>JBBPBR010000005.1:20033718-20049248 GCA_037974775.1 Cicer pinnatifidum
AAACAAGATTTATATTATTTCAATAGAAATTATATTATTTATTTTAAAATCAAAGTCTCCACTAAAAAAAAAAAATCAAGTATTCTGTTAAAGATTACATTATGTTACTTTAACATTTTAATATTTTATATACATACATTAATTATGTCCTTTGTGTTAAATTACACCATACTTTTTTCATTCTTTATAATAATAATAGAATAATTTGAATGAGAGGGAAAAAAAAGAGAGCAAGTCCAACAAGTTAAAAGAATGCATCATTCTAAACAAGATAATAAATGTTTGCCTATACATAAATAGAGAACTTTATGAAAAGTAGTAAGCTTCTTTGATCTATTTTGAGTGAGTGAGGATGTCTCTCTTGCATATACCATATGCTTCATCTTCTTAGTTTAATCACAAGGAGTTACTTTAACATTTTTTTTTTCTTATTTCTCTATCACATTTTTCGAACACAGATCAAATTATAGAGAGATTTTTTGTTATAGTAAAGATTGTCATATTCAATCTTAAGACTGAAATAAATTTGTGTTTCCAACAAAATTTTGGTGTTTTGAGTAAAATTAGAGGAAGAAAAGGTTTGCTAATAATCCATTTTGAAAAGCAAAGAAACTTAGTTTTAAGAAAGTTTGGTTGGTTCAAGGGAAGTGAAACTCTTTTAAGAAAACATTTTGTTTCAAGGAAATAATGTTTTTTTTTTTAAAAAAGTAGATCATTTTAAAGTTTAAGCTTATCAAAATATTAAAAGTACACCGTAACACACCCCATTTTTAGATAAAACTTGCATATATATTAGGAATTAAATCACTATTATGTTTGAATGATAGTTTAGATTGTCTCTAATGTTTGATAGGATGAAATCTATGGTCTAGAATGGCCTATAAAGAGCCTTAATTGTTGAACAAGTAAGCAAAGATGAGACTGAGTTAATCAATTTTGCTAAGCGAGCCAATTTCACTTTGAGATGTATTAAAATTTGTTTAGTGCATAAAATTCTCTTGAAGCAATGATAAAATTTGGTTAGCACAAATAATTTCGCCAAGTGAAATTGGTGGAAATCACATGTTAGGTGAGCCATTTAATGGGCTAGTGTTAACCTAAAAACTATAAATATATGGTCTTCCCTGTCTTTTTCATTCATAATTTTCCTATCCCCTTAGCCAAACTTTGTCATAATTTCAAACCGAACACGTATCACCTAAAATTCATCGTCCTCAACACTTATTTTTTTAGTTTCGAATTAGAGTCAACTCTATTATTATATGAAACTATAAAAACACGATACTTGACTGAGGTTTTGATTAATCTAATAAAAAAGTAAACGGTAAGATCGTAACGACAACTTGTTTAGTTACTGAAAATAGTGAAAATTTAATAACATGGGGTTCGAATTGTGTTTTAAAACTTTTTCAAGGTAAAGTAATTTAAAAAATGCCTTTGAAAACACAATATAAGTTTATAAAACCTTTTAAGAAAATCTTGGAAATAAATCAACTAATCTTAAAAATGGAGAAAGAGATAGAAGATAACCCATAAATCTATACTTCTAACTTTTGGTCAAATCAATAATTTTTAATAGACAACAACTATTAGGCAAAGTTACAAAGTGAAATAGATTAAGTTACAAAGTGAACTAGATTTTGTAAAATTACAAGGCTATAACTCTTTATAACTCTTTTTCAAAGGGATAATAAATTTAAGCACCAAATACAAGTGAAATGCGTTCAAAAGAAAGGATTAATTGAAATTCAAGTGTTCACTATTTTTTCAAAATGATGCTCATTATTCCAAGTGTGTAATCTCTTAAGCAATATCTCTTTCAATTTTTTATACAATTTACACCTTAAAACAAGTGTCATTAGATGATTTACACCTTAAAACAAGTGTCATTGTCATTAGATAATTTACACCTTAAAACAAGTGTCATTGTCATTAGATAATTTACACCTTAAAACAAGTGTCATTAGTTATCAAATCAACTTAGTTATAAAAATCTCTCCGTTTTTTTATTTATGATAAATCCATATATTGTTGAACAATTTTGTACACAAAATATACAAATAGTTTCATAGACTCCCCTTGAATTTATGCATCAATATTTTTCAATAAATTTAAATGATATGAGTATCAATGCGTGAACAATTATATTTATAATAATGTGTTGACATTTCAATACGAGCTTTCCCATTTGTTTTATCTCAATGTTGTTATGAGTATTATTTGCCCCCTTGTAATTAGACAAAAAGGCGAGAAATAACATACATCATAATAAAAACAAAGACAAAACATCGAAGAAAAAATGTAAATACTTATATATTAATTAAAAAGAGTTATAAAGTCTAAATACTCAAAACAAAATAAAGGTTTTATGAAAAATAATGTTTAATATGTTTGTTGGAACTAAGTTCATTTTATACTTAGAGATTTCATGAAAACAAAAATATTTTATGAGAATAATATATTTGACTTCAAATAGTATGAAAAAAAGATATGGTCAAGATTTGTATAAGATTTGATCAAGATTTATCTACAATAAAATATGAATAGAATCAATCTGAACAAAATACAAACAAAATCAATATGAAAAACTTACAATCTCAACCTAAACAAAAAGGAATATAATCAATATGAAGAATTTACAAACACAATTTGAACAAAATACAATTCAGAATTAAATAAGGAAATTGAATCCCAAATTTTAACTATGAACAGATACTCAAGGCTGAAGAAGAAAATCATCGAAAAACAGAAAAGAGTAGTCTTAGAGTTCAAAAAGAGAAAAACTTGTTCAAGTTAGAAATATTTTTAAGTGTTCTTTTCTTAGAGTTATTATTATCATCAGCTTGTTAAAAGAAACTACTCAAGTTCCAATTATCTGTATCCAACCCGATATGGTTTAGTTCATTCTTCAGTTTGGGGCTGTCAATGGTTAGTTCCTCAAAAGTCTGGGATTGTTAGGTTATTTGGGAAGACTGGCTTGGAGGGTTAGGTTAGTTTTAATTCAAGATATTTCAATTAATGGATTAAAGGCTTTTGAATGAGGGGACTGAATGTAGCCAACTTAATGGTGAACTAGGATAAATCTACGTGTCAAATTATTTATGATTTCATTGCTTGCTGCCTCTGAATCCGTTTGCTTGTACTCCAAGCAAGTCACCAAAACCGAACTAATATTTTTATTTACTTATAAATTATCAAAAAGTTATCAACTTTGGCAAACACAATTCAACCCCCCTTCTCGTGTTTGCACCTTCAATTGGCATTAGAGTTTCGTCTCAAGGTTGAGCATTTTTACAGTGTTTGAGAAAGAGATCCAAGGATTCAATATTTTTGGATTCAGTGAAGAAGTTGCTGGAGAAAACATCAACAAACCACCTTTATTTGATGGAAAATGTTGAGTGTTGGAAGGACAAGCTGATAAGATTTTATATTTTACAAGATCCTGAATTATAGGACTTGGTGGAAGATGGTTATATTGCTTCGAAGAATTTTGATGGTATTGAAATTCCAAGAAAATATATGAATGTTAATTAGAAGAAGATGTACAAGATGCATTATAAGTCCATAACATTCATGAAAAATGCAATCAACTTCAAGGAGTTTGACAAGTGCACCAATAAGAAGACATCAAAAAATATTTATGATAGTCTGATTTTGACCCATGAAGGAAGCAATCATGTTCAAGAAGCAAATGACAACCTTCTAGTCAGAAATTATGAGTTGTTCTAGATGGAAGAAGACGAAGACATTGAAACCATATTTTCCATATTCCAAATCTTGTTCTCAAGACTAAAGGTACTTGAGAAGAGTTATACCATTGCTAATCGAATGAAGAAAATTCTTAGGAATCTCACAAGCAAGTGGAGACCTAAAGATTTGAATACTCTTAAGCTCGAGGAGTTAATCAGCTTTCTTGGATCACATAAAATTGAGCTTAAAGAAGATGACACTAAGAAGAAGAACATGACTTTGACCTTGAAATCTAAGCATTAGATGGTTCTAAAGACAACTTCAGAACCAGATGATAGTGATTTATATTATCATAATCTAAACATAGAGGAAGAGGAAATTGCCTTCATATCCAAAAGAATTCAGAGGATGTGGCACAATAAGAGGAAATATTTCCCTCATAAAGATTCTAAGAAGTCCAATACAAAAAGGTATGAAACTTTTGACCCGAAAAACATTATCTGCTATGAATGCAATGAACCTTGACATATCAAGTCAGACTATACAAATCTGGAGAAAGTGAAACACCAGAGGAAATATCTGACTTTACTCGATTTGATTTAATTACTACTATAAATCATTTTCTACATAAGAATCACAAATTGTCTTTAAAGCTAAAAACACTTATAAAATAAAATTCAAACCTAACTGACAAAGTTATTATGTTAATGAATCAAAGTGTTGAATATAAAACATCAATGGAACTCTGAAAACTGATATTATTGAACTTAAAAAAGAAAATGTTGCTCTAAAAAACTGATATTGATGAAAATATAACTCTAAAAAAAAACCATATTTCAATATGAATCGAAAATACCACATGTAACTCTAATAATCATGAAGAAGTATATCAATATTTTCTTGCTAATAGTATGGAAATGGTAAAAGATGTATATGATTTGAAGAAACTGTAAATGAACCTAAACCTTTTTCTTTGATATCTTGTGTACTGTTTTCTCTAAGAAAAGTCACTCAAAATTATATTGTCCCATGTTTAATATAAGAAAAGATATGAAACCTTTCAAGACTAACAAACCAGGACCCAACCGAATTTGGGCACCTAAGAACAAAATTTTCTATGTTGTAGATGTCCTCAGCAATCAAATTAAAACACCAATCATGGTACCTAGACAGTGGATGCTCACGACATATGAAGGGAGAAAAGTCTATGTTTCAAGAACTGACATTGAGCAAAGGAAGCACAATGACTTTTGGAGGAAAGCAAAAAGGCCATATCATTGGTTAAAGTACAGCTGGTAATGGTATTTCCCCTTCTATTAAAGATGTCTTGTTTGTTAAAGGTAGTAAG
Source organism: Cicer pinnatifidum (assembly GCA_037974775.1). Lineage (NCBI taxonomy): Eukaryota > Viridiplantae > Streptophyta > Magnoliopsida > Fabales > Fabaceae > Cicer > Cicer pinnatifidum. The sequence continues at coordinate 20,038,757 of JBBPBR010000005.1, forward strand.
CATAATTTATCAACTATTATTCAGTTAAGTGATCATGATTATAATATTATATTCAATAAAAAAATGCAAGGAAATTAGTCAGAAAGATGGAGCTGTACTCTTTACAGGTTAGAGGGAAAATAATCATTTATGGTACCTGGACAGTGGATGCTCACGATAATGACTTTTGGAGGAAAGCAAAAAGGCCATATCATTGGTCAAAGTACAGTTGGTAATGGTATTTCCCCTTCTATTAAAGATGTCTTGTTTGTTAAAGGCCGTAAGCATAATTTATCAACTATTATTCAGTTAAGTGATAATGATTATAATATTATATTCAATCAAAAAAAATGCAAGGAAATTAGTCATAAAGATGGATCTGTACTCTTTACAGGTTAAAGGAAAAATAACATTTATTAGATAAATATGTCCAGTCTCAAGAAACATGAGGTTAAAATGTCAGGTTAGTAAATAAAGAGAAACTAATTTGGCACAAAATATTAGGTCACACAAATCATAGGATAATTTCCAAATTGAATAAACTTCAACTAGCTAGAGGTTTATCTAAACTTAGTTACAAAACGAAATTACGTGTAAAGCTTGTCAAAAAGGAAAACAAACAAATAACTCTTTTACACATAAGAACTCAGTCTCTAACTCAAAGCCGCTTGAGCTCTTACATGTAGATCTCTTTGGGCCAATGAAAACAACCTATCTTAGTGGAAAGAAATATGGCTTTGTGATAGTAGATGATTACACTAGGTAAACATGGATAAAATTATTAAGAAGTAAGGATGAATGCCACAAAGTGTTTATCACATTTTAAAAACAAATAATGAATGAAAATGGTCTTAAGATTTTAAGAATTAGTAGTGATCATGGAGAAGACTTTGAAAACAAGTTCTTTGAAAGTTTTTGTCATGAGAATGAAATCTTTCACAATTTCTCCTCTCCTAGAATACCCCAACAAAATGGAGTTGTAGAAAGAAAGAATATATCACTTCAAGAAATGGCCAAAACCATGTAAAATGATATGAATATTGCAAATCACTTTTGGACCGAATAAATTAGTAATGCATGTTATATTCAAAATAGAGTCTTAATTAGATTTATGTTGAATAAAACACCATATAATTTGGTTGTACTTGTTATATGTTGAACACTAAAGATAACCTTGGTAAATTTGATTTTAAATCTCAAAAGTGTATCTCCATTAGATACTCTCAAAGATCTAAGGCTTATAGGGTGTTTAATAGGGAAACTCGTATTGTGGATGAATCTATACATGTTAAAGTTGATGACAAATAGATTGACCTTGAAAAGTCAAAGTAAGATGATGACAATGCATGTTTACCAGAACTAGAGGAAGCAGATGAAAACAAACCAAAAGAACTTGAAAAATTAGAGGTTACAACCAAATAAGAAGAATATGATGAATCATAAAAGGATGAACCTGATCAAGTCAAAAACAATCAAGATAAGTCATCTCATCCCTGAAACTCTAATAATTGGAAATGCAAGTGATCCTTTGAGGACCAGATCATTACTAAAAGATACCACTTTGTTTGGCTTACTCAAATCAAATTATCGTACCTCTATTGATGAAGAATTGGCAGATGATGGATGGATTCTTGCAATGCAAGAAGAGTTAAATGCATTTAAATGGAATGATGTTTGGGATCTAGTACCTAGACCAAATAAGATTATTATTGGAACCAAATGGGTCTTTATAAACAAGCTAAATGAAAAAGGTGAAGTGGTTAGAAACAATGCAAGACTTGTCGCACAAGGCTACAATCAATAATAGGGCATTGATGAATTTGAGATATTTTCTCTAGTAGCCAAATTAGAAGATATTTCTTTCCTACTTTCTTTTAATGCAAATAATAACATTACATTATTTCAAATGGATGTTAAAAGTGTTTTTCCTAAATGGTTATATAAGTGAAGAAGTCTATGTGAAACATCCTTCAGGTTTTGAAAGTTCTGAATTTCCAAATCATATTTTTAAACTTAAGAAATCTATGTATGGTGTAAATCAAGAACCTATGGCGTGGAATGATAGACTTTGTAACTTCTTGCTTAAAAGTAACTTTGAAAGAGGACAAGTAGATAATACACTTTTTAGAAAAGCAATAGAAGATGGCATTCTTATTGTTCAATGGAAGATGACATTATTTTTGGATCTACTAATAACACAATTTGCCAATAATTTTTTAAATTGATGCAACTTGAATTTCAAATAAGTAGGATGGGAGAACTTTTGTTGTTTTTAGGGATACAACTTCAAAAAAGTCAAAAAGGTATATACATTGATCAGACTAAATATACAAAAGAGTTTCTTAGGAAGTTTAAGACGAGTGATTGCAAATCTATGGCTAGACCAATGCGCTCTACTTGTTCACTTGTAAAAGATGATTCAGGCAAAAACGTTGACCAAAACACCTTACTTTACCTTACTGCTTCCAGATCTGACATCTTGTTTAATGTATGTGTACGTACAAGATTTCAAGCTAACCCTAGATAATAAACCTGACATCATGTTATCTTATCCTAAATGTTCCGATAATCATTTGCAAGTATGAATCCGATCTAACAAAACCGTATATGAATTCGATCTCACGAAGCCATCTCCGTTCATTTGTTGAAAAATTTGTGTCATCTATACACTTTATCTTCACCTATGTAATTAAGACCAAATTATTTTATAAATATATATTTATATGTTGTTTTGTGTTCTAAGATATTTAATCGGGTATCAAAAGACAAAAAATTGGAACTAAAGCATTTCAAAGAATTTTTGCCAAAAAAAATTGAATTTTTTCTGATAAATTTATACATTTATTTTTCTAAAAGAAAAATCAAAAACATTTTTCTCGGAAAAAATTAATTTTTCTTTTCGATAGAATTTTAAAATTATTTTTCTAAAAAATTAGTTCGAAATCTATTTTAACTAAAAATTTGTTGAAAATATTAAACTTGTTTATATTTATAAACCAGTTTTAAACTAGTTTAGAACTCGACGTAACTTTATTTGAATGTAGTTTTTAAAAATTGAACCAAATCATTAATGTAGTCCAATTTAATTTTGTTTTTGCACCATAAACATCTCTACTTCACTTATATATATATATATATATATATATATATATATATATATATATATATATATATATTTCCTTAAATTAAATAACATATGTATTTGAGTTTCATATTTATGAATTTGAAGAAATCTAAAAAACTCATTGTAGGGGTTTTTTGTAATCGTAGAGTCTACAATGTTTAATCATAAGACCAACAATAAATTTGCGATTCCAACAAAATTTTGGAGCTTTGAGTACGAGTATAGGAAGAAGAGGTTTGCTGATAATCCATTTTGAAAAGCTAAGAGATTTTGGATTTTTTGAAAGTTAAGTCGGTTCAAAGGGAAGTGAACCTCTTTAAACAAATTCTATGTTTCAAGAATTTTTTTTTAAAAGTGAATAATTTTAAAGTTTAAGCGTATTAAAATATTTAAAGTGCACTATAATTGATAAATGTTCATCATATGCATTTTTCTTAATTGTTTTTAGTGTTATATATTTATCTTAAATTATTAGTTAACTTGGGAGTTTATTTGATATAGATTTTTTATTTTAGTTCTTGAAGTTAATTAAATGTTTATGTTCTTATTTCCTTGATTAAGTAGAGATTTTTCGAAATTTTGCGTTGTTTCGTTGTTTTAGTATAATGTTGGATTTTTGGTGAGAAATCAACATGACCTATGTGGAGTTTTTCAACCATATCTGGAGTTGTATATGTCCAATTGAATTCAAGCCAAATGAAAATGAAAGCTAAGTTTCATAGCTATAACTTTTATGGAGATCTGAAAACTGATTTCGAATTGAAAAGAGGATAAAATATAGTAAACCTTAGAAAAATTATGTTGTGCGCTAAAGCGTAAATACTTGCGTCTATGACACATTTCTACGATATTTTGACGTTCTACTTATTCCTAGGAGCGCCCTTAGCACTCCCTAAAGCATCCCTAGCATGGGCGCCACGCTAAAAAGTGCATACAAATGTGTTTTTCTCACTCTTTAGGTATCTATTTTGGTTATTTTGAAGTTTAAAGACTTGTGTCCTAATAAAGAAACTCAGAGGAGGTTGGTTCTAACATCATGGAAGGAATTTTATCAAGGATCGTTCATGAATCTTTCTTTTAATTCTTCTTTAATCTCTATCTTTTTGTATGGATCAAAATTGAATAGATAAATGTATTAAAACTCTTAATTTAGGCAATATATTGTACTAGTACTTTCATGAACAAATTAAAGAAAAATGAATGGTCAAAATATTTATAATAGTCATATACATTATTTTTTTTATATATTTTTTTATTTTGTTTAAAAAATAATTTTACTTCATTTATATAAAAATAAAAACATAGAAATAGGTACGAAATTTTCTAGAAAATTTTCCTGCAAAACTTTTTAGGATCTAACAAAAATTAATTTTGTTGCGGCAATTTTCTGCAAAATTTTCTGGCATGTAAATCCTTAGGAAAAGGTGAATTTTGCTGATGAAATATAATCACATGTAAATCTATAGCAAATGAAAAATGTACCTATGGTTTTACACGTGGAATAAGACATCGAATACATATTACTAATAATGCATTTCGTAGAAAAATCCTCATATATTATCTGCAAAATTAATTTTGCAGGATATTTCATAGGAAAAGTGATGATTGCTAGTAGTGATAATTGTTCAATTATGTTTATATAATATTCCTCTTTTAGTAGTGATAGTTGTAAAATTATTATTTTTTAGTTTAAAAATTTGAAAGAGGGACAAAAACTATTCACTTTTAAAATAGGAGATTAATTCTGTAAATTAATGAAAATAGAAAGATCAAAACTACAATTAAGCTAAACTTTCGAGCTATTTTAACACCTATGTGACATTATTTTTAAAGGAGTTAAACATAAATTAAAAAATACCTCGACATGCACATTCTTCGACTTAATGGGTCAATTCATAGGGAAATTAAAGGATTTATTCAAGAAATGGGTCAAACTTTAAGAAATACATGTGTAACTATAAATACAAAAGTATTATTTTAAATTTTAATTTGATGTAATTTTGCTTCAAAGTTAAAATTTAAATCTACTCAAATGACTTATAAATGTGCATATTTTATTACAAACGTAACACATTTACGTTACATTATGTGTAATATTTGGAAAATACAAAATTGTGTAGAATTTGAGAATAAATAATATTTGATTGGTTATAGTTATGGTCATAGTGGTGTATGCAAGAAAAGTTCGTGATTTTAAGTATGATTTTTATACAATGGTGTATAGTTCCACGAGGTGTTTGAGAATAAGAGAGTAATTAGAGATATTTATATATATTATAGTTATTTGGGGTATGTTAGATTGTTAAGAAGTTAATTCAAAACTGTTATGAGACAAGTTAATTGGAAGTAGTTACAAGTTAGTTAGATAATTTTTTGTTCAAAATTGCTGTAACTCATATAAAACCAAAAGCCTTGTAGCATGTATAATAACAGAATTTTTCTCAATCCTTCTCCTCTATTTTTTCTCTGGTTTCTTTGTTGCGCAGGGACTGTGTTCATCACAGTCCTTTATTCCAACAATTGGCATCAGAGCTTGGTTCAATCTAAGGGAAACACGAGTGAAAAGTGAGGGGAACAATAAAGGGAAACACTGAGTGATAAAATTCTGGATAGGCAAGATGAATAGCAATGGTTTTGGATCAAATATTCTGGTTCTTGATAGCAAGAACTGGGTTCGATGGAGTGCATTGATGAAATCTTTATTTGGAGCACAAGAAGTAAGTGAAATTGTGCATGATGGCTATGAAGATTTGGTGGGGAATCCAACTGATGCACAAAGGACTGCATTCAAGGAGGCCAAGAAGAAAGACTGCAAAGCTTTGTTCTACATTCAACAGAATGTTGACAGTCAACATTTTGAGAAGATTTCTAACGCAACAAGATCCAAAGAAGCATGGGACATCTTAGAAAACTATCACACTGGTGGAGAAAAGGTGAAGCAAGTGAAGCTAGAATCCTATAGAAGAAAATATGAGATGATGCAGATGGAAGAAGATCAAAAAGTAAGTGATTACTTTTCAAAATTAACAGCCATTGTCAACCATATGAGAAATTGTGGGGAGAACATTACAGATCAGATGGTAGTAGAAAAGGTGATGAGATCTTTAAATCCAAAGTTTGATTTCATAGTTGTAGCTATTCAAGAAGCAAAGGATGTGAAAACTATGAAAATTGAAGATCTGCAAAATTCACTGGAAACACATGAGTTGCTGGTGTTTGATAGAAGTTCTGAAAGATCAGTACAACAAGCATTTCAAGTTCTAACTTCCAAGAAGGAGGGAAATCAGAAAGATTTCAAGAAGAGGGGAAAAAGCAAAGCAAATTGGTCCAACAATGGAAAGAATAAGATTGAAGACAAAACTGAATCTTCAAGAAGAGGTTTTGGCAGAAGTCAGAACAAGAGGAGGGAATTTGACAAAAGTAAGGTACAATGCTTCAACTGTGAGAAGCATGGGCACTTTGATGATGAGTGTTGGTTCAAGAAAGATCAAAAGATTAATGAAGAAGCAAATCTGGCTCATGAAGATGATTCCAGCACAGTGCTAATGATGGCTACTACCAGTGATGAGAAAATTAAGAATGAAGAGTGGTTTCTTGACTCTGGCTGCTCAAACCACATGACATCCCATAGAGAGTGGTTGACAAGCTTTGATACTAGCAAGAAAACAAGCATCAAGTTGGCTGACAGTAGAAACCTTGTGGCTGAAGGCAGTAGAAACATAGTGATCAGAAGCAATGGTGGCAAAAGAATCATTATTGAAGATGTAATGTATGTTCCTGAGATGAAGTGTAATCTCATGAGCATTGGCCAACAGGTGGAGAAGGGATTCTCAGTAACTATGAATGGTGACGCCTTGAAGCTGTTTGATGAAAAGAAGAACTTGGTGCTCAAATCAAACATGTCAAAGAATAGATCATACAGATTCAACATCTCAAGTGAAAGAATGATGTGTCTATTTGCAGCAGGGAGTGAAGATGTTGAAGACTTATGGCACAAGAGGTATGGTCACTTAAATTTTAGAAGCCTTAGTGATTTGAATGCCAAAGGACTGGTGTATGGTCTGCCAAAACTGAATTGTAGAAAAGCCATTTGTGAAGTATGTGTGAAAAGTAAACAAAGTAGATGCTCATTTGGCTCTGAAGCATCTAAAAGAGCTAGTGCAGCACTGCAAGTAATTTACTCTGATATATGTGGTCCTTTTGAAGTATCTTCATTGGGGGGAAGCAAATACTTTATCACATTTATGGATGAATGTACAAGAATGATATGGCTGTATACAATCAAAGCTAAGAGTGAGGCTTTAGATGTTTTCAAGAAATTCAAAGTCTTAATAGAAAAAGAAAGTGACAAATTCATTAAGATCTTGAGAACTGATGGTGGAGGAGAGTATACCTCAAAAGAATTTGAAGATTTCTGTGTCAAGCAAGGCATTGCGCATGAAGTGACAGCTCCATATACACCTCAGCATAATGGACTTGCTGAGAGAAGGAACATGACCCTACTAAATATGGCAAGAAGTATGATCAAGCAAAAGAACTTACCACACAAGTTCTGGGGAGAAGCAGTCACTACAGCTGCATACATATTGAATAAATGTCCTACAAAGAAGCTAGATTCTAAGGTACCAGAGGAAGCATGGTGTGGAAGGAAGCCTAGTGTGAAGCATTTCAAAGTTTTTGGCTCCTTGTGCTATAAACATGTACCAGATGTGAGAAGAAGCAAGTTGGAGGATAAGAGTGAAATCATGATACTTATAGGCTATCATCCTACAGGCGCCTATAAGCTATATAATCCTATAACTCAAAAGGTACATGTTAGTAGGGATGTGATTGTGAATGAGGCTGAGAAATGGAAATGGGAAGAGGAACCAGTATATAGCGAGAAAATCAGCAAAGCTGCATCTATCCTGACTCGAGTGATGAATCAGATAATGCAGAAGTAATCAATAATGATGCAGATGAACCAGAAGAAGTGGAAGCAACTGTGAGACCTCAAAGAATCAGACAAGCTCCAAGCAGGCTTAATGATTGTGAATTGATTACTGATAATGCAGTAAATGATGAAGGTGATATCATTCATTTTGCATTATTAGCAGATGCTGAACCTCTCAATTATAAAGAGGCACTGAAGATAGAGGTATGGAAGAAAGCTATGATGGAAGAACTCCAATCAATTGAGAAAAATCACACCTGGGAGCTAGTAAATCTGCCAGATCAGAAAAAGAAGATTGATGTGAAGTGGGTCTTCAAACTGAAACTAAATCCTGATGGAAAAATTTCAAAGCACAAGGCCAGGTTGGTGGCCAAAGGCTTCTTACAAAAACATGGTGTTGATTACAATGAAGTGTTTGCTCCAGTTGCAAGGCTTGAAACTGTAAGACTAGTAGTAGCTCTAGCTTGCAAGATAAGGTGGTCACTCTACCACTTAGATGTAAAATCAGCCTTTTTAAATGGTCCACTTGAAGAGGTTATGTTTGTGTCACAGCCTCCTGGTTTTGAAATACAAGGCAAAGAAAATATGGTATATAGACTCCATAAGGCTTTGTATGGCTTGAAGTAGGCTCCTAGAGCCTGGAACAAGAGGATTGATCAGTTTTTGCTCCAGATAGGCTTCAAAAAGTGCTCAGCAGAGTTTGGAGTATATGTGCAGAATTCAAGTGAAGAAGAAACCATGATAATCTGTCTGTATGTGGATGATTTGCTCATCACTGGAAGCAAAACAACAGAGATTGAAAAGGTGAAAAACAGGCTGAAATCTGAATTTGAAATGACTGATCTAGGTGAGCTTTCTTTCTTCTTAGGCATGGAATTTATGAAGATAAAGACAAGAATGGTTATGCACCAGCAAAAGTATATAGGTGAGCTGCTTGAGAAATTTGAAATGAATAGCTGCAATTCAATTTCAAATCCATCAGAAACCAATAAAAAAATTGATGAGTGCAGTGAGGAAGCAAAGGTGAAAGAAGTGAACTCATTGGATACTCAGATAGTGATTGGTGTGGAGACATAACAGATAGAAGGAGTACATCTGGCTATGTCTTTAAGTTCAATGAAACAACCATATCATGGTGTACGAAGAAGCAACCGGTGACTGCACTATCATCGTGTGAGGCAGAATATATTGCAGGAACACTTGCAACCTGTCAAGCAGTATGGCTGGATGCAGTAATGAAGGAACTGGGTTGTGAAGTGATGAAGCCTTTGATACTCAGAATCGATAACAAGTCAACCATCAGTCTTGCAAAGAACCTGCTCTCACATGGCAGAAGCAAACATATTGATACAAGATTCCATTTCATTAGAGAGTAGGTGAACAATGGGATGATTGAAGCACAATATTGCCCAACTGAAGTGCAATTAGCAGATGGTTTTACAAAGGCTTTAAAACTTGACCGATTTGAGTTTTTGAGAAAGAAGCTTGGAGTTATAAGTGTTCAACAGCTATGAATTAAGGGGAAGTGTTAAGAAGTTAATTCAAAACTGTTATGAGACAAGTTAATTGGAAGTAGTTACAAGTTAGTTAGATAATTTTTTGTTCAAAATTGCTGTAACTCATATAAAACCAAAAGCCTTGTAGCATGTATAATTATAGAATTTTTCTCAATCCTTCTCGTCTATTTTTTCTCTGGTTTCTTTGCTGCGCAGGGACTATGTTCATCAAAGTCCTTTATTCCAACATAGATGATAATTGTCTGGGGGATATTGTCTCTAATTTATTACGATATTATTGTATCAAACTCTTTATTGAGGCACATCTTGTAATTCAAATGCTTTTAATATTATTTTGTCTTTTAAAAAACAAATATGTATCTCTTAATTTGTCATTCACACTTTTGGTAAAATTTGTGATTGACAAATTGAAGCTCTAAAGCGTAATATTATCTTCAAATAAAAAGAAATTAAAGCTCTAAGTTACGAGTAACAACAACATAATGAAACATTATTCTTTCGAATGCAAAATCCTCTAAAATATGCCTTGTAATAGCACAATAAGTGACAACTAGGGATTCGATCACATCTGTCAAAGCATTTCTCAAATTTAAGTGGTTCGCTCCTGGCCATACCTAACAAGATGAGTAATATTAGTTAACAATATGCATAAGCGAAACAATTTATGAAATATTCAAAATCTATTATGCAAATTGTTTACATACATACATGTGGAGAAAAGAAGAGCTACAACAATTGTTGTTATTAGAAGAAATTTTTGTGTATTCATCATTCTTCTTCCTTTTGTTTCAATGATCCTTTATAAATCAACAAGTAATTTTTCTATGTTTCTGTATGATATATATATATATATATATATATATATAAAACAAATTTTGTCAAAAAAAAAAGTATCGCTTAATGGTATTTTTTGTCAATCTATTTATTTCATTGACAGAA
>JBBPBR010000005.1:20049749-20074673 GCA_037974775.1 Cicer pinnatifidum
GATGTATATTTTATTGAAAATAATATTTATAAATATGATATATTTATTTCGAATGAATATGAGAGAGCACGTTATCAAAAATAATTAAATTATATTCAACAAATAATTTTAATTTCAATTTATAAAGTAATAATAATTATAATTAATGAAATATTTAGTAGCTAGAATCAAATTAAGAAGATATCGGAATTTGTTGAAAAAATTTTGTTTAATTAAAAAAATTTGTTCTTTCTAAACAAATAAAAATTTAATCATCTTTTGAGTCGGGATCGACATGGTGTTATAAAAAATCTTAATTTTAAGTTAGTTTGCCAATCGTTGGACGAGTATTACAAAAACATATTTGTCAATTTATTTTTCATTATTTCATCTACTATAGAGTGACTTATTTCATGAGTAATAGAATATTTTTGACATTTATCTATAAAATGCCTTAGAACTTTACTAGATTAACAAAACAATGATATCATTATAGTGATATGGGTGATTCATACTTGAAAGAAAGATTATTGGAACTCAAATGTGAGTGGTTATTCCTACATCAACTAGCAATGGGAAAATATTGGATATATATTCATTGTCTTAAGATTTTAGGTTTAAATATTGTGTCAAGTCTCTTAGGGATCATGAACATGTTTAACCCATTGATGTTGTCACGCTCCCTCGGATACCCCAACAAATGGTATTAGAGCTTTGGTTCGACTTGGTGGGAAAGTGGGAGTGGGATATCCTAGTGAAGATCAAGTCTAGTGATGTGGGTGACTCACACTTGAGGGGGTGATTGTTGGAATTTAAGTAAGAGTGCTTAGTACCACATCAACTAGGAATGGAGGAAATGTTTGATATATTAGATATGTGACCCTTATACCTAATACCTTAATATTTTGAGTAGAGATGTAGAGTCAAATCTTCTTGTAGATCATAGAGCATTTGGCTCAATGTTACTTTTTCTTTCCCCTGAACTAGTCAACAACCTCCAAAGTTACCAAGTCAAATTTTAGATACAAATCTAGATAGAAATATTTCGTCCATAATTAAAATTCGTTTTATCAAGAGATTGACCTATTGTGAACCAATCGGTCTCCACATTTTAAAGTTTATAACTGACAAAGTGATCAGTGTTTAATTTTTAGACATGGTGATAACAAGGAAATTTTGGTATTGGTCTTTATGAAATTTTGATAACAAGGAAAAAAAATCTTTTATATAGTGTTTTTGTAATTGACTCAAAGAAATGGTGCAAGAAGTATTGAGAGCTTGGACAAATGATTTGAATAAGGGCTTTGAAGCGTTGATTGGTGTGGCTTCGTTAATAATTCTTGCAAGCGTTGAATCGTGAAGAATAGACCATAAAAGAAGTTTACACATGACAACCATGAGCCAACTATTTACAACCAAAACACACGAAAACCAAAGTGAACACATAAGTTTGATCAAAACATTTTGTGCATTGTATGAAACTAGTGCACGACTTAGAAAAACCAAAAGCTTGAACAAGAGAAACAAAGAGAATCAACTACATGATTATCACAACATTGAAAGGTGGGTAAATGGCGTGTAAATGGCGGCGAGGAAAAAAAGGAAGTCAAACCCTACGAGTGGCAGATCTTGACAAGTTTTATTGGGGGGACCAATATAAAATAGATTATACATAAAATATTTTCGACTAGTTTTATATGTTTAATTTTGGTGTTGTGGTAATTCTAATTTTAAGATGTATTAAAAGTACCGGTTCAAATCCAAGTAATTATAATTTTGTCAAACAAACTAGTATATTTACAATAAAAATAACAAACATCATTAACATGGAGTGTTGAACCAAGAACATAAGGTTTATAAGAATATCCATTAACATTAAGCCACTTCAAAATTTGGTATTATTAGCGAGACATTGGTTCTCCCTGTCATAACTAAGCTCCACCTCGGCTACTAGGGTTTCAGTTCAATCAACATGAAAATGTTTATTGATTAATATCAATAATTAAGTCAAATAATTAATTACTTAATTAATCAATTGTTAATGAGGGATCAAATTACATCAATATTACACCGTCCGATAATATGTTAACCAATACAAATTTTATAAAATCCACTATTAAATTAAAAGTTTATATTATATAGATCATCCATATAAAATTTATCAAAAATTTAAAATTATTTGATATGTTATTGAAATTAATCACAATAAACGTCGTTAATATTTATGAGATTCAATTATCTATAAATTTATTTAGATTTGTGCATAATTATACATGAATGATCTATATGATATAAATTTTCAATCAAACGATGAATTTTGTAAAATTTGTATCTATTGAAATGTTATTGAATGATGTAACATGACATTGTCTAATTTGATCCCTCCAGTGATCAAATTGCGGATGATCAAATTACACTAGTGTAATTTTACACCAATAATACACTGCTTAATAACGTTTTACTCGGTATATATTTTCTAAAATTTATAGTTAGTTTAAAATATTATATATTATAGATCATTTTTACAAACTTTTAACTAAATCTAAAATAATTTTATATAAGTTATTGATGTACGTCAAAATCATTGGGAGAGACTCCATAGTAGAATATTCAAAGTTTGTTCAATTAATTATTTATTGTGGAACTTGAACTTAAAAATTACCAAGCAGCACCATAGCCTATGACACCCTAAACCCCAAAATGACATTTATAATAATTTATACTAGACTTTTTGAGTAAAATTTGCGGCGGATAAAGAAAATTCATTTACAAGAAAATAAAAACTTTTGTAACTAATTAAGCATATCACGTTTCTCAAAGTAAATATGGAAAAATTCAAACTTTATTATTCAATTAAAACAATTTATTCTCAATGTACTTGATTTAACTATAAATTCTTATTTTAATTCCAAAAATTTACTAGTACTAAGGTTTATATATAAAAAGTCATTTGTTATTACATAACTAAAATATAAATTACAACTCTAAATTCTCAATATTAGCTATAAGAGTGGAGTTTCTCTGAAACTTGAACTTCAAGACTCATTAACCTGTAATAACTACGATTTCGCCAACGCAGGGCCAAGTCGGTCAAACACAAATAACAAAGGAGATGAGTTTTAAAATCATGTTAATAATATAACATAACCAACCAAAACACGGAAACAATCATAATACACTGTATCGTAACACAAAACATTCTTCAAGAAAAAACATCACATTATAAAGTTAAAACCACTCAAGTAAAATTAATGTATTTTACTATAACATCAAATCATATAAAAGAAATTATTATCACACACGATACCTATTAATCACAACAAAACAATCACAAGAAAATACAATGCATTGCAATGCATGAGCTTATATTCTACTTCACAATGTGGTACATTCTAACTCTAAAGTACATAGTTAGGAGGCTTGATACTATGCCACCATATCGGTGGACGGATAATTCAAATTGGCCCTATCCTCATAGATCCCCTCAACTCAACTGGAGACACATATACGCGACAATCGAGGTAAACGTGTGTTTCATGGTAGTTCCCAACATTTGGAGTGCTACCTCCAAGTCACCTAGGAATTTCCTACCCGAATAACTCCAAGGTCTAAGAGTCTTGTCTTAATTCTTATAATCAAATATATGCACATAATTTCATTCAACATCCAACATCACAATAATGACAAATATCAACTAACACACAAGTATCGAAAATTAAATTAATCAACACCTTATCAAAATTTCTATTTCACATTTTAATCTCATAATTCTCATATTTTACATTAATCAATTTATCCCTCAAATGGGTACTGCTGTACGTAGCGAGCCCTAGATGAATCGTTGGAAAATACAGTTTTCTTGTTCATCTCACAATATTGTTATGCTTTCACACAAGAGTACTATTCCAAAAGCAAACAATCTTTTTTATTTGATTTTTGTCTTTCAATCAATCTAACTCTACAATTTATGGGTATACGTCAAAAATGAATTATGAGAAAATACTCTAAAAACTAAATTTCGAAATTTGGTCAAGGAAAATTACCATAAATCAGAAAACCAATCAGTGGATAATATAGCCGTTTTTCACATAATCGTTTTGGCATTGGTTTCACTCAAATCGAACTTACGATGAAGAAGAACGGTGCAAAATAACGAATTTTATAAATATGTTTAATTGACTAAATAAATGTATGAAACAACGTACTGAAATTTAGATAAAAACAAAAGAAATTTTCTAAAACAACTATCGATGATCGGTATCAATCTCTTCTTATTCTCTTAAGGTTGCCGCTCCTGTTCTTTTTTTTCTTTTTTTCTTTCCCTGACTTTCTGTGCGGCTGCCATGTACTCTCTCTTTCTCATTATGTGTCTTTTACTTTTCAGTTAGTTTTTATTTATTTATTTTACTCCTTTCTTTTACCTTTTTAAATTCAGACCAACAATTGTAAACTAATTTTAATACTTCTTTAAGTACAATTTTATCACTAAAACATTATTAATATTTTATAGTTAATATATAATATATTGGAATAATTAAAATAATTAATCTTTTTTAAAAAATACATATTACTAATAATTGAATATACGATAAATTAGAGTAATTAAAATAATTAACTTACTTAAAAAAAATACATATTACTAACAATTGAAACTGTCATACTCAAAGTACTCAAATAAAAATACATCATCTTTATAAAATAGTTGAAATAATAAAATAAATAAATATAATCATCAATAATTTATATTAATTACTAAATCAAAATAAATATGTATAAAATCATCGTACCATAACAACTATAAAAAAAATCAAAATCAATATTACTAATATGTAAAAATAATTATTTGTAAAATAAATAATGAATATAAGATATATTTAGAAATAATTAAATATAATTATGTATACACTTAACATTAGTCAAACATATAAAAAATTATCACAATAACTACAAATGCACCTATACACGTAGAATCGCCTGAAATCTTATTCTTTAAAATATTTATATTAAAATACTATTATTTATAAAAAAAATATATAAAATAAAAAAAATAATATTTGTTATTTATATCACTTATTTAGTCAAATATATACATAACTACTAATTAGCATACCGTAGAAAGCTCTCATATAACAAAAGTTAGTCACAAGATTTATCCACATATATTCTAAAATAATTTTAAAACTAAATTAATTATCTGAAATTCTATTTCATTAAGAAAATATTTATTATAAAATTTTGAATGTTAGAAAGCTAATAATAACAACAATAAAGGAGTAAATACCTATAATTAGGACGCCACAGATTTTAACGTCCCTCAAAATGTGGTTAAAAATCACGAGTCATTCAAATCTAAGAAAACAATTCTTCTCCTCAAGATTCAAGTGTGGAAAACCATTGTCATTCTGACAACCATGTTGTAACTCTCAATAACATTTTAATTTGTGTCTACAACAAATACAATTGCTTAATCATCATTGACAATAACATACTCTTAAGCATTGTAGCTCTTTAAAGGTTTTCTTTTTATTGTGGCTTTTCTCTTTACATCAGATTGCATATGTTCGTCTCCACGACTTTCATTATAAGTAAGATATCACCATTAACTTTACTGGAATTCAAGTGTAAGTGGTTAGTCCAACATCAACTAAAAATGAAGGAAATATTGGATACATAAGAGAAGTGACCCATAAATGTAATGCCTTAAGATTTTGGGTTGAGATGTAATGTCAAAGTCTCTTAGGGATCCTAGACATTTATCCCATTATTGTTGTCGCGCTCCCTCGGACTCCCCAACAAGTGGTAACAAAGTCTTGGTTCGGCTTGGTGGGGGAACGGGAGCGGAAGATCCTAGTGTGGATCAAGTATATGGTTGTGGGTAACTCTCACTTGAGAGGAAGATTGTTGAGATTCAAGTGTGAGTGATTAGTCTCACTTCGACTAAGAATGGATGAAATGTTGAATATTTAAGATAAGTGGACCATATACCTAATGCCTTAAGGTATTGGGTTGAGATGTGGTGTCAAGGTATTTTAAGGATCTTGGATATTTAGTCCATTGTAGTAGTCGCGCTCCCTCGGAATCTCCTATAAGTGGTATCAAAGCCTTGGTTCAGCTTGGTGGTGGTGTGGGAATGGAATATCCTAGTGTGGATTAAGTATAGTGTTGTGGGTGACTCACTTAATAGGGGAAATTATTAGAATTCAAGTGTGAGTAGTTAGTCCCACATTGAATATCAATGGAGGAAATGTTGGATATATAAGAGAGATTACCCATATATTGAAGTAACAAAGTCAATTATAATATTAATTGATTAATATAAAAATGATTGTAAGACAAAAAGTAAATAAAGATTAAAAAAATAGATATTACACAAGGATATATCATGGTTCACCTAAATACGGGTTACGTCTAATGCTCACAATTGTGAGATTTTCCATTAAGTGCTCAAAGCAAGAACTTGTTCTTGGTTTTCACATATTAATCTTGATCTATTACAAAATTCTACCTTTCTACCTATAAAAGATTTCCATAAGTTACCTTACACTATTTCAGAAAGGATTTTACAAGCTTCCTCTTAAATCATAAAATAATTTTTATACACTACTCAAGTTATGTCAACAATATAGTCTTAAGTTACAAAGTAATGATTTTTTAGATTGTTTGAATCTGAGTATGCCCAACTCTTGTTTGAGAATAGATTCTAGATTTTAGAACTCAGTAAGTATTTATTGTAATATCACACTAAGAATGGAACTACAATTTAAAATGATTTCACAAGCTCAAGTATGATTGAATGAGTGATGTTTTGCTTGACAATTTGAGTTCTGATTTGTTCTTCATCGTGAAGCTTTATTCATAGACTTCAAGAGAGCTTATGATAGGTCATTGAGCCATTGGAAATAGCCTAGTTGTCATGAGTAAGTGAATGGATAAGATCAACCATAAAGCAAGAATGTTCTTGCTGAAACCAATAATGTTTTTGTGATCCAAGAACATTTGTCGAATTTGTCTTGAGATGAGTTAACTTATATTCTGATCTTGTAAACTTTCTGAAATGATTTCATGCCTTGAATCATGTGTGCAGGTCTGTTTGAAAGTACCACATCAGTGTCCTTAATAGCCTGTCAATTTGTATTTTCACTTGCTTAACTTGGAGAATGATCTTGCTTTAGTATTTTGTTAAGCAAAGTGTTGAACCTTTGAATTCTAGAATAATTCTTGCTTAGATTGATCCTTGTATATTTCTGAAGAAGATATGGAATGGATGACACTTTCTGGATCTAATCTTTTACATAAAAATTTGATCATTCTTGTTTATGATAGATGTGAAGAACATTCTTCGTTTTCCAAAAATTTGTCAAGAACGTTCTTCGTTTCACTGATTTTAATAAGATTTGTTTTGTAATGTTTGGTACCTATCTTGTTTTAACATACTCAAATACACATGTTAAATACTAAAACACTTTAGAATCATAATTAAAAGTCTTGATTAACCTTTTATTTAATTATCATCAAAACATTAACTTGGGATTTTATCTCAATATATATACCTAATGCCTTGAGATGTGATGCCAAAGTCTCTTAGAGATCCTAAACGTTTAGCCCATTGTCGCTATTTCAATATCCCAAACTTTCCAACAAGTGGTATCAGAGCCTAAGTAACACCCCAAATTTTATAATAAACTAGTTTATTAATTAAATAGGATTTTTAATAGATAATTTGATGTTAAAATTATTTTATAATATACGTCGATAGATTTTGAGATTAACTTTCGTTATATAAGTGTTGTCGATGATGTGCTAGTTTTATAAATATTAGATTAAATGTGCGATATAAATAATAAATATTATGTTTTATTATTTGATAAATATTTTAAAAAATAATAGTATTTTAGTGTAATATTATAAAAAAAAAATTATGCAATTTTAGGTGTATATATGCGTATTGGATTAATATAATATTTTTCTGTGCATTTGACTGATTTTAAGTATGCACGTAGTTATATTTCAATTATTTATAACTATTTTTTATTTTTAGTTATTTTTTTATAAATAATTATCTTGAGATAGAATTGATATTATGTTTGATTTCCTTTATTTTTATATACTTGTTATGACATTTTGATTTTATATATATTTGTTATGATTTAATAATTAATATAAAGTGTTGATTTTATACTTATTTATTTTATAATTTTGAATATTCTCTAATGATTGTATGATGATAGTATTTTAATGTGAATATTTGGACAAATAAATATCAGTATGGTGATTATTTTGAATATGAGAGTTTTAGTTATTAATCTATTTTAAAATATTAATTACTTTACTTTATAAATTTTACTTTGGAAGTATTAGTAATATTTTAGTAATTAAATTATGTTAAAAAAAGGGTTAAAACATTAATTTTAGTAATTGTTGAATTGATTTAAAAATAAATAAATAAATAAAGTAAAACATATTTTATAAGTTAAACTCATATAGAATAGTAAAATCTAATTAAATAATTAAAATAAATAAATAAATAAAAGAGAAAAAAAAAAAAAAAAGTAAACCTAGCTAAAGAGGGAGGAGCTGGAGGTAATAGGAAGAACATAGTCCGAGACGCATTAGCATGAAAAAGTAAGAAAATTGGCATCGGTGATTAATAACTATTCTAATAAATTTTCTCTATTTTTGTCCAAATTTCAGTATATTGCTTTACCCATTTAGCTAGTTAATTAAACACATTTTCCTAGATTTTTAACCATCCCATTTTCTCTATAAAATACTCGACTTCTCTATTTATAAAATGCATCATTTTGCACCGTTCTTCTTCACCGTAAGTCCGATTTAAGTGAAACAAACGCCAAAACGATCATGTGAAAAGTAACTATATTATCCACAAATTAGTTTTCTGATTTATGGTAAGTTTCCTTGACTGAATTTCGAAATTTAGTTTTTAGAGCGTCTTCTCAAAATTTAATTTAATGTTCACCCATAAATTATTGAGTTAGATCGATTGAAGGACAAAAAGTCAAATGACAAAGGCTATTTTCTCGTGGAGTCATATTTTTGTGTGAAAGCATCGAAATAAGGTAAATGGTGAGAGAGCGTTTGAATTCATGAGTATAATATAATGTGAGATGAACGGGAAAACCGTATTTCCCAAGGATTCATTTGGGGCTCGCTACGTACGGCAGTAGCCCTTTGAGTGATAAATTGATTAATATGAAAATATGGAAATTGTGAGATTAAAATATGGAATAGAAATATTTATAAGGTCTTGATTGATTTAATTTCGTTAAATGCGTGATATTTGATATTTTTGTGATATTTGATTTCAAATGAATTTGATGCATATGTTTGATTAGACGAATTTATGTGATGTGATAATAAAATATGGTTGCATGGTATGATATATGTATGCGGGATGATAATGATGATTTTTGATCGATGATAGTCATGTTATAAAATTGTGATGAGTTTATATAATGATTATGTATGATTAGTGATGTTATTAAATTGTGATGAGTTTATATGATGATTATGATTATGTATGATTAGTGATGTTATAAAATTGTTGAGTTTATAGGATTATGTATGATTAATGATGCTATAAAATTGTGATGAGAATATTGAAGTTCCCCATATATGATGAAATACTGATGATTTATAAAGATAATGCTCTTAATGGAGTAGTCTAAGCTAACGAGAGGAGAAAATAAATATTGATAATTTGCGAAGTGAAGATTATTTTGTCATCATATAGGTAGAGCCTAACAAGCCTAGTGATTTCGGGGAAGTACAACAAAATGAGCTTGATCGTGGCGGTCTGCTATTGAGCCTTAAGGCAAGATTGTTAGACCTTGGAGGTATTCATGTGGGGGAATTCCTAGGTGACTTGGAGGTAGCACTCCAAATGTCGGAGGCTACCATACAACACATGTTTACCTCGACTGTCACGAATATGTGTCCACATGGATGGTGGCATAGTATCAAGCCTCATAACCAAGTACTTCAGAGTTAGAATGGTACCACATTGTGAAGTAGAGTCTAAGCTCATGCATATCATTGCATTTTTTTTTATTGTTTTGTTGTGATTAATGTGTATCGCATGTGATTATAATTTCTCTTGGGCGATTTGATGTAATAGTGAAAGATATTGATTTTCCTTAAGTGATTTTGACTTTCTAATGTGATAATTTTCTTGAGCAATGTTTGTGTAATAATATGGTTCTCTTACGATTTTTTATGTTGTGTTCTTCATACTTGTATTATACTATCAACATGAATCCAAAATTCACCTCCTTCGATGTTTGTGTTTGACTGTTTTGACCCTGCGTTTGCAAAATCGCAGTTATTACAAGTTAATGAGTCTAGAAGTTCAAGTTTGGGAGGAACCCCGCTCTGATAGGTGATACCGACAATAAGGGTTTTAATTTGTATTTTACTTATTTAATTTGAAACGGATTTTTGTATGAAAACCTTAGAAGTACTAGTAAGTTTTTAGAATTAAATCAAGTAATTATATTTAAATCAAGCTTATTGAGATTGCTCTATTTTAATGGAGAAAATAAGTTTAAAGTGTTCTATTTTATTTTTGAGAAATGTGATATCCTAAATTAAAAATAAAAGTTTTTATTTTATTAGAAATATAATTTTATTTATCCGCTGCAGATTTTATAGGAATATTATATAAATTATTATATATATTATTTTGGAGTTTAAGGTGTCACAACCTAGGTTTTACTTAGTGGGGGAGCTGGTGAAAAAGATTCTAGTGTGGATCAAGTCTAGTGTTGTGGCTGACTCAACCTTGAAGGGAGATTGTTGGCTTTTAAGTGTGAATGTTTAGTCTCATCTCGACTACGAATTATGGAAATGTTGGATATATAAGAGAGGTTACCCATATACCATTTGCCTTAAGGTTTTGAATTGAGATGTGGTGTCAATGTCTCTTATATAGACTGAACGTTTATCATATATTGTTGCGGTCGCACTCCCCTTAACTCCTGAACAAATTTCATTTGGCTAATTCTTGTGTAGGCTCACATGAGACATTTACATTAACAATGTATTTTAACCATTCGTTTTTTTATGATGTGAGCAACACAACTTCTCACACATGTACCAAACTTCATCTAGACTATATCCAATTAACACATCCACATTGCTTAGGTTTAACATTCATTTTGGGGCATGCATAAATGCTTTACACACAAAAACACAGGTAATCATAAGAAACTTTCTTAGATCAAATCATCTTTGGTACTTCATTTAAAATGGCTGTCTTACCTTCAAACCACCCTTGATAAGATGTTTGAGAAATTTGGAATATGAAATACGGGTTTAGGTCAATCGGGCGGAGCTCCTGACGTTGGGTGGGTTTCTTTATGATTGATGTTGATTAAACGAGACGTCGTTTTAGATGAAGAGTCGATTTGTTGCATTTATAATTTTTGTTTTGGTACAATTAATTGTTTTGTACTTGTCACACCCTTTCCCAATATTTTTCATCTTCTAATATATTTAAAAAAGATTATTTTACTCTTTTTATTACATATTAAAAAAAAAAGATATTTTTTCTTTCACTCACATATTCGGAATTTTAATAAAAATTATTAGAAAGTTTTCAAATTTTTGAAAATTTTGTTGATTATAAAATATTTGAAATACAAAATGAGTTTATTTTCGAATGTTTGAATTAATTTTTAATTTTCAAAATATAATTTATTGTATTTATAAAATATTTTCAAAGTTTTCACCTTTAACAAAAATTTCAAAATGCAATGTTTCAAAATTTTTAAAATTTCAAAACATAGATTTTTAAGAAAGTTTCTAAAACCGAATATTTAAAATGTAACTTTACATTTCAAAACTTTTGAAGAAGAATAAAATTTCAAAAGTTTAATTTTCAAAATATAAATTTTATTTTAAAATAATTTCTTATTTCTAATTTTGGAAGTAGAAAATTTTTATAAGAGGATGAGAGATTTAGGTGGAGGTTTCAATATTTCATGTTTACTTGTTTTCTGTTAATTTTTTCATTGTACAATTAAGCAATAATAGAACTTAAAAAAATCTCATATCTAGAGAAAACTACTTTCGTTGATAATTTTATATTGCAAGTACAAAGTAAAAAAATGACAAATAATCTTTTTGACTAAAATGATTCTTAGAAACAACTCCCATAGTCACCAACGGTTAAATTATTAACAAAAAAACATATAACATAATTTAAGCATTAATTGACCTATAATTCATTAACTAATTCAAAAATATAGTTGTTAGTTTTATTTTTTTTTAAATTATAGTAATACGAACTATGGACCAACCTGCAAATCCGCATAATTAAACTGTTTTATTCACAATTTAAACAATCTATTCCGCTCATACCAAAATTTAAGTGGACCAAAAAAATTGGTATAATTTAACCCGCAATGACCAGATGTTAAACAGGTTGGTATGTTGAGTCCATATATCAAATTTGACTAAAATATATTTCACGCATTAATCATTCTATAAATTTTATATCATGAACAATCATTCTATTTGATTTTGAATTGTAATTGAATTATGTAATAGTCCATATGTCATACAATGGTATACATCTATTATAAACGGAAAAAATCAAAGAACATTTAGGTCCTGCAACAAATTTTTGAGACAATTTGATCTCCAATTTATTATAATATATTAAAATTGAATCTCAACACTGGTGAATGACACTTAACAGATTTACGTGGCACCCTTTATATATGTTTTTACTATTCATATCAAATTTTATATTCCTTAATTTATTTTTACATCTTACACATCATACACATAAAACTAATGCAAAATTCAAAATCAATTCGTTGTTGGTGCCCTTTCTAAATGTTTACAACTTCTTCTAGATTATTCTTGAATGATTGTGAGAACTTTTAGAAAATGATTTGTTTTGTAGATTCTTTTTCATAGAAAAAGTTAATTTCAAGTTGTCCTAAAGGAAACGTAACACTAGAGTAAACGTTACACCAGATAATTCAAAGTTTGTTCTGCACAACCACATATAAACGAAAGTTGTGCAATAGAAAAAGTTAATTAAAAGATTAATTTCAGTAGGAGCAAGTTCAATAGTAATGAATGATATCACTACATTGTCAGTATAGAATTTACACCTTAAAACAAGTGTTATTATTCTTTAACCACCTTTATTTTAATAATCTCCCCATTCTTATGATAATAAATCCATATATTGTTGAACAATTTTGCACACAAAATATAAAAATAATTTCATAGACTCCCCTCGAATTTATGCATCAATATTTTTCAATAATTTTAAATGATATGATTATGAGTATCAATGCATGAACAATTATATTTATAATGTATTGACATTTTAATACGAGCTTTCTCATTTGTTTTATCTTAATGTTGTTATGAGTTATTATTTTTCCCCTTGTAATTAGACAAAAAGGCGTGAAATAACATACATCATAGTCAAATAAAAGAGAAAATATCGAAGTGAATATATAAATACTTATATATTAATTAAAAAGTTATAAAGTCAAAATACTAAAAACAAAATAAAGATTTTATGAAAAGTAATGTTTAATTTGTTTGTTGGAACTAAGTTCATTTTATACTTAGAGTTTTCATGAAAACGAAAGTATTTTATGAAAATAATATATTTGACTTCAAAGAGTATGAAAAAAAAGACATAGTCAAAATTTATAGAAGATTTGATCTAAATTTATCTACAATAAAATATGAACAGAATCAATCTAAAGAATTTACAAACACAATCTGAACAAAATACAAACAAAATCAATCTGAAAATTTTAAAATCTCAACCTAAACAAAAAGGAACATAATCAATTTGAAGAATTTACAAACACAATCTCAACAAAATACAATTCAGAATTAAAGTAAATTGAATCCCAAATTTTAACTATAAATAGATACTCAAGGCTGAAAAATAAAATCATTGAAAAACAGAAAAGAGTAGTCTTAGAGTTCAAGAGAAAAAAACTTGTTCAAGTTAGAAATATTTTTTTAGTGTTCTTTTCTTAGAGTTATTATTATTATCAGCTTTTAAAAAACAACTACTCAAGTTCCAATATTTTTTATTCAACTCGATAGTGGTTTAGTTCCATCTTCAGTCTGGGGCTGTCAAGGTGGTTAGTTCCTCAAAAGTTTGGGGTTGTCAGTTTATTTGGGAAGACTGGTTTGGAGGATCAAGTGCTTTGTCATTCAAGTTATTTGAATTAATGGATTAAAGACTTCTGAATGAGGGGACTGGATGCAACTAAGTTAATTGTGACTAGGATAAATCTAGGTTTCAAATGATTTATGCTTTCATTATTTGCTGCCTCTGAATCTGTTTGCTTCTACTCCAAGCAACTCACCAAAACAGAACTAGTTTTTTTTTTTTTATTTACTTATAAATTATAAAAAAGTTATGAACTTTGGCGAACATAATTCAACTCCTGTTCTCGTGTTTGCACCTTCAATTAGCATTAGAGCTCGATCTCAAGGTTGAGCATGTTTACACTATTTGAGAAAAGATCCAAGGATTCAATAATGTCTGGATTCAGTGAAGAAGTTGTTGGAGAAAACATCAACAAACCACCTTTGTTTGATGGGGAATGTTTTGAGTATTGGAAGGACAAGCTGAGAAGTTTCTATATTTCACAAGATCCTTAACTTTAGGACTTTGTGGAAGATGGTTATGTTGCTTCCAAGAATATTGATGGTATTGAAATTCTAAGAAAAGAGATGAATGTTGATCAGAAGAAGATGTACAAGATGCATCATAAGTTCAGAACATTCCTGAAAAATGCAATCACCTTCAAGGAGTTTGAGAAGTGCACCAACAGAAAGACAAAATAATTTTTATGATAGTTTGATTTTGACCCATGAAGGAAGCAATCAAGTTCAAGAAGCAAAGGACAACCTCCTAGTCAAAAATTATGAGTTGTTCTATATGGAAGAAAACGAAGATATTGAAACCATGTTTTCCAGATTCCAAATATGGTCTCAAGACTAAAGGTACTTGAGGATAGTTATACTATTGCAAATCATATGAATAAAATTCTTAGGAGTCTGACAAGAAAGTGGAGACCTAAGATCACTATCATTCAAGAAGCAAAATATTTGAATACTCTTAAGCTCGAGGAATTAATCAGCTCTCTCGGATCACATAAAATTGAACTTGAAGAAAATGAGTCTAAGAAGAAGAATAAGACTCTGAAATTGAAATCCAAGCATAACAAGGTTCTAAAGACAACATCAAAATTAGATGATAGTGATTTAGACGATCATAATATGAATTCAGAGGAAGAGGAAATTGCCTTCATATCTAGAAGAATTTAGAGGATGTGGCACAATAAGAGGAAATATTTCCCTCATAAAGATTATAAGCAGTCCAATAGATGAAAGAATGAAACTTTCGACAAGAAAAATATTATATGCTATGGATGCAATGAACCTAGACATATCAAGTTAGACTGTCCAAATCTGTAGAAAGGGAAATACCAGAGAAAGATTCCAGACCAAGAAGAAGAGTTTGATGGCTATATGGGATGATTCTGATGAATCCTTTAACGATGAACAACCAGATTTCGCTCTAATGGCTCACACAAACTCTGCCTTTGGATCCAACACAAATTCTGACTCTGGAAGTGAATCAACAGATAAAAATTTTATGACTTTACTCAATCTGATTTAATTACTGCTATAAATGATTTTTTACATAAGAATCACAAATTATCTTTAAAGCTGAAAACACTTATAAAACAAAATGAAAACCTAACTGAAAAAGTTATTGTGTTAAAGAATCAAAGTGTTGAATATAAAACAGTAATGCAACTTTGAAAACTGATATTACTAAACTTAAAAAAGAAAATGTCACTCTAAAAACTGATATTGCTGAACTTAAGGTTGAAAATCTAACTCTGAAAAATAATCATAGTTTAACATCAATTGAAAATACCACATGTAACTCTGATAAGCACGAAGATGTATTTCAAGATTTTCTTGCTAATGGTATGGAAAGAAGCAAATATGATTCTATGATTTATGGAGTTAGTAGAAATGGTAAAAGAGGTATTGGATTTGAAGAAACTATAACTGAACATAAACCTATTCTCTCTGATATCTTGTGTACTATTTGCTCTAAGAAATATCACTCAAAATTATATTGTCCCATGTTATATACAAGGAAAGACAAGAAACCTTTCAAGACTAACAAACTAGGACCCACCAAATTTGGGCACCTAAGAACAAAATTGTCTGTTGCAGATGTCCTCAACAATCAATTTAAAACACCAATCATGGTACATGAACAATAGATGCTCGTGACATATGACGGGAGAAAACTCTATGTTTCAAAAACTGATATTGAGCAAAGGAAGCACAATGACTTTTGGAGGAAAGCAAAAAGGTCAAATCATTGGTCAAAGTACAGTTGGTAATGGTACTTCCCCTTTTATTAAAGATGTCTTGTTTGTTAAAGGTCTTAAGCATAATTTATCAAGTATTATTAAGTTAAGTGATGATAATTATGATATTATATTCAATCAAAAAACATGCAAGGAAATTAGTCAGAAGGATGGATTTGTATTCTTTACAGGTTAAAGGCAAAATAACATTTATTAGATAAATCTGTTTAGTCTCATAAATAAGAGGTTAAATGTCATGTCAATAAATGAAGAGAAACAAATTTGGAACACAATGTTAGGTCATGCAAATCTTAGATTAATTTCAAAATTAAATAAACTTCAACTAGTTAGAGGTCTACCTAAGCTTAGTTACAAAATTGAAATTATGTGTGAAGCTTGTCAAAAAGGAAAACAAACAAAGAACTCGTACATAAAGATCTCTTTGGTATAGTGAAAACAACATCTCTAAGTGAAAAGAAATATGGCTTTGGTATAGTAGATGATTACACTAGGTGGACATGGGTACAATTATTAAGAAGTAAGGATGAATCTTGCAAAGTGTTTATCACATTTTATAAATAAATAATGAATGAAAATGATCTTAAGATTGTAACAATTAGATTTGATCACGGAGGAGAATTTGAAAACAAATTATTTGAAATTTTTTTGTGATGAGGATGGAATCTCTCACAATTTCCCCTCTCCTAGAACACCCCAACAAAATAGAGTTGTAGAAAGAAAGAATATATCACTCCAAGAAATGGCCAAAACCATGTTAAATGAAATGAATGATGCAAATCATTTTTGGGATGAAGAAATTAATATTGCATGTTATATTCAAAATATAGTCTTAATTAGATCTATGTTGAATAAAACACCATATGAATTGTGGAAAGGTAAAAAGCCTAACATATCTTATTTTAAGCATTTTGGTTGTAGTTGTTATATGTTGAACACTAAAGATAACCTTGGTAAATTTGATTCTTGATCTCAATAGTGTATCTTCATTGGATACTCTAAAAGATCTAAGGCTTATAGAGTGTTTAATGTAAAACACATGTTTTTTATGAAGACAAAGACCAAAGAATGTGATCAAAGTTGCAAGATCAAAAAGAAGTCAAATAATCAAAGTCAACTACGGTCAAATATATTAGAAGTTTAATAAATGTAAAGATACATGATGCAATCTAATATTCTTATATTTCAAATGCACATGAGAACCGTTCATCTTAGTATATGCATAAAAAAGATTTTCGTATGTAAAAAATGCATAAACAATGTTGGAAAAATAATATTTTTGGCAAAATTCAATGTTGTATACAAATGCAGCATGTTGTAGCTAGATACAGATGATAAGTCAGTAGCTAAAAATGAATATATGTATTCGACTACAAGATGGTGTAGCTGAATACAAGTGCTAAATCAGTAGGTAAAACTGAACATCTGTATTTGACTACGAGACGGTTTAGCCGAATACAAGTGATAAGTCAGTAGCTAAGACTACACATTTGTATTCGACTACAACCTGGTGTAGTCAAATACAACAACAAGTGAGTGGAAAAATTCACTTAGTTGTATTCGACTACAAGGTGTCGTATTCGAAAATGATGTTAAAATTTCAAATAAAAATTGAACGTTACAGAAGTGTATTCAACTACACTCAGACTGTAGTTGAATACAACCGGAAACAATGCAATTTTTCAATTATGAAAATAGTTATGGATCATTGCATTTGATCATAAAACCTCTAGGAACGATGGCCACTGATATGAAATGATGTCTATGGAGTATAAATACCCCATAACTTCAGTTTAAATGCAATCAATCCTACTACAAAACCTTGAACAGTGAATAATTTTTTGAAATATTCTTAAAGTTATTTTTCATATTTCAAGTAATTGCACTACATTTTCACATCATTGAGAAAGGTTCTCTAGTATACTTGAAATATTATTGGATTGATATTATTGTACAACTATTATACTCAGATTCTTAGTCAAGAACATTTGTTAAAAAATCATTGAAGTTATTGTATTGTATTTAAAGAAAGTAGTGTATTTTCTTTAAGTATTGTAATCTAAGATAGTGATGTGCTATCTTAAGAAGCGTGTTAGAAGTTTGTAGCAGAGATCCTAGGGTGGGATTTGTACATATTCTAACAATAGTGGAAATATCTCTTGTGGTGTGCAAAAGGATTGAATGTACCATTGGTCATAAGGTGAACCAGGATAATATCGTTGTGTTCATTATTTTTCTGCCATTTATTTTTGTCATATATTATCTTAATCAGAAAAATCGATCACTAAATCTCTGAAAACAAGAAAATTTTAACATGGAGACTCATATTGTGGAAGAATCTATACATATTAAATTTGATGACAAACAACTTGACATTGAAAAGTTAAAGAAAGATGATGACATGACATGTTTACTAGAACCATAGGAAGTTGATGCAAATAAACCAAAAAAACTTGATAAATTAGAGGATCCAAGCAAATAAGAAGAATATGATTAATCTTAAAAGAATGAATCTGATCAAGTCAGAAACAATCAAGATAAGTAAAAAGGAAGATCTGGATAGAAGTATAAGTCATCTCATCCTTGAAAACTCTAATCATTGGAAGTGAAAGTGATCCTTTGAGGTCCATATATTACTAAAAGATACCACATTTTTTGGCTTACTCTAATCAAATTAACCTACCTTTATTGATGAAGCATTGTCAGATGATGGATGAATTATTGTAATGCAAAAAGAGTTAAATGAATTTAAGTGGAATGATTTTTGGGATCTAGTGCCCTAGACCAAAGAAGATTATTATTGGAACCAAGTGGGTCTTTATAAACAAGCTAAATGAAAAAGGTGAAGTGCTTAGAAACAAGGCAAAACTTGTCGCACAAGGCTACAATCAACAAGAGAGCATTGATTACACTAAGACATTTTCTCTAGTAGCCATGTTAGAAGCTATTTGTATCCTACTTTCTTTTCTAAATGGTTATATAAGTTAAGAAGTCTATGTTAAACATCCCCCAGGTTTTGAAAGTTCTGAATTTCCAAATCCTAATTTTAAAACTTAAGACATCTATGTATGGTGTAAATCAAGAACCTATGGCATGGTATAATAGACTTTGTAACTTCTTGCTTAAAAATAACTTTGAAAGAGGACAAGTAGATAATACACTTTTTAGAAAAGTAATAGAAGATGACATTCTTATTGTTCAATAGAAGATGACATTATTTTTGGATCTACTAATAACATAATTTGCAAAGAATTTTTTAAATTGATGCAACTTAAATTTCAAAAAAGTATGATGGGAGAACTTATGTTGTTCTTAAGGATACAAATTCAGCAAAGTCAAAAAGGTATATACATTCAACAAACTAAATATACGAAAAAAAAATTTTAGGAAGTTTAATATGAGTGATTGCAAATTGATGGTTAGACCAATGCACCCTACTTGTTCACATGTAAAAGATGATTCAGGCAAAAAGTTGACCAAAACACCTTACCTTACCTTACCGCTTCCAAAATTGACATCATGTTTAATGTATGTGTATGTGCATGATTTCAAGCTGACCCTAGGGAGTCACATTTAACTATTGTTAATAGAATCCTAAGATACCTAAAAGGCACTACCAACCTTGCCTTGTTCTACAAGAAATCTCTTAAATATAAACTTAGTGGATACTTTGATTCTAATTATGCTAGAGATAAACTTGAAAGAAAGAGCACCAATGGAAACTACATATTTTAAGGTGACAACTTAATATATTGGTCAAGTAAGAGAAAAAACACCATTGAAATATTAACAATAAAGGTTGAGTATATTTATGTTGCTGACCGCAATTCTCAACTACTTTGGATGAAGCATCAAGTTGAAAACTATAAAATCGTAGAATCCAACATTCCCATCTAACCACTACTAGAAGATAGATTTAAAAAGGGTTCTAAACATTCAGTGTGTAGACACTGAACACCAATAGGATGACATATTCATCAAACCACTACTGGAAGATAGATTTAACTTCATCAAGAAAAACCTAAACCTTACCTTCATACCTGACTGATGTTGTGATAAATTCAAAGTAGTTTTGTTTTACATTAGTTTTTATATTTTCTTGCAATATGTTATATACATGTTATTAAAAAAAATGAAAAACAAAAGTCTCACCTTCAAGTCTTTTTGTCCGATGACAAAAGGGGGAGAAAGGTATTTGATGAAGTGGAGAGAAATGATACTTCGACTTATGGGGTGTCCTAAGTTAGGGGGAGTCAAAGAAATACAAAGAAAATTTGTTATAAAAAATAGAAGTTTGTCATCAAAGAAAAGGGGGAGATTGTTTGAACTAAGTTTCTTTTTATTCTTAGAGTGTTTATGATAACAAGATTACTTGATGGGAACAATATATTTGACTTCAAATAGTATGAAAAAAGATGCGGTCAAAGTTTGTAGAAGATTTGATCAAGATTTATTTACAACAAAATACGAATAAAATAAATTTCAAGAATTCACAAATACAATCTGAATAAAATACAATTCCGAATTAAACAATGACTAAATTGAAGCCTAAATTTTAACTATATATAGATACTCAAGGCTGAAGAACAAAATCATGAAAATGAAAAAAAAAATAGTCTTAGAGTTCAAAGACAGAAACACTTGTTCAAGTTAGAAATATTATTATCAGGTTGTTAGAAGTAACTACTCAAGTTCCAACATTTTGTATCCAACTCGATAGTGGTTTAGTTCCTTCTTCCATCCAGGATTGTCAGGTTATTATGAGAAGACTTGGTTTGCAGGGTCAAGGTGGGTAGCTCCTCAAATGTTTGGGCTGTTAGGCTGTTTGGGAAGACTGACTTGGAGGGTCAGGTGCTTTATAATTCAAGGTATTTGAATTGTTGGATTAAAGCCTTTTAAATGAGTGGACTAGATGTAACCAAGTTAATAGTGAACTAGGATAAATATATGTATAAAATTATTTATGTTTTAATTGATTGTTGCCTCTAAATCGGATTGCTTCTACTACAAGTAACTCACCAAAACCGAACTATTTTATTTATTTATTTATTTCAAAATTATTAAAAAATTCAACCCCCTTCTCGTGGTTGCACCTTCAGTTTATAACTTTAAGGAGAAGGGGAATCCTGAAAAAAGTATGACCAAACACATACTTACAAATGGTATGACTTTAACTTATAAATAGTTGGATATAATCGAGTCCATTACATCTCATTCCATCATCTTTTTTCATTTTCGTCCATTTTATTGTGCTAATTTTATAGTATTTAAAATAATGCAAAGACCTGTTTAATTCAACGAAAGGGAATGTAAGAGAGTGATTTTCATGGAGGAAAAGAAAGAGGAGGAATTATAATAAAAACATATGTTTGACTCACAAAGAGGGATAGGAGTTTTAAAACTAATTTACCTTTTAATCCTTATAATATTACAACTCTCACATAGTGCTAGCAACACATTCTTTTTATTGATGAAAATTATGTGGATTCCAATAACTTTAAGTGGAATCCATATAATTTGATAGGATCAATGTGAAGTTCAACCAATAAAAGAGGGTGTGTTGATAGGTGTGTTGCTAACACTCTATTTTTTTTTTACACATACATCCAATCAAATCGTTATATGATGCTTATTTTTAGTTTAGTTCCTAAAATATCTCTAAAAATACTTATTTGACATGATTTGATTGTATGCACTTATAAAAATAATTAATACTTTCAGTGAATAGAAATTAATATCTATTTTTAAAGGATTTAAGTGTCATGCAATAACGATGTAAAGAGTTTTACATTGTTAACACATCACAACTATTCATGGACATAACTTTATACGTAGTTATAGTAAAAATCAAACATCTCTAATTATAGAGAAATCATATTTAAATACATTTTTAGACACAAATACTATATATTGTATATTTATACTGTGATATGATTGGTTTGTTGCTTCATATGTTTCATACCAACATGGCCAAATTCTATAGACTTTATATACTCATTGCCTTTGGCGAGTTCTATTTTCTCCAATAAGGGAATTAAGTAAATACTCGTTATGCTAAAACACTTGATAACCTAGAGTCTTTGCATACCTACAATTGAGAATTAGTTGTGTATAATGTTTTAATTGAAAGTTTCAGTAGGATTGAAACTATGTTTAAAGAAGGGAAAGTAGATTCGCAAACATACATAATAGGTTGTGCAGTTGTTCTACAGGTATATATTTTATATCACCGTCTTTCATCTTGTATAGTCTTTAAATTAAAATTTATTTATTAAATATACTAATATTTTTTTTAGATTTTGGCGTTCAACCACTTGTCCTTGGGTCAAACATTTGTTCTCAAGTTTCGATTCTCAAGATTTTTGAATTGGCCAATCTTACAATGTCAAAAGAAAACAATATTAAAAGTATTTCAAAATACCAAGGTAAGCATTTAAATTATTTGCTTGTATAAGTTAATCTTACATGTGTTGTCATCATCATCAAGGTTGTTAACTCCAATACATTCATCTTCAATAGTTCCAATTGATGGTGCAAGTATCACACACAAAGTACAAAAAATAACTCAATCCAGTTATTAACCACATTATACACTTTAGTAACCAACAATTAGCATACCATTGACCATATAATATGAAATTTGTTAGACCTACCATATTTAGATTGAAATAATTAATTAACCACCTATTGTACTACATTAACCAATAACATTTACATTATTAACAAAAAATAAACACTCAGAAAGACCCATAATTAGCACACCATTAATCACATAATATGAAATGTGTTAGACATACCAACAATTTAGACAATTATGAAACTTAACAATTCAAATCTGGTTAACATCATTGATTAATAATGATGAAACTTAATACTTAAACTTAAATAATTAACATGATTGATTAACAGTTCAAAATTCTGATTTTTAGACATAAATAATTCCTGAATATTCACGTATTGTATTTCATTAATCAATAATATTTACACTAGCAACGAGAAAAAGAAAGACCTAATAAAACCCATAAAACTGTGTAGGAACCCAGAGAAAGAAAAATCCATACCTAAGAAAAACAATGTAGTAAAGCAATAATCAAATCAAAATACACAAAAAAAATAATTACAATTTTTCTCAAAACTAGTGTCTACAAAAACAAACTTTCTTAAAGTAAACAAGTTAAAGTAAACAAAACAAGCAAACAACCCCATCAATAAATGAAAAACAAAATTTGAAATTCAATATTGTAGGGAGAGAAGGAAATGATAAATTACCTTGATCGTGATGTTTCTTCATCTTCCTTCGAAATCATGATGTTTCTCTCTAATACAAAGTTTATCCAAAATCAAATAATCAAATAAAAGGAAGAATGAGGAATTATGGAAGAAAATAAAAATTAATGTATAAAGTTTATTTTTGTAGAGAAAGACAAAAAATAAAAAAGTGAAAGAAGAGAAATAAAAAAGAAGGGAAAGGTAAAAGAAGAGAAAAACTCTATGGAGGGCACATATAAATGATATACACTATATAGTATTTATGTATAAAAGTGTGTTTAATTTGAACTTTTACTTTTTTTGTATAAATTAATTAAAACCTATAATTAGTTGGTCTAGATTTGCTACTGCAAAATATTATACATATGCCACTAACTTATGAGACACTTACTAAATTGTTTTTTACTCGAGTTTAATGTAAATTAAAAAAACAATTAAAAAAACAATGATTCCGTCAGGTATGTGTCGCGGCCTAAAATTTCGAGTGTTTCTCGAATTCAATGGAGTCGCCACCAAAATTTATTTTAAAATAGGGAAAATATTGGGAAACCCTTAAAAATAAAAAATAAAACGGTCTTTGAAACCAAATTTGAGTTCGGGGGTCGATTATGCGTAGGGAAGGTATTAGCACCCTACGACATCCGTTAAAAACGGTTACCTATAATTAATTGTGCAAGATTAATTTTAACTTAAGTATATTTATTTTTCTTTATTATTAAATATGAATAACGATATTATATTTAAAATACGATTTTGAAATAAATATATACTTAACAAATAAAGGACAAAAATAAATAAATTTTTATTTATGTGCTTGACAAGAATGTGATCTTGCTCCTACGTATCTCCCGGTGCGATGGAGAAATCAAAGCTACGTAGTTCTTGGTTAAAAAAAAACGGATGTGTTGAATGTGCTTTAAATAAAATTTGTTTCGTGATAAAAAATGTTTTGACAAAAAATAGAAAAAATAAAAGAAGTTTGATTTGAGTAAATATTTTATAATATGAGTTTTAGGACAATCAAATTGTACAATTTGTGTCCCAAAACTCAAAGAATAAAGAAGATGTCACATCTAATTTAATCCTCTAAAAATATATTTCATTACTCTTGATTTTTAAATTGAGTTTCAAAACTACCAAGTAGTACAACTTGTGTTTTAACAACTCAAAGATAAAAAAGAGTCACATCTAATAAATAAATTGATTTTAGATTAGTTCATTAAAATAAATAAATGAATGACTAAATAAATAG
>JBBPBR010000005.1:20074683-20088550 GCA_037974775.1 Cicer pinnatifidum
TAATAAATAAGTGGATTTTAGATTAGTTCATTAAAATAAATCAGTGAATGAATAAATAAATAATGAATAAATAAATAGAATAAAAATAAATAAAATAGATAAATAAAATAAATAAATAAAATAAATAAATACATAAATAAAATAAATAAATACATAAATAAATAAAAGAGAGTTCTAGAACTATCAAGTTGTTCTACTTGTGTCCTAACAACTCAAAGATTAAAAAGATGTTGCATCTAATTAATCTTTAATAAAATATTTTATTTGTGTTTTTTTATAATTGATATTTGTGTTTTATTTTAAAACTTGATATATGAATTTTTTAAAACTTGATATTTTGTTTTTTTTTTTTGCCTAACTCTAAATGGGCTGCATTAATAACTTGTTTAGTTTTTTTTTAAAACTCTAAATGGGCCCAACTTAAAAACACATAGTAGCAACCCTAGCTCCCAAACTAAACAAAACCCTAAACTAACAAGTAATAAGGGGCGGCCGCAGCAGTAGAAGAAGGCTGGGAAAAAAAAGAAGAAAGAAGAAATAATAGAGTCTTGCAAGAGGCAAATCGATGAACCACGAATGAAAGTGCTTTGGCGATGCTCTGTCTAATGGCATAGATCTAAGAAGTGTGTCCTCCTCCCTTCACTCCGATTCGCATATCAACGTCGGAAAAATGGTGTTTTCCGAGAAGGATGATCGGCTCGTATGCCTTGAAACGCTAAATCTCAGGCTCGATGAGAAAGAGGACACGACGGCGAACGGCGAACAATGGCGGTAGCAGTGAACGGTGACGGAAGTGATAAAGGTATCAACGGAGAACGATAGTGACATCATGCAGGTTCGAAATTTTATTCATATTTTTATAAGTTTCTTTCATTAATTTTTTATTTTTATAAATAAAATAAAGATAACATTTTTAAACGAAATATTAGTTGCATGATGAAGATGTCAAAACAGATTTATTGTAAAATAAAAATACCTGCGATTTCTATTTGTTGTTGCTACTGGTATCTAATTTCTTCCTCTACTCTTTCTTTGTGTGTATTTTTTATTAGTGGTTTTTAAAATTTTTTCCTCCCTCTTCAAACTTAAAGAAGATGTATTTATAGAGTTTTTTATTTGTGTAGTTGCTTTCTTTGCTTGTCTTGATCTTTCTCTATCAATTGCTTGTTTGATGTTCTGATTTATTTGCTCATCATCTGCATTTTTCTGCATCTTTGATGCTTTCATTATTTGTTATGATCTGAGCTTTGCTGAGCTTTTATTTGTCATTTAGTTTCTTTTTTTAAACTCAATGATTTGTCTCTTTGTTAACTATAATATGTACAATGGCTGATTTATGAAAGTTATCTCTTTATGTTTCTGCAATTAGTTACTAAGCAAAGGTCAATGATACTGCATATGAAACAGAAAGGCAACAACAACACAGGGCTAAACACTGCATTAGAAACAGAGAGGCAACAACATCAACAAAACAGATTTGGCTGGCTTAATTTTAATTTGGTTTAAATCTTTTTGTAATTTAATTTGATTTAATATTTATGGTTGTAATTTAATTGTAATTGTAATTTAAAAATTATTGCTTGATTTGGTATTGTAAATTGATGAGATTACTTATTGTAAATATATTTACTTCCTTTTTAATATATATTTTCCTTTTTGATTTATTCTTGGACAAAATTAGGGTACTACAGCTGCCCCTATTTAATTATATTTTACTTGAAAAATATGAAAATAGAATAACAATAGTATTCGTTTTCATGTTATCAAGTAAAAGATAAGTAAATATAAGGACCTAAATTTTGTCCAATAACGAACACATGTATTAAAGTGCATTTGAAATGTTAAAGTGAGAATGATGCAAAAATCGTCTTCGGATTGGTTACCGATGCGTTGATTGACATAAATGAAGGTGATCGTCTTCGGATTGGTTACCGATGCGTAGATCTATAGAAATGAAAGTGATCGTCTTCGGATTGGTTACCGATGCATGGATCTATAGAAGAAAAAAATGATCGTCTTCGGATTGGTTACCGATGCGTAGATCCATAGAAATGAAAGTGATCGTCTTCGGATTGGTTACCGATGCGTGGATCTATAGAAATTAAAAATGATCGTCTTCGGATTGGTTACCGATGCGTAGATCTATAGAAATGAAAGTGATCGTCTTCGGATTGTTTACCGATGCGTAGATCTTAATTGGTCCAATCTTGAAGGTAGATAAAGAGGATAAGTATATGATACTTGCAATTCAACGATAAGGTATGAATGATTCATGCGTGTGTGATGCATTGAGTATAGGTAAAGTGTCAATGAAGATGCATGAATCATGTGAGTATGAGTAAATTATGAATGGTTTATGTGTCATGCATTATAGATAACTTTTTGTTCTTTTATGTGATTCCCCGATCCTTATGCTTTTCTCTGTTCCAAGATTCAATGGATGAATAAAGACAAATATTGTTTCTACATGATGACTCTTCGTATCTATCGAATGACCGCTTTTCGAAGTGAAGCAAAAATCCATTGTTTAAAATTGACTACCCTCATTATTCTTCACACACTTATATATCTTGAGAATCAAACGAGTTCCCGTGTATATATTTCAAGTGTCAAAATATTTAAAATACTTTTATATTTTCACATATTTCAAATTCCAACATTTATTATTATAAAATAAATTTTTGAAACAATAGAACACTCAATAATGAAAACTAGATTGGTATATAGAGAGTGTAACGTACAACATCAGATGACAATATTGGAAAATGTACATTCATTACATTGAAAGCAAGACGATTGAGGTAGGGGTTACAATGTGAGGACGAGTATGTTTAATTTAGGTGGAGATATAGCAAACGCTAGTCATTCTTGTAATTTAGGAATCCTAATAATCAGCTTCCAAGAATAATAATTGTCCGAGTTTGAAATGCTTGATTTTGTTTTTTTTATCCCTAACTTTTGCATGGACTGCTCTTCCAAGTTTTCAATCCATCGGGATGCTCTAATTTTTGCCTAGGTCGCCTTTTCAGGTTTTCAACCTAACGAGCCCATTTTTTTTAAGCATAATATTTTTTGACTGCATCTGAATTTACTGGAAGTGGAAGGTCATCTCCATCCATTTCTGCGAGTATTAGAGCTCCCCCAGAAAAAGCCTTTTTCACAACATATGGTCCTTCGTAATTTGGGGTCCATTTTCCACGAGCATCCTTTTTTATGGGCAGTATTTTCTTTAACACTAAGTCCCCTTCTTGAAACTCTCGAGGACGAACTTTTTTCTCGTATGCCTTTTTAACTCTTTTTTGATATAGCTGACCGTGACATAAAGCTATCATTCTATTTTCTTCTATGAGATTTAACTGGTCAAATCGTGATTGAACCCACTCAGCCTCTTCCAGTTTTGTTTCCATCAAGACTCTGATTGAGGGAATTTCAACTTCAATGGGAAGTACCGCTTCCATTCCATACACCAATGAGAAAGGAGTTGCCCCTGTTGAGGTACGAACAGATGTTCTATAGCCATGTAATGCAAAGGGAAGCATTTCATGCCAATCCTTATATGTCTCTACCATCTTTTGTATGATCTTCTTGATATTCTTATTTGCTGTTTCTACAGCTCCATTCATTTTTGGACGATATGGCGAAGAATTATGGTGCTGAATTTTGAAACTATCACACAACTCCTTCATCATTTTATTATTCAAATTTGTCGCATTGTCAGTGATTATCTTATTTGGTAAGCCATATCGACAAATCAATTCTCTTTTGATGAATTTGACAACCACGCTTCTCGTCACATTGGCATAAGAAGCGGCTTCAACCCATTTTGTGAAATAATCAATAGCTACCAAGATAAACCGGTGACCATTGGAAGCTTTAGGCTCGATGAGTCCAATAACATCCATCCCCCACATTGAAAATGGCCATGGTGATGTTAAAACATT
Organism: Cicer pinnatifidum; assembly: GCA_037974775.1. NCBI lineage: Eukaryota > Viridiplantae > Streptophyta > Magnoliopsida > Fabales > Fabaceae > Cicer > Cicer pinnatifidum. The sequence goes on from JBBPBR010000005.1 coordinate 20,078,625, forward strand.
CAAAGAGGTGGGCGCTACATGTATTTTATCAGCATATATTTGACATTTATGACATTTCTTGACGTAGCTAAAGCAATCAGATTCCATAGTCAACCAATAATAGCCAGCCCTCAAGATTTTTCTTGCCATTGCGTGTCCATTTGCATGAGTTCCAAAAGAACCTTCGTGAACCTCTTGAATAATTTTCTTTGCTTCTGCTTGATCCACACATCTGAGGAGAACCATATCGTGATTTCTTTTGTAAAGCACATCACCATTTAAGAAGAAGTTCATTGAGAGCCTCCTTAAAACCCTCTTGTCGTTTTCTGAAATACCTAACGGATATTCTCTATTCTTAACATAGGATTTGATATCATAAAACCATAGTTTGCTATCAAGCTCTTCTTCTATCGATAAGCAATATGCTGGCTTATCCTTTTGTTGAATCTTTATGACCGACACATCCTGACCGTCACTTATTTTGAACATTGATGACAATGTGGCCAGGGCATCAGCCAATTGATTTTCTTCTCGAGGAATATGGTGAAAAGTTATATGCTCGAAGTGTTCTACCAATTCTTTGATATGGGTATGGTACAGAATCAATTTGGAGTCTCGAGTTTCCCACTCTCCTTTTGTTTGATGGATGACCAAAGATGAGTCTCCATATACCTCAAGAACTTTTACTTTTGATTCAATGGCTGCTTGAATGCCCATGACACATGCCTCATATTCTGCAATATTGTTTGTGCAATCAAAACACAATCTAGTCGTAAATGGAGTGAACTGGTTCTCTGGGGAGATCAAAATGGCTCCAATCCCATGCCCTAATGCATTAGAAGCACCATCAAACACCAAAGTCCATTTTTCTTTATCAGATGATTTGGTCTCTTCAAATAAAGTCATGATACCTTTATCTGGGAATTCACACTGCATTGATTGATAATCTTCTACAGGTTGTTGGGCCAAATACTCTGCTAGGGCGCTTCCTTTGATAGCTTTTTGTGTAACGTATACCAAATCATATTCTGATAACAACATCTGCCAACGGGCAATCCTTCCAGTAAGAGCAGGTTTCTCAAAGATGTATTTAATTGGGTCCATTTTAGACACCAACCAAGTTGTATGGCATAACATGTATTGCCTCAACCGACGAGCGGCCCATGCTAATGCGCAACATGTTCGTTCAAGCAGTGAATATCTTGTTTCACAGTTGGTGAACTTTTTGCTCAAATAATAAATAGCATGTTCCTTCTTACCAGATTCATCATGTTGCCCTAGTACACAACCCATTGACTCGTCAAGTACTGTTAAGTACATGATAAGTGGTTTTCCAGGAATTGGAGGCACTAATATTGGAGGTTTTGACAAGTATTGCTTAATCTTTTCGAAAGCTTTTTGACAATTCTCATTCCATTCAACCTTTTGGTCTTTACGCAACAACTTGAAAATTGGCTCGCATGTAGCGGTGAGATGCGATATGAACCTGGCAATGTAATTCAATCTGCCCAAAAAGCCACGAACTTCTTTTTCTCTGCGTGGAGCGGGCATTTCTTGTATTGCTCTTACTTTATCTGGATCCACTTCTATCCCTTTTTGACTAACGATAAACCCAAGTAACTTGCCTGATCTTACACCAAAAGTACATTTAGCAGGGTTTAAACGAAGTTTGAACTTCCTTAATCGCACAAACAACTTTTGAAGGTTTACGACATGGTCTTCTTCGGTCCGAGACTTTGCAATCATATCGTCCACATAAACCTCTATTTCTTTATGCATCATGTCATGAAACAAAGTTACCATTGCCCTTTGGTAGGTTGCCCCAGCATTCTTCAATCCAAATGGCATCACTTTGTAACAGAAAGTCCCCCATTGTGTTATGAATGTAGTTTTCTCCATATCTTCGGGAGCCATCTTGATTTGATTATATCCTGAGAAACCATCCATGAAGGAGAAAAGAGAATACTGAGCAGTGCTATCTACTAGGACATCAATGTGGGGTAAAGGAAAATCATCTTTTGGACTAGCTTTATTTAAATCCCGATAATCAACACACATTCGAACTTTTCCATCTTTCTTTGGAACCGGAACAATGTTAGCAACCCATTGAGGATATTTTGCCACAGCTAAGAAACCAGCATCAAATTGCTTCTTGACTTCTTCTCTAATTTTAAGTGACATATCAGGCCTCATCCTCCTCAATTTTTGCTTAATTGGAGCACATTCAGGCTTGAGTGGTAGCTTGTGTTCAACTATGTTAGTGTCTAGCCCAGGCATATCCTGATATGACCATGCAAAGACATCCACATAGTCAAATAAAAGTTTGACCAGCTTTTCTCGTTCACTTTCTTTCATAGACATACCAATTTTAATTTCTTTCTTATCATGTTCAGTCCCTAAATTGATCACCTCAACAAGTTCTTGATAGGGTTGGATTATCTTAGCTTCCTGTTCAATTAACTTTTCCAGTTCTGAGGGAGGCTCACAATTGTCTTCGCAATCCTCATCAGCGTGATTAATTGGGTTTTCAAAATTACAAGAAAGGGTTCTAGCGCTGCTATTTTCAACATATTCATTTTCGAATCTGCATTGTTTAAGTTAAGAAGAAAAAGGAAAAAAGAAAATATGAATAAAGATTGCTAAAAAAGAAAGAGAAAACGAAAATAACTGGAGAATTCAAAAATGCATTTATTAATAATAAGCATGGAATTGAAATACATGCGCCCTATTAGTTATCCTTATAGCCTTGGGCAGAGCAAAAGGAGTTAAAATACATAATTACTTTGAACATGAATTAGCAAACACGGGGAACTCGATGATCTTCCAATTGTTGAGATTGGTGTTTGGAGAACAAGGGTACACCAATTTAAGGGTATCTTCATCAACATGATCCTCTTCCACAACAGCCACTTGATCAGCATATATTATTCCAGCGCTTTTGAAGGTTTGATGAATGTCACAAATATGGGTCTTTTGTGAATTTGGTACCCGATTTTTCCCACCAGCTAGCTTTCTTTCTCGTTTTTCTTTTATAGCATTCTCTTGATCAGCTTTGGTAGGTACATATCCCAATCCATACTTATCCTTTTTTTCTGGTATTTCTATCAACTTCCCGAATTTAACAAAAGCTCCTCCTTCCAACATGGATTTTGTAGACTTCAATGATGTGGTAGATAGTTTTGGTTCTTTTAACTGAAATCCTTCACCCATGAAGACAACATTGGCAATTTCTAATGCTTGGAAGGAAGTCTCAATGGCTTCCTCTGCTTCTTCAATGTATCCCGTAGAAGATAGATGACTCACTATCATATCTTCTTCCCCAGATATTATCACCAGCTTATTGTTTACTATAAACTTTAGCTTTTGATGGAGAGTGGATGTTACTGCTCCAGCAGCGTGAATCCACGGTCTCCCTAAAAGGCAACTATACGCCGGCTTAATATCCATCACTTGGAAGGTTATTCCAAAGATATGGGGTCCGATTTGAATCGGAAGGTCAATCTCTCCAACAACTTGTCTTCTGGATCCATCAAAGGCTTTTACCACCATACTACTTGGCTTCAAACAAGCCCCGTCAACAAATAGTTTTGATAGTGTTGATTTTGGCATGACATTTAACGATGAACCGTTATCAACTAACACTCGTGCAAGAATATGATCATGACACCTCACAGAGATATGTAGTGCTTTATTATGCTCCATCCCCTCAACTGGTAATTCAACATCGCTAAAACTCAAACTGCTACTGGCGGTGATATTACCGACAACCCCATCAAATTGGTCAACAGTGATATCATGAGTCACATGGGCCTCATTTAAAATTTTCATCAGTGCCATTCGGTGCGCTTCAGAGTTTAATAACAAAGAAAGAATAGATATCTTAGAAGGGGTTTGATTTAACTGATCTACCACCTTATACTCACTTTGCTTTATAAATTTCAAAAATTCATTTGCTTCTTCTGTAGGCACTGTCTTTTTGCAAATTTCCGGTCGTTTTATGGCATGATACACAGTCTCTTTCCCTTTTTCGCCTTGACCCTCTTTTTTCCTAAGTTGTTCAGGGGTGTATATTCGACCACTACGGGTCATCCCACCAATCCCTGAAACATTGGTGACATCAATATCTTCATGTTTAGAGCTATCGCCTGATTGGTAGTTGACTAAATGGGATGTGACTTCATAATTCCATGGTACCGCCTAGTTGTTTTCATAAGGAAAAGAAGTTGGTGTTTGGACAATTATTGCATTTTTTCCACTATGGATTGGCTTAGGATTCTCTTTTCTATAGAGAATTTCCAATGGTCTTGGAAAAGATCTATCATTTTTCATGCATGGTTCTATGGTCAATACGTGATTATCTTTTGTATACTGGTCTATCTCTTCTTCAATGAGATTGACAGTAGTATCTCCGTGACCCGACAAAGAATTATTCCCCACGTTGGGACCATCTTCCTTAAAGGTAAGCCATTTTGCATTGATCAATTCTTGTACCTTAGTTTTTAAGGCTTGACAATCTTCGATGGAATGCCCCACGGCTCCAGCATGGTATTCACATTTGGCGTTAGGATTATACCATTTTGGGAAAGGTGGTTCTAGAGGTTTCATTGGCCTCAGAACTACCATTGAATTTTGGAGTAAGTGAGGCAATAATTGGCTGTACGTGACAGGAATTAGGTCAAAACGGGTTATCCTTTTTTGATTGACAGGTGGTCTGTAGTGATTTGAGATTGGACTTGGGTTCCATTGACCTTGTTGGGAAAATGCGTTAGGTGGTGGTTGATAAAAAGGTGGTCTTGAAGGATGATATTGAGGGTATGAAGCTTGTGTGGTTGCGGCCACATATGGATAAGGAATGTAAGGAGCTTGTGGTATCGGAGGCTGGAAGTTTGGGGGTCGATAAGAACTACTGGGTGGAAAATAGGAGACTCTGGGGTTTACCATTACAGCGTTAGCGTCCCCTTCTTTCTTTTTTGTGAATGTCGGTTGGGGCCTTTTTATGCTAGTCGCTGGACATACGATCTTGCCACTCCACATCCCACTTTCTATCCTTTCTCTTATCATGACAAGGTCAGAAAAGTTTGATGACATACTCCCAATCATCTTATCATAAAAAGGAGACTGAAGAGTATCCATAAACATACCAACCATTTCTTTTTTAGATAATGGAGGTTCTACCTGAGATGCCATTTCCCTCCACCGTTGCGCGTATTCTTTGAAAGCTTCGTTGTCCTTTTTCAATGCATTTTGCAATTGCATCCTATCAGGGGCCATGTCAATGTTGTACCTGTATTGCCTCAAGAAAGCATCAGCCAAGTCTTTCCATGAATGAATACGACTTCGCTCAAGATGCATATACCAACTTAACGATGCCCCACTCAAACTATCTTGAAAAAAATGAATGAGAAGTTTATCGTTATGAGCATGTGAAGCCATTTTTCTGCAATACATAGTTAGATGATTTTTAGGACATGTGTTGCCTTTGTATTTTTCAAAGTCGGGAACCTTGAATTTTGGAGGGATAGTCACATCAGGAACCAAACACATGTCGAAAGCTTCGAGACCATATACATTATGCCCCTCAATTGCTTTGATTCATTCCTCTAAGACATGAAATTTTTCCTTTGATTGTGTGACATCCCCAATGTGAGATACACTATATGGAATGTTTTCTGTGGGTATAGTGCTTTGGGGTGGCACATACCCCAGATGAGGAGGGACTTGTGATTGGTTTAAGTTTTGGGGGTTGACAGATGAGTGGTTTTGGTTATTTTCTGTAGGGTTGATGACTACAGGCGGAGTATAACTAGGCGGGAGACCATATATAGGAAATTGCATAGCTGCTGTGCGGAATTGTTGGTTAGTCTGGGTAAAACCCGGTGGGTGAGAAGGAGTAGTTTGGTGTTCTTCATTTACAATCGGAGGATCCCCATCTGTATTCTCCTTCCTTGCCAAAGCTTGTATAGCTTCCAGAATTTGATCGACCTTTTCCTTCAGTTGGTTGACATCCGCTCTTATCACCTCTTGGTTTTGCTCGAGTTCATCCATGATCTTAGAATTCGCGCGCGTTCAATAAGGGTGTCGGGGAATCAGCTTTATCGATTTTTTCTGTTTTTTTTTATATAAAAAAAATAAATAAATAAATAAAATAAATTTTGTATGAATATTAAAATATGAATGTGATGGAAATGAAATCAATTAGTGAATTATGATAGTTGGATATTGGGGAATCATACGCCTTAGGTAATAATAAGAACAAATTATTAGTGAAGAAAATATGAGGACTGGAAATCAAAATAGAAAACCTTCATTGATAAGAGAAAGAGTACATCATATTTAAATTAAACAAAACTACATTAACTGTTGGATTTCAATCTTCTCTTTTGATAGGACAACCAATCTTCTCCTCCAATTCTTCCACCAAATTTTTGCAATATTCGACGAACTTGTAGACTTTGACTGGAGTATTCAACGGATGCATTACCGCATCAATCTCTCTTAGATGCTTTGGAATTTTTAAGACTGCTTGATTAGCAAGCATTGCCAATTTTGAAAAGCAGTCTTTCCAATGTCTTCCTTTATCTTCCAGCTCTTAATAAATCTCTTGATTCTTTAATTGACCTAGCAACATCATAAATTGATCCTCCCAATATATGGTTTCGTCCTTTAGGTCACTATAGATCTTTTCTTGGTAATCAATGTAATTCTTCAGCTCACTAGAATTCTCCATTTCTATTTTTAGTGCGTCTTGATGTTTTGAGAGTAATTCTTCAATTTCTTCATTGTGCTGCCTCTCATTCCTTACTTGACTCTCATACTCAACTACCATTTCTTTTAGTTGTTTCTTTAAATCTTCAAACTCTTTTTTTATCTTCTTCTCAAAGCTTGCTGATTTTGTCCACAACTGCTTCCACATATAGGCCTCTTCGATAGTTGCATTCTTTTCTTGCCTTCGCACATCTAACTCTTCATTTAAACCTCTCAAACAATCTTGTATGTCAAGTTTATTTCCTTTTTCAACTTTCAACCTCTTGTTACTTCTTTCAATAAACTGACCTTTGCAAGTGTTTTCTGATCGTAAATTCTCATTCTCTTGGTAGACTTTTTCTAACTTCGCTTCTAGCTCTTTTTTCTCCTCTTCGGATTTCAACAATAATGCTTTGAGTTCTTCTATCTCTTCATTGGTAGCAAGAGTAGGTTCAGATATTTCCTGATCACTCGAAGGTGTACTGTGGAAAGGCAGCTTGATTTCTTGGACTCTATTTTTGAGCCATTGTCGGTAGGGTTCTTTTGTGCTGCAACTTCTACATCCAAGTACTTTTCCTTTTTTAATGACCTTTTCCCAAGCTCGACTTATCCTTCGCAACATCGGTGGGTCTGCCATACCCGTATTGTGCAAAATAAAAGCTTCCAATGACTTATCATCTGGTTTTTCCAACATAGGGTAGCCAAGCTGTCTCAAAGCTACCGATGGATTGTAATTAATACATCCTTTGGTTCCCATGAGAGGCACATTTGGGAAATCTCCGCATTGACATATTACTTCCTCCACCCCTTGTTCTCTATGATACCATGATATTGTGTCCCCGGTAAGGCTAGCTATACTCTGAGCCCATTCACGATTATTCTTAATTCCAATATGATACCCTCTTTTGAACATATGAGATATGAACCAAGTATACAGCACTGGAGCACAACACAAAATTGTTCCCCCCTTCTTCTCATGCCGCATATGTAGAGAGTAGTAGACATCAGCAAGAATTGCGGGAACTGGATTTTGATTATATCTGTTAAAAGCTAAGAAGACATTGATGGCAGCAAAATCTACAAAATTATCAAGGTTTGGGAATAAAACAATGCCATAGATAATCAAAGCCAAAACATCTATAAAACTACTCCATTCTTTTTTAGCGGCTAAATCATGACACTTTTGCTCTAGATATTTCCTTGAAAAGCCATGAACAGCTCCTTTTTCCTCTTTTGTACTGTCCAACTCTCTTATGTTGATTTTCAATACTTCAGATAATGCATCCAATTTCGGTGGTTGCCCAGTATATCGATAAGGATTTCCTTTCTCTAAGGGGTAACCCAATATTCGTTCAAATTCCTCTAATGTCGGGGCCAACTGAAAGTCTTGAAAGGTGAAACATCTTAAGAGAGGGTCGTAATACTGAGCCAAAGCTGTGAGGGCCCCTGTTTGCACATTTACTGCCAAGAGATTTAGGATCTTCCCATATTTGAGAAAGAAACTATCACGTTGTATAGTTTTCATTTGATTGCTGATGTCCCTTAAACTTTTCAAATCAAGTTGTTTGAATTTTAAAAGTAAAGTTTTTCTTCTTTCTGATCCCATTGTATACTTTAATTTAACACGAGACTAAGATTCTTATGATTCCCCAACAACCCTGAAAATTGATGCAAAATGCCAATTTATTTTCAAAATAAACAATGTCATGAAATATGAATGCAATTAGGTAGAATGACAGTTGTGAATACATAACATTTTGAATGAATATATGAGGTATTTTTAATTATATAAATATTTTTATGATGAAATGGTCTATCGGCTTAGGTAGTGAAAATCTCACAAGGGTGGCTCTATAGTTCTAAACACGGTTCCTAGAGCCAATAATCTTATTTTGGAGTATTGTCAACAATAATAGGTAAACTATTTGGAGTGACAATGCCCTCAATAAGATCAAACTCTAGGTGAGATTTTCATGCTAACCAAACAGGATGTACATCCAGAAGGCTAACACTACACAACCTCGAAACTAAACTTAAGTTTTGTTCAAACTCGGGGTGTAAGGTTCCACTCATAAGTGTGTGTCTTAGTAAAAGTGTAGGGTGTGGAATAAGTATAATTTAATAACTCCATGACGATAATAAAACATATATACATAATAAATAAATAAATGAATAAATATATAAACAACTGAATAAATAAATAAATAAATAAATAAGAATAATCAACAAGCTTAAAAAAAATATTATAATGCCAACTAATACTTATTAAGAAATAATAAACACATAAAAGAAAAAAAAACAAACAAAAATAAAAATAAAAATAACAATAAAAAGTTAAAAATTTAAAAAATTATGCACAATTAATTTATTAGGCTTGACTCTCTAAAATGTCCCCAGTGGAGTCGCCAGCTGTCGCGGCCTAAAATTTCGAGTGTTTCTCGAATTCAATGGAGTCGCCACCAAAATTTATTTTAAAATAGGGAAAATATTGGGAAACCCTTAAAAATAAAAAATAAAACGGTCTTTGAAACCAAATTTGAGTTCGGGAGTCGATTATGCGTAGGGAAGGTATTAGCACCCTACGACATCCGTTAAAAACGGTTACCTATAATTAATTGTGCAAGATTAATTTTAACTTAAGTATATTTATTTTTCTTTATTATTAAATATGAATAACGATTATTATTATATTTAAAATATGATTTTGAAATAAATATATACTTAACAAATAAAGGACCAAAAAAAATAAATTTTTATTTATGTGCTTGACAAGAATGTGATCTTGCTCCTACGTATCTCCCGGTGCGATGGAGAAATCAAAGCTACGTAGTTCTTGGTTAAAAAAAAACGGATGTGTTGAATGTGCTTTAAATAAAATTTGTTTCGTGATAAAAAATGTTTTGACAAAAAATAGAAAAAATAAAAGAAGTTTGATTTGAGTAAATATTTTATAATATGAGTTTTAGGACAATCAAATTGTACAATTTGTGTCCCAAAACTCAAAGAATAAAGAAGATGTCACATCTAATTTAATCCTCTAAAAATATATTTCATTACTCTTGATTTTTAAATTGAGTTTCAAAACTACCAAGTAGTACAACTTGTGTTTTAACAACTCAAAGATAAAAAAGAGTCACATCTAATAAATAAATTGATTTTAGATTAGTTCATTAAAATAAATAAATGAATGACTAAATAAATAG
>JBBPBR010000005.1:20098740-20112503 GCA_037974775.1 Cicer pinnatifidum
ATTTACGATGTAGAATCGATTTTAGTTCTTTGATTTGTTAATGTTTACATATGTTGGCAAAGAAAAGCTTATAACTTAATTGATATATTTAAAAAATATATTAATAATTATAATGATTCAATCTCTTGCTATTTATAAATTAATTTCATTTTAGCAATATAAATAAATTATTCGATCTTAGATAATTTTAGTTCTTTTGTCCCTCTATTTTTGCTATTGGTCTTTTTATTTTATTAATAATATTTTTAGGGTATCTATATATTTATAGATAAATGTAAATGTCAATACTGTTGAGATGTCTTTTTTATTTTATTAATAATATTTTTAGGATGTATATATATTCATAGATAAATGGAAGTGTCAATACAGTAATATAGTTGAGATGTCAATTAACTACAATGATGTCTTTCACTTTCAATTTTGTTTTAAAAAATGTTATTTGATCACAACTCTCTAATTTCAAGTTTAAAATACATTTGATTGTATCACATTAACAAACAATATAACATTGTTAGTTACAAATGTTCAATGATTTTTCAACAAAATAATTATGGCTAATTTTTCAACTAAAATCATTGAGGAACAACAATAGTGCAAGTAAACCAATATTTAAAGTGTGTAAACAAATAAATAAATTATGTTTATGAAAAACAAATGTCATTTTCATTTCAGGTTGACATATTTTAAATTTTAATATTCTCCTAAGTTTTTAAGGTTACAATGAACTATATAGTTCACTACTAGAAATCTACGTTTTACCCGCAGAATTAAGCAAAAAAATCCGCGGGAACACACGTTACCTGCGGATTTTCTGGTGGAACCATATCCCCACGTAAAACCTTCGTGGATAATTGCTTCATGAGGATTTCTGAATCCGCGGGTAACATACATGCGGATAAAACCGCAGAAAAAGTAAATAAACTCCGCAGCAAGTATTGAACAAACTTAAGGTATTTTCGTACAACTTTTCATGCAATGCTATTTCTAAAAGTCCGTCGCGTATGAAAATCCATATATAATTTCGTGTCAACATTATTTTTAAAGAAAATTTCACAGGGTATTTGCTTAAATTTGCACTATAAAGAATTTTTTTGATTTTTTTTTATATTAAAATTTCAACAAAAAATATACGAAAATATTATTATAATAAATTTTTTAAATATTTAATATTAGTCATTAATTAAAATACTATTGCAATACATATTAGTCATTAATTAAAATACTATTGCAATACTCTGAAACAAAATTTATATATGTTTACAAATCAAAACTAAATATTAATTAAAATATAATTCAACTATTGTGATACTTCTCAACAAAATTTATATCATATTCGTAAATCATAACTAAGTGTTAATTAAAATATGATTAAAAAAAAAAAAACTAAATATAATCAAGTGTATGATATAACCAAATTAACAAAAATAAAAACGAATACAACTCAAATCACTACCAATGTCATCATTCCTACTATATCTTCATCAGTTTCATTGTTGGGTTGTAGTGATGAACTTGGACAAGAAGAAGATCCAACAAATCCTAAATGTTGCATCATAACGGTTAAATTTTTGTTGATTTCGACCATCTCTTTTTCTTGTCGTTGCAATTGTTGCTTCATCAATACATTTTCTTGCTCCTGTTTTTGCAACGATTCATTCAAAGCATGAACTTGACTTCTCAAAGCATCAAGTTCTAAATTAACCTCTAAATTAGAATGCATTGTTTGCTTATTTGGGGTTCAATGTTTTGTATATAGATCCAAGACCAAACATTCCCCCTTTCTTTCTCCCAACTACAACCACCCATATATCAATATCAGATGACATATCTCAATCTTTTTGTTTTCAAAATTCTCTAGCAAGAAAATAGAAAAATTGAGATATAAATGTTTTCATATAATCAGAATTGTTAACTAATTTTTGGAACACACGTAGTACATAATCCTTAAAATAATACTTAAGATAATGAGCTTACATAAGCAGATTCGACATGAATACCGACCTAGTTTTTATCTTTAGTACAATGAGTACGAAAATAAAAGTCACTGAATGTTGGGTCTTCCCCTTTCGTCTCCTTATGTAAAAAAAAAAGTATATCTTAATTTCATTAATTTTTAAATATAAAATAGAAAAGTAACAATACCATTCTTTTCCAAAGGACCCGATGAGGAATTGATCCGCCATTGTGAAGAGATGCACCATCCATAGAATTGCGATTTCTTTTATTTATCTCAGAATTTTTTTGGAAATTAGAGGAATTCCAAATTGCCTTCAATTGTTCCCACATTCTCTCTCCCATCAAAGTTGGCTTATTTTCCAAATCTTTACGTGCATCTTGCATTAATTGCGACATCTTAGCTGTACTTCTTTTTTCAAAGTTGGGGCCATGTAAAACTTTTCTGTAATGGAAAAAACAGAAGTAGTGGGAGAAGATGAACAAAACAAAAACAATACCTTAGGCACACACATTAGTCTAGGAATCTAGATAGAAGAGAAATTAAAAACCAATCTTTGACCTGAGTGGTAGCTCTAGAATAATGCATTGACTGTTTCTTGATTGATCATTCAGCTACCTCTGGAATAATGCATTGACTGTTTGGTTCTATCGGTTCACATACTGGTGTATATGTCCATCTGAATATGTAACATTATGCTTCTAGTTACACATAAACTATGCTCAATCCTTTTGGTTAATCTTGCAGGTATCTGAATATTGCAATGGAACAAACAGAGGAGTATGTCAATGGACAACTCAAGAACAAGTATGGTGATGCATTCATTCGAGGGAATAATGGTATGGTACTAGTGCTTGAAATAAAATAATTGACAATTTATTTCCTATGATGCAGTTCTAACATCAGTACCTCAAAGAGGACTCTAGCAGAAGGGGCTTAAAAATACAGGAATCGAAATATATGTTGGTTTGAAAGACACTTGTAACTTTTAACATTATGCAGACTGTCTTTACTTAGCAGCTGTTGCCTAACTGAAGCATTTTTACTTCATGTTTGTCATGGTGATTTAGTTGCTATGGTTATATATTAAAGCAAAACATCATTTTAAAATACTTGTTGGCGTAACTTGGCAGAACATTTTAGCTTAGTTTGGAATTTTGAAAGTAGTATAAAATGTTACTACTTCTATGTAGTTTTCATTTTTTTTAATGTTTATAATTGATATCTTCTACAAATATATGGTAGCTTCAGATTGTAACTGGCCTAACTCTATCCGGACTGAATTTAAATAATAGATACTGTTGAGGTATATAGGTCATGACCTGGTTGAACCATAGTGAATTTCAACCCAATCTGGTTCTTATATTTGTACAAAACAGTTCACTTAAATGGCCACCATTCTAATTGGCTGAACTAAATAACCAAGCCAACATCACTTAAACTAGCCTGCTCTCTATAGAAATCCAAGGCCCAATTTGCTCTTCAATGAATATTTAGAGAAAATACCATCTTAGCTCTAAATAGAACTAGGAGCAGTTTTGTGCACCAAAAGTAGAACAAAACTCCACAAGGGTTTTTTCACAACTACCCTATTAAATTGATAGAACACCACTATATAAACCTATATTTTGAAGAATGTTGTGAGACAATTAAACAACACATTTGAAATTTTTTCACCTGATTATCTTATACTGACCAAAAACCTTGCAAATAAATAAAGTAGTACAAGACAAACATTAGCCTGGACCTAAAAGTCCAACAAAACTAAGCTAAACCAAACAACAAAGTGGAAAAACACCTGCCAAATTAATGAAATGAATAGCAAGAAAGAAACCACCAATCAAAAGAAATATTCTAAACAACATTAATAGAAATTAATAGCAACATGCTGCCCTCTTGGCGTCGATTATTTGGAGTATTTGTAAATGTCATAACAACAAGCTGTGGAATCATGTAAATGAACAAAGTGAGCAGGTTTGCAATCGTGCAATTCAATTTCTACAGGACTGGCACATCATAAGCAGGCTGCTTATCATCAAAATTTGTAACAGCAGCAAGTTATAACATTATTTGTCTTTGGACGACATTCCCATTGCAAATAGCCTTGATGAATGCAAAATGATTTACAATTCCCGATTTGGGCACAACTGGAAAAACACTTCTCTGTTAGAAGACCAATTTTAGCCATACCTATTGAGAAGACAAATATTAGTGTAATAAATATATAATATGCATAAGAGAAGTAATATATAGAAGATTCAAATTCTATTTAGCAAATTGTCTACAAACCTATTGAAAATAGAAGAACCACAACCAAAGCTGTGATAATAAACTTCTGATTACTAATCATTGTTTTTAAGGAGGATAGTGGTTAAATAAGTGGAGTCAAAATTGAAATATAATAGAGAGTAGAGAGTGAGTGCTAAGAGGGAATGAGAACGAGGTGAGTGTGAGTGTGAATACTCATATATATATAGTACATTGAGAGTAGGAATACTCATATTACTAAAATTATCATGTTGTATGTCAATTGAGTGTGGTTACGTATTTTTTTTACTCAGTGGCTTTATATTGAATAAATGTAAGTAGAGTTTCTTATGTTGGTAAATGGTATATTGTAGCAAACACCAAAAACGGTATCCTGTATGTAGTGTTTATCTTAAATAACTTCATAATTATTGGATTTTCAATCCTTTCAATTGGGAAAGATAATTTTGAATCATGTTTTAATGATGCATTTTCACATTTTAGTCATATAAAATTTTAAAATTCCATTTTAGTTTGTCTATATCAAATATTAATCTCCGTAAAATCTTTCGTCTTATTAGGTCAACTATATTTTAGTTAAAGGAAATTTATGTGACTATATGGATATTTTATTTTTTTAGTGGGTTCGTGTTTTGGGAATTAATAAATAATTATTTTTATTTAATTATTTATAATTTATTTGTTTTGAAAAATTAGAAATTTCATTTTCATCATAAACTCATCAAAAAGAACGAAGGGCCATATGTTTCTTGCAAGAAATTACCGTTCGAGTGGTGAACTTACATTTTTAGTTAGTCCATCCTATGCGCTGATTAGTCAAATCATAGACAATCATCCTATCTGCGAAAGATAAGATCATACTAGTTAAATCATGATTATCATACTTGCATAAAATAAACATGAAAAGACTAATTTACGATCATCAGACTTGAGTACAAAATACTAGCTTCTTTTTGGAAATTGGATTTATGTGACACCAAAAATTTAAATATCCAATAGAAATCAATTCGAAAGAAGATAATGAGAATCTGACCATTTTATTTAACACTTAATGAGGTGTTTTCTTTTTTTAGATGTAACAGATTTTGTTAAATTTTGAAGTAAAAAACTAGAAATTCTGGATGAAATTATGGTACACTTGTTAGCCACATATAAAAAGAATCTTTAGATTTTTTTACCGTTTATGAAAGTTCTCATTTAATAAACAAATGATAGAGTTCTATTTTTTCCGAATTCATTGCAGAGTTTATAATCTATTTAAATATGTCATCATCTAACCTCCTAATATTGTGAGTCCCTTTTCCACTTTTTAGAAACCTATGCACGACGTTGTGTCGTCCTGTTAATGCAAATTGGCACATCATTTGCATACAATTTCAAAGAATAACTTACTTATATGCAATAACATAACAAGCATACTAAGAGGCATAAACACTTCATGCTTACCATAATTTGCACAAGGTATTGTGCTGGTTTTAGTTTCATGGATGCTTCACCGGAAAAGTTTAAACTAATCAAAGGAAAATTATCAATGATGAATATTTAACAAAAACAACAAAATTTAATGAGATTCAAAAATCATAATAAGACAAACGCTCTTTCATATTATGTATATAAATATATTTAAAACAAATATTATATTCGTAACTACCGGGTTGAGACCTTATAGCACGGTTTCCTTCTGAAATAAAGAGAGTGCCAAATCGTGATACAACAGTAGTTATCTACACATCCATTTGAAAATTGAACATTAGTATAGGTTAAGATCAAAATTATTTATAAAATACAAAAGAAATAAACAAACCCCCTTAAAGAAAATTAATAACAAGAATTATATAAAAAAAAAAAAAAAATGTAAACCGTGCTCAATTGCTTAAGTATGTTTAAGCATGCAAATCTCAATTAAATTATTTCATGATTTAAAAAAGAAATTGACTATGACGAATAAGCCCTAATTGATTTATATATACAACATAACAAAAACTAATATTAATCAAATAAGAAAGGAATGTAAGAATTCAAAGAGTAAGAAAATATTCTAATTATATTCTCGCAATGTAAAATTTATCGCCATAGAAAAGGCAGAAAAAGAACAATATGCCCAAACACCCACATATTTTAGTCCATAGCCAACATCCAAAAACAATAGAGCAACAACCCATGACCATTTTTAAAGGCACCCGTATTTTTATTTATTAATAACGGCATAATTGTTATTTTTGCTTAGAACTTAGTAGCACATACATATACATGAAAGTTCAACATTCAATCTTTTGGACTAGGTATAAGCAAACTTACGGCATAAACGAGAAGGTTATAAGCTTCTTGAACAATATAAGTTAATGTTGTACCACTATCGACTATAATTCTTTGGTCGTAAGAGGCTGCAAATACATTTGGATTAATTGAGAGTTGTTTACCATTGACATAAATGCTCTGAAGATTTAAGGTGTAATGAATCTTGAAATTTAATGAAAAAGAAAAATATTAGTCAACTATATTGCACAATGTAATATTTATAAGAGTAATAAATTACAAGATCATAAACATATCAACAAGCATTTAATAGATTCTTAGCAATATCACATTTTATATTCATATTTTAAAAGGATATTTCATTGTAGTGTTGATTCAGATGTACTAAACGTGTCTCACGTGATGACATTTAGTGGATGAAAAAAAAAAATAAATGAACTAAAGGGGAGAAAAGAACTACAAACTGAGGAAATAAAATAAGAAAAGCACGATGGAAGAGAACATACTGCGATGGAACCATTGGACTATAAACAATATTTGACTCTAAAATTGCACCAAAAACTAGAATGTCTCCTTCATTATTATCTCCTTTCAACTTTGGGTGTTATTCTTTTTTATGACAGTTGTGATAAAACAAATATAACACCAGGGCCAAATCCAAATATTCCGTCCAGCGTTTCCCCTGTCTCAGTCAAACCTCCAAATTGTTTAGTGCGACACCTATTGTAAAACAACAATCCAAAAGGCATAGAACCTAACAATAATTGTCAAAACAATAGTTTTTAATTTTCTAAAAGAACGAAATGCCATATACTTCTTGCAAGAAATTACAGTTCGAGTGGTGAATTTACATTTATGGTTAGTCCATCATGTGCGCTGATTAGCCAACTCATAGACAATCAACCTATCTTTTAGAACAAAATCTGCGAAAGAGAAAATCATACTAGTTAACTCATGATTATCATACTTGCATAAACATGAAAAGACTAATTTATGAATATCAGACTTGAGTACAAACTACTAGCTTCTTTTTTGAAATTGGATTTATGTGAGATTAAAAGCTAACATAAATTTCAATATCTATTAGAAATCAATTTGAATGAAAATAATGAGAATCTGACCATTTTTTGTAACACTCAATTGGGAGTTTTTCCTTTTCAGTTGTAACAGATTTCGTGAAATTTTGAAGTAAAAAACTAAAATATTGGATGAAATGATGGCACACTTGTTAGCCACATATAAAAAGAATCTTTTACTTTTCCCAATTGAGTCTCTTTTCCATTTTTTGGAAACCTATGCACCTCGTTGTGTTGTCGTGTTAATGCAAATTGGCACATCAGTTGCATACAATTTCACATAATAACTTACTTATATGCAAAAATATAACAAACATACTAACAGACATAAACACTTCATGCTTACCATACTTTGCACAAGGTTTTATGTTGGTTTTCGTGAAATTATAATTTTAATAACCATTTAAGATTTATAATGATCTTTGTTGACTTGTTACTCTGATGAATTAGTTAGTAGAATTAATCAAATCATGTTCATTATCCTCTTGATGCTATGAATAATGCAACAAAATAAACACTACACCACGAGTAAATAGTACTAATTAATAAGTATGTATAGTAAAAAAATGAGTGATAAAGAGTGAAAATTCTAACCCCGAGTGTATTAGACTGAGGGCAATTATTGCAAGTTTTGCAATTAACCCACATAGTATTACTTCTGGTATCAATCAGAACAGTAAATTTCTTTGGTGGAGATCCCAACTTCACTTTTCTTGTATAAAATCTAAACCAAAAAACCAATATAGTAATATTAATTAAATTTCACTCTCACTAATCTCATAAAAATAAAATGAAACTAAATTCAGTACTAAAATATAATAATTAAATCAATTATTGCTATATAATAAATGCATATAAAATACAAAGATTTATGACAAAATCAATTCTACAATGAATTTACTACATTTTGTGCTTATGGAAATATTACTATTTGATGTTACTACTATTTTAATGATCAGTTCATGCATGAACACATAGATGATAGATCAATTCAACTATTATGCCAACCAATAACCATTTTTTGCACTTAAACTATTATATCTTATGTCTTCTATGCCATGAAATAATCGTGGGTAGAGATAAAACAACAGGCAGATAAGAAATAGTTTGTCTGTTTGGCACATAAGCTGCAACTTACTGTTATTTTATTTTGTACCGTTCTATTTCTCACTTATTTAGATATTCCAACAAAGCCGTAGGAGAGAACAAATTGTTCAATACAAACACATGACAAGTGATTCACTTTCATCAATAATGAATCTGAATTCTCATAAATTCAAAGAAGGGGATGCAATACCAAATATGGAGAAGAAAAACATGAACCCGGCTGATATCTGAATGACTCTCCACTCCCAACAGTCCTGCATTTTGACCTAATGCCAAGGAAAAAGAAAAGACAATTAGATAATGTATTTAATATACTCAACATGAGATGATTAATGAAAAAATTCTCCAAGGTCAAAAAACTTTAATGACAATAAAAAGTGCAGCAAAATGTATACTGATGCAGTAGATCCAGTTTCCGTGCCAAAAGAGCCATCTAAAAGAGTCCCAATACCCTGAAATCATCAAACCTCAACACATAATTCTAATTTTCATGAAATAAATGCACTTATACATGTACTGTGAAATAATGACATAGTACCAGCCAGCCGACACCGCGGCTGAGTGCCGAAGGTGGAACAGGTGTTGCACTGCCAAATCTTAATGTTGAAATGAACGTCCTAGTTAACTGTCCTCAAAGATTGAAAAGAGTAAAACACACATCAAAATATATATGCACATCAAGGAATAAATTAGCATAAATGAATGTAATTAAGTCCCTCAAAGATGTTTAAAAAAGGATATAGAAAATGTAAAGAATGAATGAACAGATAAGGGATGGTACTTATTTAGTATATAAAAATAAATGTCAATTTCAGAAAAATAGATTGTTATGGACAATTGATTTAAAGAACCGGTGGTAGTTATTACCAAGTGATTGTATGATTAGTGTGCAGTATCACATACATAATAACAGAATGGAGATATTACCATCTTTAATTGATAGCACAAATGCTATGATAATGTTTGCGAGGCTGAAGACTGTTGAAAATGCCAACCAAATTCCAGCTATAGCAATACAATATGGCATCATCTCTAAACAAGGTATAAGTAGCCTGCACCCCAGTGAAGAATAAATGGTTTAGAAAAATAGTCACTACAACACAACTTTGGTATGATTTCAGAAGTCCTGTCACTTGAGAAAGAGGTTAATTGCTTGTTTAGATTGTGATTTTGTCAAAATTATACTTTTCAACTAAAGCGTGGCTTTTCACAAAATCCTAGTGACACCGTAATTTTTGCCAAACTCATTATAATTCCAAAGACACACTAAGTCAATAATGTTAAAAAGAATGCAATTTTGATTGAATGGTTTCTAAGTTTCTCTTACTTTCTAAGATGAACCGCCCAAAATGATGTAACCAGTATTTATCATGAAAAGATTGATATACTACACAGTCTATGTGAGAGAATATGCCTTTTTACCTGCATCAAAATGAAATAAAAATTAACATAAGCAACATAATAATATTTACCTTACATGCTTTTTTACCTTTTTAACGGTGTAAATATCTTTTTACCGGTGTAAATACTTTTTTACCTTTTTTATCTTTCTACCTTATTCGAATATGCCTTTTTATCTTACATTTATTTTTCACCTCAACAACAATAAAAGACCCAAACATGTTAAAACTCTATTTGTATTTACACATGATAAGATACATACATATTCGAGAAAGACAACTTTTTTAACCTCTTGAATAAAGACATTTACTTTTAAATGTCTATCTCCGAATGTGTCCATTTAAAATTATGTTATCTACACGCACGATTTCAAATTATGTTATAAATAAATCTACAAGCACGATTTCAAATACTGAGTTTTTGGAGGGAGAATCAAAATAAAAAAATAGGTTTAACTATTCTGTAAATTGTAATCAAGTTTTTAAATTTATACAGTATATTTTTGGTAATTAGTTTTCACCTATTTACAAAACATGTCTCAATCAACTTAATTAAATTTTGTTTTTCTAAAAAAAAAAAACCTAATTACATTTTTTTAAGAGAGACTATATTGAGGGAGGAGACAGGTAAATAAAAATTGACGGTGCATTGCAAATTTGCATGGTTATTAAATCCTTTAAAAAAATTTAAATAATTTAGTGATCTGAAAAATAATTAAACCTAAAAAATACTACCTACCTCCTTATAAATAAAATTTTGTTGACTAAATCACAAGAATTAAAAAAATTTGAAATAATTTTAAATTTATTGGTGAATTGGATTTTACTAAAAATATATACCTATCTCCTTCCACTAAAGACAATACTTTCCTATATATAAAACTATGTTGTCTTTTATGTCTTTACAATGGTATTTATTTCCCATAAATTCTTTCCACTAAAGTTAATTATATTCTATGTGCATTGCAGAGGAAAAAAATGGTAACATAAATAGGGATAGATAAGTAAATAAATAGTTAATGCAATTGAAATATTAATAAATCTTATTTAATGAATTCGCCGTTGGAAATACTTTAAGAGAGCAGGTCATGTGTGGAGCTGAATGAATATGAACACTCCTAAATTGTTCCCACTCTGAAATTTTAATTTTGAAGGAAACCTAACACTCGATCAAAACTCATGATATATTTTATTAATTATCCTCTCATTTTTCAATCAAACACACTTCATGAAAATATTTCATATTTTATTTTTTTTCTAATGAACCTTACTATATGTAAACATAGTATTTTATTCAAATTAGAATAAACATTCTAAGTTCCACAAAGTAAGTTATTTTTCACTAAATTGTAACAACAATATTCACGGTATATTCCTTGAAAACATCCATGACTATTGCGGAACAAATCACAATTAAAGTGTTGGTCAAATCTAAAAAAACATTTCTCTAATATAAGTTCAACTTTGGACATATCTATCAAAAAGAGTGATATTAGTGTAACAAATAATTAATATATACAAGAGAAATAATATAGAAAAGATTCAAACTCTATTCTACCAATTGTCTGCATATTTATCGAGAACATAATAACTAAAATTAAGACTGTCGTAATAAACTTTTGTTTATTATTCATTGTTTTTCCTCTTCTTCAATAATCTTATGAAAATTTGTAAATAAATTTATCATACTTGTATATGTATATATATTATAAATTTTGTAAAAAAGAATAATAATAAATAAAATAAATGCATATTTGCTTTAATAATGTCAACATAGTATTTAAATTATTTTATTAGAACATTATATTAATTATTTCAAGTCAAAGGCTCCTTCAGTTAATAAATAAATAAATTTCCTTTTAAAATCATATTATATTATTTTACCATTTTAATATTTTATTTACTTATATTTTATCTTTTGTGTTGAGTTTCATCTTATAATAATAAATACTATAATAAAAATGGAATAATTTGTATGACAGAGACTCTACCACAATGTCAAAAATTGAATAAAAAATGGAACACGATAATGTGCTTTTGATAAATTAAGAGTTAATCTTAAATTTCCCATGTTTATCCATTGTGCAACGGCATGATTAATTGTTGTGTTGTAATTACCTAAATATTTGCATTGCAGTGTGAAGCGTGTTGTAGATGTGACAGTTTTGATTATGCAATATTTGATCCTTAATATTAATACGTAAAGATATCTTTAAAACGATCCACATTTTGTAGATACTTAATTTTAGATTTTATTATGCACTTCCACACTTAAATATCTCATCATTTATTTGACATAAAAACATAAGTTTGCTGTGTTTTAACGGTTTATAAAAATTTCAACTTTTTTAACTTTTTATTTTTTTACCCCTCTTTTAAAACTTTATAAAAATTACTAAACCTTTGAAACTTTCAAAAATTTTGAAATCAAGTGGCACTCGAAAATTTCAAAGTTCCAAAATATAAATTTTTTAGAATATTTGAAAGTTTCGATATGATAATTTTTAGAATTTTCGAACAATTCGAAACTTCCAAAATGAATAAAACAATTCTAGTATTTTTAAAAACTTTTGAACAATTCAAAACTTTCGAAATAGGAAAATTTTGAAACTCTCCCGATTTAGAAACTTTTCAAATTAGGAAACTTTTTAAACTTCCCAGATTTGAAAACTTTCAATATTTTTTCAAATTTTCAAAATGTAATATAATTTCAAAAATTTGAAACTTGTGAAACTTATTATAAATGGTGAAAAGGGTAAAATAGTCTTTTCATGTGTTTTAGAGTGTAGGGTAGAATCCTCCAAATCGATCTAGTCTGCACCCCTACACCTAAACCTAAAAACTCCTTCAATGAAAACACAATTTTGCTATGCTAACCATCTATAAAATCTTCAACTTTTAACTTCTCATTTTTTCACCCTCTTTTTAGAAACTTTAGAAAAATTACTTTAACATTCAAAACTTTCAAAATCAAAAGTAAGTGGCACTCGAAAATTTCAAAGTTCTGAAAAATAAAAATTCTAGAATATTTGAAAGCTTCGAAATGACAATTTTTAGAATTTTTGAAACGAAACTTTCGAAAATTTTCAGATTTAGAAACTTTCTAAATTTTCAAAATTTAATCCTTATTTAAATTTTTTGAAACTTCTGAAACTATCAATTTTGAAAGGTTAAAAAAATAAAATTATCTTTTCATGTGTGGAGTGTGTGGGGTGCAAAGTAAAATCACTTTAATTTTATCCTCTTTTTATGGGTTTGTTATAGGCTATTTATTTGATCACACCATAATTTCCTTCCTTTCTCTCTGGGCCTTTGGAGCCCATGTTTTTTCATTTTATTTTATTTAGTCCATTTATTGTCAAAAATTTATTGGACTTTTTAAGAACGATTTGCTTCTTTCAAACATCAAAACGATATTTTTTAGAAAACTTTACTTGTATTTCTGCATTTATACTTTTACCTCCATATTTTATATAAACAATCAATTTTATCCTCTTTTATAATTTAATAATAATAATAATTGTCTTATCTCCACTGTCTTTAATTGTATTCTAAAAAAATTAAGATTTGAGTTTTTCAAACACAAATACATTTGTTTCAAAAAAATATTTTTCGAAAAAATTCAAACTTAAAAATTTTCTAGAACACATCACCACAAACTACTTTACAATACTTATGTTTCAATTTTTTTTTGTGTGTAGC
>JBBPBR010000005.1:20113857-20129530 GCA_037974775.1 Cicer pinnatifidum
TAATAATAATATTCGTAATACATTTTTATTTTAATAAAAAACATTTAATATTGATAGAAAAGTATTTGATATTAAAATGACTAATTTAGTAAAATTAGATTATATTTATTTTATATTAAATCTAAAAAATTAATTGTTCGAATGGTATATAACATGAAGTATTGAGAAAACAAAAATAAAAATGATAATGAGCATGAATAAACTCAAGCATATACATCAAATAAAAATACTTTCACCATTTAAAAATTATAACAACTTTCTCTATGACATCTTTTCTCTGCATTAAAAAACTAAAATCAATATCAAAATCCATGTATCAAACACAATCATCTCTTCAAAAAGAAGAGGAATTGCAGCTTTAATTCTATCAAACTTTGTGTGGGACACATTTATATCTTACAAAATAAAAAAAATAAGAATCCAATACACAATCATCATAAGATTAGCATACATATTATATGCACGAAAACAACCACAATAATTATCTCAATATGTAGTCTGCTGGCAATTGACTGTCCTTCACTCGCATAGGTAGTCTCAGAAACGTTTACAGGCATTGAACCTAACAATAATTTTCAAAACAATAGTTTTCAATTTTCAGAAAAATCAAAGGACTATATACTTCTTGCAAGAAATAACCATTCGAGTGGTGAACTTACATTTATGGTTAGTCCATCCTATGCGTTGATTAGCCAAATCATATACAATCAACCTATCCTTTAGAACAAGATCTACGAAAGATAAGATCATACTAGTTAATTCATGATTATCAAACTTGCATAAAATAAACATGGAAAGACTAATCTACGATTATTAAACTTGAGGACAAAATACTAGCTTCGTTTTGGAAATTGAATTTACATGACAAATTGAAAACTAACATAAATTTAAATATCTATTAGAAATCAAATTTGAATAAAGATAATGAGAATCCGACAATTTTTTGTAACACTCAATCAGGTGTTTTTCTTTTTCATTTGTAACAGAGGTCGTGAAATTTTGAAGTAAAACACTAGAAATTTTGGATGAAATGATGTCACATTTGGTAGGCACATATAAAGAAGAATCTTTAGAATTTTTTACCATTTATGAAAGTTTTCATTCAGTTCTCATTTAATAAACAAATGAGATAATTATATTTTTTCTCAATTCTTTGTGGAGTTTATAGTCTATTTAAATTTGTCATCATCTAACCTCCTAATATTGTGAGTCCCTTTTCCACTTTTTGAAAACCTATGCACCACGTTGTTGTGTTGTCCTGTTAATGCAAATTGGCACATTAATTGCATACAATTTCAATAGAATAACTTATATGCAATAATATAACAAGCATCTTAAGAGGCATAAACACTTCATACTTACCATACTTTGCAAAAGGTATTGTGCTGGTTTTAGTTTCATTAATGCTCCACCCGCAAAGTTTAAACTAACTGAAGGAAAATTATCGATGCTGAATATGTAACAAAAACAAAAAAGTTTAATGAGATTCAAAAATCATAATAAGACAAACTCTCTTTCATATTTTGTATATAAATATCTTTAGAACAAATATTATATTTGTAACTACCGGGTTGTGACTGTATAGCATGGGTTTCCTTCTGAAATAAAGGGAGTGGCAAATCGTGATACAACAGTAGTGATCTACACATCCATTTGAAAATTGAACATTAGTATAGGTTAAGATCAAAATCATTTATAATATCCAAGAGAAATAAACAAAAGCCCTTAAAGAAAATTAATAACAAAAATTATATTAAAAAAAGATGTAAACCATGTTCAGTTGCTTAAGTATGTTTAGGCATACAAATCTCCATTGAATCATTTCAAGATTTAAAAAAGAAATTGATTGTGATGAATGATTCATAATTGATTTATATATACAACATAATAAAAACTAATTCTAATCAAATAAGAAAGGAATGTGAGAATCAAAGAGTAAGAAAATATTCTAATTATATTTTTGCAATGTAAAAGCATAAATGTTTTTTTTTGTTTATAACAGCATAAATGTTATTTTTTCTTAATAGTTAGTAGCACATACATATACTTGAAAGTTCAACATTCAATATTTTGAGCTAGGTATAAGAAAACTTACAGCATGAACGAGAGGATTATAAGCTTCTTGAACAATATATGTTAATGTTGTACCACTATCGACTATAGTTCCTTGGTCGTTAGAGGCTTCAAATACATTTGGATTAATTGGGAGTTGTTTACCATCGACATAAATACTCTGAAGGTTTAAGGTGTAATGAATCCTGAAATTTAATGAAAAAGAAAAATATTAGTCAATTATATTGCACAATATAATATTTATAAGAGTAAGAAATTACAAGAACATAAACAGATCAAGAAGCATTTTAAATAGATTCTTAGCAATATCACATTTTACATTCAATAAAGTAACAATATTTTAAAAGGATTTTTCACTGTAATGTAAATTCAAATGTACTAAAGGTGTGCCACGTGATGAAATTTCGTGGAAGAAAAAAACAAGGAACTGAAGGGAGAAAGGAATTACAAACTAAGGAAATAAAATAAGAAAATCAAGATGGAAGAGAACATACTGCGATGGGACCATTGGACTATAAACAATATTTGGCTCTAAAATTGCACCAAAAACTAGAATGCCTCCTCCATTACTATCTCCTTTCAAGCAATGAGAGAAAACTTTGGGTGTTATTCTTTTTGATGACAATTGTGAAAAAACAGATATAAGACCAGGGCCAAATCCAAAGACTCCGTCAAGCGCTTCCCCTGTCTCACTCACAGGTCCAGATTGTTTCGTGCTACACCTATTGTAAAACAACCATCCAATAATGTTTGATTTCAAACCAAAATTCATATTAAGCATTAGCTAGTATTAACAAAAACATGGGAATAAATGCAAATACTATCAAAAAAAATATAAGTAGACCTCACTGTTTCATAATTCTTTTATTTTTTTTATTTTTTTATTTTTTTTTTTGAAAAATCAACCTATTGACAAAAATTGCATTACCAATTTAATCCTACATAGGGCATACACACATACACCCATAGTTGTCTAAAATGAATAAACATACGGATTTCTCACCCAAAAACAATAGTGGTTGAAGAGTTAGCAATGACAGGAGAAGACTCCTTGAGGATGGTGTCAAAATACATTTCATCAGAGACATAAACACCTGAGGTTTTACTCCCATCTTGATACGCAAAGGTGTAGCTGCACTGATTATGATTATCATGAGTAGAGCAATGAGCTTCTGCACCTGGAAATCTGAGGGGGCATTGGATGTCCGAGCATTGAACCAACACAGCCGTAGATGAAGCAGTTGTGTCAAAGAAATTGAGTTTAAACTGTAGAATACAAAACACATCAAGCCACAAATATTAAATAAATAAATAAACACTACACTCATGGAAAGTTACACGAGACAAAATCAAATCCAAAAAGTTAAGATTTTTCTTTTGCTATTCAAGAAATTTCAACATTATACACTTGATTCCAAGTTTTCTCTTTTTTCAAGCTATGTAATTTTGTTTTTTTTTGGAACACCGAAATTGAGCAAACTGAATGGTTTTAATTTTAATTTTTTATTTTATGTTGGTTTTCGAGTAGTTGTAATTTAATAACCCTTTAAAATTTCTAATGATCTTTGTTGACTTGTTACTCTGATGTAGTAGTTAATAGAATTAATCAAACCATGTTTATTATCCTCCTGATGCTATGAATAATGTTAGGTATAACATGATCGCTCCCAAGGCAAGAAAATAAACACTATACCCTAGTAAATAGTACTAGTTAACAAGTATGTATAGTAAAAACATAGTGATAAAGATTGAAAATCCTAACCCCATGTGCATTAGAGTGGCAATTATTGCAAGTTTTGCAATTAACCCACATAGCACTACTTCCAGTATCAACCACAACAGTGAGTTCCTTTGGCGGTGATCCCAACTTCACTTTTGTAGTATAAAACCTAAACAAAAAAACCAATAATAGTAATATTAATTAATCTCACTCTCACTCATCTCATAAAAATAAAATGAAACTAAATTGAGTACTAAAATATGATAATGTAAATCAATTATTGCTATATAATAAATGCATATAAAACAGACCCAAAAAAACTAAAGCAATAAATAAAAGAGTTTATGAGTAATGAGAGAGGATTAGCCTTACCCAATGGAGTTTGGACTGCCTTGGAGTGTGAAGTTGATGGCATCTATTGAACCATACAACATTCTTGAATGGCGAGCTTTATCGCGAGCTCTAAGCGTATCAACACGGGAGTTAAGTGGAAAGATCCGTTTTAAAGGAAGGTAATGGGTGCATATAGTTGGTACAATAACATTGGCTATGTAGCATGCCAACAACAACAACATCGAAATGTTGAACTGCATTTTTGCTTTAGAACAATATATGAATAGAAGGTGGTTAGAAGAATGAAAGATCAAAGCATAATTGAAAAGAATGCAAGGAAGAGACTTTCAATGTAGTAATACTAAGCTTTGTATTTGGTTAGATAAATTGGCCAAACTTTCAAGTAGTGTAAACCATCATATATGCACATAAAGATTCTCACCATTAATAGCAATGAAGAGTTCAATTAACTTGGGTTACATTCATTCATTTTTAGTAACACATTCATTTCATTAGCCTTCCAAACTTTCAAATATAAGTGTACTAAATTTCTTAAAATATTTATTTCTATTTATATCAAATATTTTTTTTAAATATACTATAACTAATTGAAGTGGGTTTAATAATATTTTGTTGATTAAAAGGGAAAAAATGACATATAAAACAACAATTTGTCATTCTTTTTAATTTTAAATTCATGTGTTATTTAGTTTTTAATACGACTTTGGGGCATTCCCCCATAGCATAACTAATTAGCTGCCTATTCTGTTTACTGTAATTATATTCCCATCTCTCATAAATTTTAAATCTTTTACTTTTCATTCATTTTTTAATTCCTAAACTTGATTTTTTAATTGAATAACACAATTTTTGGATAAATGATATATTATATGTAGTGTTTATCTTAAAAAACTCTAGAATTATTAGATTCCCAATCCTTTCATAGAAAATAACAACAATGCAATAAAGACAAATATACTAAAGTAATATCAACAAAATCATGCTATTTTTATCAATTTACCAAAAATCATGCTATTTTTATCAATTTACCAAAAATGATGCAGTTTTAGAATTTACTTGGCTAGGGATGCTTTTGACCAAATTGCAACATGTCACCTTTTTTAATAAAATATAATTGCAAATAAAAACACTTTGTCATTATGTGTGTGTCTTTCAAATTTGAAAAGGGATACACCAAAATTGGGAGTTTAATTAGTATGAATGTATTTTATGTTGATTTTTTTATCTTCCAATATAAATTAATACTATTAATAAGAAAAAGATTAGACACATCGGTAATAGTTAATTAAAATGAATTTTAAACAAACTCATTAATAATACTTATTATGAAATAAAAAAGTTAAAAAAAATTTAATCTCTATAAAATATCAATGTTTGGTTTTTAATTTATAAAGAAAATTCTTCATCTTTGATCCTCAAAATTTCTCAGTTTTGTTTTTTACCCCTCTTTTCAAGTCAACTCATAATTATCATTCAAATTTTTAAAAGATTTTTTTCATGAATATTTAGAATGTTATAAGAATATCTCATAAAAAAAATTAATTTTTTTTTAATGAATGATCAATTAAATATGAATTTTTAAGCTTTTGACAGTTAAAAATTCATATATTTTTTGAAAGTTTTAAATTTCGTTGGAAAGCTCTTAAAAATTTTAAAAATTCTCGAAAAAAATCATTTAAAAATTTGAATAATAAATATTAGTTAACTTTTTATATTTTTATATCGTTGAATGCACCAATATAGTTAGTTGCATTAGCCAATAGCCACTACTATCTTATCTTCTGTTGGACTTGGGAATCAAATTTGTAAAAATTCCTTCAAAAATATATGTTAACTTAATAATAGAGACTAAAATTGTTTTATAAGACTAAAAGTTGTATTTTTATTTTATAAGGTCTAAAATTGAAAAACTTAAATTTAAAACAACAGGCACATAGGAAATAGTTTGTCTGTTTGGCACATAAGAAATAGTTTGTCTGTATGGCACATAAACTGCAACTTACTGTCATTTTATTTTGTACCATTCTATTTCTCACTTATTTAGATATTCAAACAAAGCCGAAGGAAAGAACAAATTGTTCAATACAAACACATGACAAGTGATTCACTTTCCTCAATAATGAATCTGAATTCTCAAAAATTCAAAGAAGGGGATGCAATACCAAATATGGAGAAGAAAAACATGAACCCGGCTGATATTTGAATGACTCTCCGACTCCCAACAGTCCTGCATTTTGACCTAATGCCAAGGAAAAAGAAAAGACAATTAGATAATGTATTTAATATACTCAACATGAGATAATAAATGATAAAATTCTCCAAGGTCAAACATATTTAATGACAATAAAAAGTGCAGCAAAACGT
The DNA here is from genome assembly GCA_037974775.1 of Cicer pinnatifidum. Classification (NCBI taxonomy): domain Eukaryota; kingdom Viridiplantae; phylum Streptophyta; class Magnoliopsida; order Fabales; family Fabaceae; genus Cicer; species Cicer pinnatifidum. Next base: position 20,120,369 of record JBBPBR010000005.1, read on the forward strand.
ATACTGATCCAGTGGATCCAGTTGCCGTGCCAAAAGAGCCATCTAAAAGAGTCCAAATACCCTGAAATCGTCAAACTTCAACACATGATTTTAATTTTCATCAAATAAATAAACTTATACATGTACTGTGAAATAATGACATAGTACCAGCCAGCCGACACCGCGGCTAAGAACCGAAGGTGGAACAGGTGCTGCACTGCCAAATCTTAATGCTGCAATGAACGTCATAGTTGACTGTCCTCAAAGAATGAAAAGAGTAAAACACAAATCAAAATATACCCAAATGAAAAGAAATTGTCAAACTACAATAACAGAAAATAAAAAAGAACATAGTAGTTCACAATTCACATAGAACTTTTGCTAAGCAAGATGTTTAGTCCACAATACCATACAGATCATGGCACATATTGTCATATACAAAATATTGCTAGAACTAGTTTTTGTGATGATTACATCCAACAATAATAAAATATATAACAACAATCGCAACACGAGTTAGTATACATTTAAAAAAGAAAAGATTAAAGTAAACCTCTACAGTTGCACCAAGAGAAGCAACAATCATTGCAAAAGCAACACCGACATTGAAAGAAGGACGTCCCGGTTGAAAAGGATATGGAACTTTTACCCTGCACATATGTAGAAAAAGCTAATTATTCAATGTTGCTCTATGCATTGCACGAAGCTATGACTAGTATATATGTACTCAACAAAGCAGTAAAGATATAAATAACATAATTAAGCTCCTAGTACTTGTAAGTTTATAAACATGTTATCCTTCTATCTAGATTGATGCTATGAAGCCTTAGATATCATCTATTATGAAACAAAATATTATTACACATTGACATGGTTTGAGAGCAATGTATTACTTATAAAAACAGAGCTAAGCTACCTCGGACTGACCAAGGAGCGGCCAGTATTTGGCAATCTTTTATTATATGCACCAGCTGCAGTCAAAATTTCACCTAATGCAATTCCAATAGAGACTATTATTGCGACTCCATCAACTCCTATCGATTTCATCTTTTGCAGAATGTACTTAAATTATAATATCTTAAATGTACTGTTAAAAGGGTCAAACTAAATCAATATGCCAAGAAAAAGAAGTACAGTAAGTTGCAGCTTAAACCAAATTTCTTCTATCGAAGGATTGTTTACATCACAAAAACATTGCCCAAAAGCCATTTTCTCGCACTCCTCTTCAAGATAAAATCTCAAATAAGAAAATGGGAACATTGTAAACAATAAATATGGTTTCATCCATTGTAAACAAGAAATATATATGCACATCATGAGGAGATAAGAGATCAATAGAAAAAAAACTTACTAAGAGAGCAGCTAACCAACCAATAAAAATAACTTCAACCTTCTCTTTACAAAACCAAAAATCTTAGAGCACCTGAACAAAAAATAAACAAGCACTCACAATCAAAAATATATTATACATGATTTCTTATATTTGAACAAAAAGGTGTAAATACTACAGAAAAACTACAAAAAAAGAAAAACCAAGTGAATACATAACACATAAGACATAAAAAATAAATAAAAACAGAACGCGGAAAAACATACATTGCATATCTGAATGCAATTGTTCTTTTCTTCAATAACAAAGTTTTTTCAAAGTTAAAGGATTTGGATGAAGAGGTGGATAAGATCATAAACCCTAAAGCTCTGTGAGAAAATGAGAAAGAGGGAACAAAAAGTTGTAATGACAGAGCTGAAGGAAGAAAGTCGCCAAAGATAGGAATTGTTATCTTCCTCAGCCAAAGAGGAGATGAAAAACAACGAATATTATGAGCTGTTCCTCTTTCGAGTTTCTTTTTTTGTGCAAAAATCCTATGAAACAGAGGGAAATAGTGAGTTTTTGGAGGGAGAATCAAAATAAAAAATAGGTTTAACTATTATGTAAATTGTAATCAACTTTTTAAACTTACACAGTATATTTTTGGTAATTAGTTTTGACCTAATTACAAAACATGTCTCAGTTAACTTAATTAAACATTTTTTTTGCTAAAAAAAATACCTAATTACAATTTTCTTAAGAGAGAGTTTATTGAGGGAGGAGACAGGTAAATAAAAGAGAAAATAAAAATTGATGGTGCATTGCATGGTTAATAAACCCTTTAAAAATTCTCAAATAGTTTAGTGATCTGAAAAATAATTAAACCTAAAAAATACTACCTACCTCCCTATAAATACAATTTTGTTGACTAAATCACAAAAATTAAAAAAGTTTGTTATAATTTTAAATTTATTGGTGAATTGGACTGTTTTACTAAAAATATAAACCTATATCCTTCAAGCTATCTCTTACAGAACGGTTTTCAACATGAGATGATAAATGATAAAATTCTCCAAGGTCAAACAAATTTAATGACAATAAAAAGTGCAGCAAAACATATACTGATGCAGTGGATCCAGTTGCCGTGCCAAAAGAGCCATCTAAAAGAGTCCCAATACCCTGAAATCATCAAACTTCAACACATGATTCTAATTTTCATGAAATAAATGCACTTATACATGTACTGTGAAATAATGACACAGTACCAGCCAGCCGACACTGCGGCTGAGTGCCGAAGGTGGAACAGGTGTTGCACTGCCAAATCTTAATGCTGCAATGAACGTCATAGTTGACTGTCCTCAAAGATTGAAAAGAGTAAAACACATATCAAAATATACCCAAATCAAAAGAAATTGTCAAATTACAATAACAGAATATAAAAAAGAACATGGCAGTTCACAATTCACATAGAACTTTTGCTAAGCAAGATGTTTAGTCCACAATACCATACTGATCATGGCACATATTGTCCTATACAAAATATTGCTAGAACTAGCTTTTGTGTGATTACATCCAACAATAATAAAATATATAACAACCATCGCAACACGAGTTAGTATACATTTAAAAAAGAAAAGATTAAAGTAAACCTCTACAGTTGCACCAAGAGAAGCAACAATCATTGCAAAAGCAACACCGACAATGAAAGAAGGACGTCTCCATTGAAAAGGATATGGAACTTTTACCCTGCACAGATGTAGAAAAAGCTAATTACTCAATGTTGCTCTATGCATTGCACGAAGCTATGACTAGTATATATGTATTCAACAAAGCAGTAAAGATACAAAAAACATATTCAGCTCCTAGTACTTGTAAGTTTATAAGCATGTTATCCTTCTATCTAGATTGATGCTTTGAAGCCTTAGATATCATCTATTATGAAACAAAATATTATTACACATTGACATGGTTTGAGAGCAATGTATTACTTATAAAAACAGAGCTAAGCTACCAAGGACTGACCAAGGAGCCGTCAGTATTTGGCGATCTTTTATTATATGCAACAGCTGCAGTCAAAATTTCAGCTAATGCAATTCCAATAGAGACTATTATTGCAACTGCATCAACTCCTATCGAATTCATCTTTTGGAGAATGTACTTAAATTATAATATCTTAAATGTACTGTTAAAAGGGTCAAACTGAATCGATATGCCAAGAAAAAGAAGTACAGTAAGTTACAGCTTAAACCAAATTTCTTCTATCGAAGGATTGTTTACATCACAAAAACATTGCCCAAAAGCCATTTTCTCGCATTCCTCTAGACGATAAAATCCCAAATACGAAAATGGGGACATTGTAAACAAGAAATATATATGCACATCATGAGGCAATAAGAGATCAATAGAAAAAAAACTTACTAAGAGAGCAGCTAACCAACTAATAAAAATAACTTCAACGTTCTCTTTACTAAGCCAAAAATCTTAGAGCACCTGGACAAAAAATAAACAAGCACTCACAATCAAAAACATATTATACGTGATTTGATACATTTGAACAAAAAGGTGTAAATACTACAGAAAAACTACAAAAAAAGAAAAACCAAGTGAATACAAAACACACAAGACATAAAAAATAAAAATAAAACACAACGCGGAAAAACAAACATTGCATATCTGAATCCAATTGTTATTTTCTTCAATAACAAAGTTTCTTCAAAGTTAAAGGATTTGGATGAAGAGGGGGATAAGATCATAAACCCTAAAGCTCTGTGAGAAAATGAGAAAGAGTGAACAAAAAGTTGTAATGACAGAGCTGAAGAAAGAAAGTCGCCAAAGATAGGAATTGTTATCTTCCTCAGCCGAAGAGGAGATGAAAAACAAGGAATATTATGAGCTGTTCCTCGTTCGAGTTTCTTTTTTTGTGCAAATAAAAAATAGGTTTAACTATTATGTAAATTGTAATCAACTTTTTAAACTTACACAGTATATTTTTGGTAATTAGTTTTGACCTAATTACAAAACATGTCTCAGTTAACTTAATTAAACATTTTTTTGCCAAAAAAAAAATCTAATTACATTTTTCTTAAGAGAGAGTTTATTGAGGGAGGAGACAGGTAAATAAAAGAGAAAATAAAAATTGATGGTGCATTGCATGGTTAATAAACCCTTTAAAAATTCTCAAATAGTTTAGTGATCTGAAAAATAATTAAACCTAAAAAATACTACTTACCTACCTATAAATACAAGTTTGTTGATTAAATCACAAAAATTAAAAAAGTTTGTTATAATTTTAAATTTATTGGTGAATTGGACTTTTTTACTAAAAATATAAACCTATCTCCTTCAAGCTATCTCTTACAGAATGGTTTTTCAACATGAGATAATAAATGATAAAATTCTCCAAGGTCAAACAAATTTAATGACAATAAAAAGTGCAGCAAAACGTATACTGATGCAGTGGTTCCAGTTGCTGTGCCAAAAGAGCCATCTAAAAGAGTCCCAATACCCTGAAACCATCAAATTTCAACACATGATTCTAATTTTCATGAAATAAATGCACTTATACATGTACTGTGAAATAATGACCTAGTACCAGCCAGCCAACACTGCGGCTGAGTCCCGAAGGTGGAACCGGTGTAGCACTGCCAAATCTTAATGCTGCAATGAACGTCATAGTTGACTGTCCTCAAAGATTGAAAAGAGTAAAACACATATCAAAATATACCCAAATGAAAAGAAATTGTAAAATTACAATAACAGAATATAAAAAAAGAACATGGCAGTTCACAATTCACATAGAACTTTTGCTAAGCAAGATGTTTAGTCCACAATACCATACTGATCATGGCACATACTGTCATATACAAAATATTGCTAGAACTAGCTTTTATGTGATTACATCCAACAATAATAAAATATATAACAACCATCGCAACACGAGTTAGTATACATTTAAAAAAGAAAAGATTAAAGTAAACCTCTACAATTGCACCAAGAGAAGCAACAATCATTGCAAAAGCATCACCGACATTGAAAGAAGGACGTTCCCGTTGAAAAGGATATGGAACTTTTACCCTGCACAGATGTAGAAAAAGCTAATTACTCAATGTTGCTCTATGCATTGCACAAAGCTATGACTAGTATATATGTATTCAACAAAGCAGTAAAGATACAAAAAACATATTCAGCTCCTAGTACTTGTAAGTTTATAAGCATGTTATCCTTCTATCTAGTTGATGCTTTGAAGCCTTAGATATCATCTATTATGAAACAAAATATTATTACACATTGACATGGTTTGAGAGCAATGTATTACTTATAAAAACAGAGCTAAGCTACCAAGGACTGACCAAGGAGCGGTCAGTATTTGGCGATCTTTTATTATATGCACCAGCTGCAGTCAAAATTTCAGCAAATGCAATTCCAATAGAGACTATTATTGCGACTGCATCAACTCCTATCGATTTCATCTTTTGGAGAATGTACTTAAATTATAATATCCTAAATGTACTGTTAAAAGGGTCAAACTGAATCGATATGCCAAGAAAAAGAGGTACAGTAAGTTGCAGCTTAAACCAAATTTCTTCTATCGAAGGATTGTTTACATCACAAAAACATTGCCCAAAAGCCATTTTCTCGCATTCCTCTAGACGATAAAATCCCAAATAAGAAAACGGGGACATTGTAAACAAGAAATATATATGCACATCATGAGGCAATAAGAGATCAATAGAAAAAAAAACTTACAAAGAGAGCAGCTAACCAACCAATAAAAATAACTTCAACCTTCTCTTTACAAAACCAAAAATCTTAGAGCACCTGGACAAAAAATAAACAAGCACTCACAATCAAAAAAGTGTAATAACTACAGAAAAACCATAAAAAAGAAAAATCAAGTGAATAGAAAATACATAAGAGATAAAAAAAAATCACAATGCAAAAAAATAAACATTTCATATCTGAATTCAATTGTTCTTTTTCTTCAATAACAAAGTTTCTTTAAAGTTAGAAGGATTTGGATGAAGAGGGGGAAAGATCAGAAACCCTAAAGCTCTATGAGAAAATGAGGAAGAGTGAACAAAAATATTCTAATGACGGAGCTGAAGGAAGAAATTGGCCAAACATAAGAATTGTTATCTTCCTCGGCCGAAAAGGAGATGAAAAACAAGGAATATTTTGAGTTGTTCCTCTTTCGACTTTCTTTTTTATGCGCAAAAATCGTACTGAAACAGAGGGAAATAGTGTGTTTTTGAAGGGATAATCAAAATAAAAAATAGTTTTAACTATTCTGTAAACTGTAATCAAGTTTTTAAACTTATAAAGTATATTTTTGGTAAAACTTAGAGGCAATACTTTCCTATATATAAAACTATGTTGTCTTTTATGTGTTTAAGGTAGTATTTATTTATTTTATTTATTTATTTATTTTCCATAAATTCTTTCCACTAGAGTTAATCACATTGGATGTGCATCTCACTGATTGTAGAAAGATAAGTAAATAAATAGTCAATACAATTGAAATATTGAAGGGTCTTATAAAAAATGAATAGGAAAAATCTTATCACAATGTTATAATGAAGAAAGGAAAAGGTATTTTATAGACACCCACTTTTTCATAAACAAGAGACATTAATATTGAAATATAAAAAGATTATATTGTTAATATTAAAAATATTTAATTTATTAAATTTATACATGTATATAAAATTTAAAAATGAAAATAATATTACAAACGAGTATGAACACTCCCCAAAACTTTCACTTAGACACCAATCAAAGTGGATTTTCTTATTCAAATTAAAATTGGTGAATGTGAGTTGTATTTTCATCCCAATATTTTTCTTTTCTACAATTTAAATAATTTTAAGTTGGATCAATTCTTAATAAATAATCTCCTTTTAAGAACACCAAGCATCATGGTAGCTGTTCCAACTAACTTAAAAAAATATTTTCAATATAAAAGTGAAAAATTGTACTACTAGAAAACTTCATTCGAAAGACTTCTGATATAGAAGATGTTTCTAGAAAGATTTCTCGTACGTTCGTAAATTTACTATATTTTTTAAAATGATTAAATGTGTTGTGTGGTCTAAAAAAATAAATGTTAATGTATCATTATTGAATAAAAATAAAAAAATAAAATTATAATAGTTTGATTTAGTGTTAAAAAGGTAGATATTAGGATTTTTTTACCAATATATTCTAGTTTTTAGGATTGTTAATCAAAATGCCCCACTTTTTAATTTGGTTACCAAAATACCCTATTTATTGGAGTTTACTTGAAAACGTTTCGTGGAGAGCAGTCAAAGATAGAATATTTTTCTCCTAGTAGGAGGTCGCTGGCCTGAGATGCGACCTCTCAAAGGAATTTTACAAAAGATTTTAAATGGTTTTATATATTTTATGTAATTGTTAAATAATAATAATAATAATACATTAATAAATTATTATTAAAAATTGTTATAGTTAAAAATAATTATAAGTAAATTAAAAATAATTAAAATTAAAATAGGAAATTAATATTATAACTATTAAAAGTAATTAAAATTAAAAACAGTAAATTATATTATAAATTTAAAAGAAAATACATTCATATTGTGGCAATATCCTTTGTTTTCTTATTAATTTATTTTCTCTTAAATTTATAATATAATTGTATCCTCTTTTTGTGGGTTTGTTATAGGCTATTTATTTGAGGGAATTGTTATAGGCTATTTATTTGAGGGCTATTTCTAGAACACATCATCACAAACTGCTTTACAATGCTTATGTTTCAATTTTTTTTTTTGTGTAACAAGAAACATTTCAAAATTTTCCGATTTTTCAATTTCTTCAGTTTTTGTTTTTTTATAAAAATGATTGTAGTTGAAAAAACTTGAAATTCAGTTTTTCGAAACTAAAACGTGTTCCAAAAAATTGAAAGTATAAATCTTTGGAAGGCTATGTATCCATGATTATTATTGTGGGTTGTGTTTGTAATAAAAAGAAATTAAAAGAAGAATGTAGAAGGTCTAAGTTTGCGTATCTCCCTTGCTATAGTGTAGGATGTTGATACTTGATGTTGTGAACTACAACTTGTATCAAGAACAATTATTAATATAACGAATTCAGCTAAAACAATATACAGGTGAAATAATACTTTAGCCGTCTCGTACGACTACTTGTGCAAATCTCCTAGGGTATAACATGTTCTTCACCAATGTAGAGGTAATAGAACAATTTGAATGTAATTAATAGAGGAAATGTAACTCAAAAATTAAGTTTTTTAAGAGAGAAAACAAATTTTGATTTGTAAATGAGAATGTCAAGTGCAAGTATTTTTCCCGTGTCATTCAAAATAGTGCATTGATATCAATACTCGTATACCATTTTAATTAAGTAAAAAATAATAAAAATAAAGGGAGTCTATGTTGTAACTGCGTGAACTTCAAATGTGTGCCTCCATTCCACTAAGAAAAAAATAGGAACACAATGGTCAAATAAAAATATGTTTAAAAATACTTGACAAACTTACACTTGATAATTCAAACGATGAGATTGAAAGTAACAAATAAGGCATACAATCAAGAGAAAAAGATATCAACAATATCATTAAATGTTTACTCACTATCTATAGCTTATTTACAAATTATCAATAAAAAAGTGAACACAAAATTACCTCATGTGAGTCATGACGGCAAGTCTTATGATTAAACCTATAACACACATTTTTACATATCACTTCCAAAATTGAGTTTTAGTACAACAACATTTCATTATAATTGACAAATGAGTCCAAACATCATCGTTGGTAAAATTACTCTAATACCTTTATTAATTGCAATTATTGGAGAAGTTTAATAGATTGTGATGCAATAAATAAGAGTATATTAGTA
>JBBPBR010000005.1:20130269-20141543 GCA_037974775.1 Cicer pinnatifidum
TAATGATAATATTCGTAATATATTTTTATTTTAATAAAAAAAATTAATATTGGTAGAAAAATATTTGATATTAAAATGACTAATTTAGTAAAATTAGATTATAATTATTTTATATTAAATCTCAAAAATTAATTGTTTATAAAAGTAATATGAAATTAATAACAAAAATAATAATGAGCATGAATAAACTCAAAAGCAAATACATGAAATAACAATACTTTCACTATTTAAAAATTATAACTTTCTCTATGACATCTGTTCTCTGCATTAAAAAACTAAAATCAAAATCAAAATCCATGTATCAAACACAATCATCTCTTAAAAAAAAGAGGAATTCCAGCTTTAATCCCATCAAACTTTGTATGGGACACATTTATATCTTACAAAATCAAAAAATAAGAATCCAAAACACAATCATCACAAGATTAGCATATATACATAATACTAGAGTTTCAACTATTTGCATAATATATTATATGCATGAAAACAGCCACAATAGTTATCCCAATCCGTAATCTGCTGGCAATTGAATGTCCTTCACTCGCATAGGTAGTCTCTGAAACGTTTACAGGCATTGAACCTAACAATAATTTTCAAAACAATAGTTTTCAATTTTCAAAAAGAACAAAGGACCATATACTTCTTGCAAGAAATAACCATTCGAGTGGTGAACTTACATTTATGGTTAGTCCATCATATGCATTGATTAGCCAAATCATAGACAATCAACCTATCCTTTAGAACAAGATCTGCGAAAGATAAGATCATACTAGTTAATTCATGATTATCAAACTTGCATAAAATAAACATGGAAAGACTAATTTACGAATATTAAACTTGAGGACAAAATACGAGCTTCTTTTGGAAATTGGACTTACATGACAAATTGAAAACTAACATAAGTTTAAATATCTATTAGAGATCAAAATTTAATGAAGATAATGAGAATCCAACAATTTTTTTGTAACACTCAATCAGATGTTTTTCTTTTTCATTTGTAACAGATGTCGTGAAATTTTGAAGTAAAAACACTAGAAATTTTGGATGAAATGATGTCACACTTGTTAGGCACATATAAAGAAGAATCTTTAGAATTTTTTTACCATATATGAAAGTTTTCATTTAGTTCTCATTTAATAAACAAATGAGAGAATTATATTTTTTCTCAATTCTTTGTGGAGTTTATAGTCTGTTTAAATTTGTCATCATCTAACCTCCTAATATTGTGAGTCCCTTTTCCACTTTTTAGAAACCTATGCACCACGTTGTTGTGTTGTCCTGTTAATGCAAATTGACACATCAATTTCAATAAATGCAAATTGACACATCAATTTCAATAATATAACAATCATCCTAACAGGCATAAACACTTCATGCGTACCATACTTTGCAAAAGGTATTGTGTTGGTTTTAGTTTCATAGATGCTCCACCCGCAAAGTTTAAACTAACTGAAGGAAAATTAGCAATGCTGAATATGTAACAAAAACACAAAAGTTTAATGAGATTCAGAAATCATAATAAGACAAACTCTCTTTCATATTTTGTATATAAATATCTTTAGAACAAATATTATATTTGTAACTACCAGGTTAAGACTGTATAGTACAGGTTTCCTTCTGAAATAAAGGGAGTGGCAAATCATGATACAACAGTAGGGATCTATACATCCATTTGAAAATTGAACATTAGTATAGGTTAAGATCAAAATCATTTATAATATCCAAGACAAAAAACCAAAATCCCTTAAAGAAAATTAATAACAAAAATTATATTAAAAAAAGATGTAAACCATGCTCATTTGCTTAAGTACGTTTAGGCATACAAATCTCCATTGAATCATTTCAAGATTTAAAAAAGAAATTGACTGTGATGAATGATTCATAATTGATTTATATATACAACATAATAAAAACTAATACTAATCAAATAAGAGAGGAATGTGAGAATCCAAAGAGTAAGAAAATATTTTAATTATATTTTCGTAATGTAAAAGCATAAATGTTTTTGTTTGTTTATAATAGCATAAATGTTATTTTTGCTTAGAAGTTAGTAGCACATACATATACTTGAAAGTTCAACATTCAATATTTTGAGCTAGGTATAAGAAAACTTACGGCATGAACAAGAGGATTATAAGCTTCTTGAACAATATATGCTAATGTTATACCACTATCGACTATAGTTCCTTGGTCGTTAGAGGCTGCAAATACATTTGGATTAATTGGGAGTTGTTTACCATTGACATAAATACTGTGAAGGTTTAAGGTGTAATGAATTCTGAAATTTAATGAAAAAGAAAAATATTAGTCAACTATATTGCACAATGTAATATTTATAAGAGTAAGAAATTACAAGAACATAAACATATCAATAAGCATTTTAAATAGATTCTTAGCAATATCACATTTTGCATTCAATAAAGTAACGATATTTTAAAAGGATTTTTCACTGTAATGTTAATTCAAATGTATTAAAGGTGTGTCACGTGATGAAATTTTATGGAAGAAAAAAACAAGGAACTGAAGGGAGAAAGAAATTACAAACTGAGGAAATAAAATAAGAAAAGTAGGATGAAAGAGAACATACTGCGATGGAACCATTGGACTAAAAACAATATTTGGCTCTAAAATTGCACCAAAAACTAGAATGCCTCCTCCATTGCTATATCCTTTCAAGCAACGAGAGAAAACTTTGGGTGTTACTCTTTTTGATGACAATTGTGAAAAAACATATATAACACTAGGGCCAAATCCAAAGACTTCGTCAAGCGCTTCCCGTGTCTTAGTCACAGCTCCAGATTGTTTGGTGCTACACCTATTGTAAAACAACCATCCAATAATGTTTGATTTCAAACCAAAATTTATATTAAGCATTAGCTAGTATTAACAAAAACATGGGAATAAATGCAAATCCTATCAAAAAATATAAGTAGACCTCACTGTTTCATAATTCTTCTTTTTTTTTTTTGAAAAATCAACCTATTGACAAAAATTGCATTGCCAATTTAATCCTACATAAAGCATACACACATACACCCATAGTTGTCCAAAATGAATAAACATACGGATTTCTCACCCAAAAACAATAGTGGCTGAAGAGTTAACAGTGACAGGAGAAGACTGCTTGAGGATGGTGTCAAAATACATTTCATCAGGGACATAAACACTTGAGGTTTTACTCCCATCTTGGTACCCAAAGGAGTAGTTGCACTGATTATGATTATCATGAGTAGAGCAATGAGCTTCTGCACCTAGAAATCTAAGGGGGCATCAGATGTTCGAGCATTGAACCAACACAGCCGTAGATGAAGCGAAGTAGTTGTGTCAAAGAAATTGAGTTTAAACTGTAGAATACAAAACACATCAAGCCACAAATATTAAAAAAAAAAAACAAAAACACTACACTCATGGAAAATTACAAGAGACAAAATCAAATCCAAAAAGTTAAGATTTTTCTTTTGCAATTCAAGAAATCTCAACATTATACACTTGATTCCAAGTTTTCTTTTGCTATGTAACTTTTTTTTTTTTTAACACCGAAATTGAGCAAACTGAATGGTTTTAATTTTAATTTTTAATTTTATGTTGGTTTTCAAGTAGTTGTAATTTTAATAACCCTTTAAAATTTCTAATGATCTTTGTTGACTTGTTACTCTGATGTAGTAGTTAGTAGAATTAATCAAACCGTGTTCAGTATCCTTTTGATGCTATGAATAATGTTAGGTATAGCATGATCGCTACCAAGACAAGAAAATAAACAGTACACCTTCAGTAAGTAGTAAGTAGTACTAATTAATAAGTATGTATAGTAAAAAAATGAGTGATAAAGATTGAAAATCCTAACCTCGTGTGCATTAGAGTGGCAATTACTGTAAGTTTTGCAATTAATCCACATAGCACTACTTCCAGTATCAACCACAACAGTGAGTTCCTTTGGCGGTGATCCCAACTTCACTTTTGTAGTATAAAACTTTAACAAAAAAACCAATAATAGTAATATTAATTAAATCTCACTCTCACTCATCTCATCAAAATAAAATGAAACTAAATTGAGTACTAAAATATGATAATGTAAATCAATTATTGCTATATAATAAATGCATATAAAACAGACCCAAAAAAACTAAAGCAATAAATAAAAGAGTTTATGAGTAATGAGAGAGGATTCGCCTTACCCAATGGAGTTTGAACCGCCTTGGAGTGTGAAGTTGATGACATCTACTGAACCATGCAACATTCTTGAATGGCGAGCTTTATCGCGAGCTCTAAGCGTGTCCGTATCAACACAGGGGTTAAGTGGAAAGATCCGTTTTAAAGGAAGATAATGGGTGCACACCGTCGGTACAATAACATTGGCCATGTAGCATGCCAACAACAACAACATTAAAATGTTGAACTGCATTTTTGCTTTAGAACAATATAAGAATAGAAGGTGGTTAGAAGAACGAAAGATCAAAGCATAATTGAAAAAAACGCAAGGAAGAGGCTTTCAATGTAGTAATACTAAACTTTGTATTTGGTTAGATAAATTGGCCAAACTTTCTTGTGGTGTAAACCATATATGCACATAAAGATTCTCACCATTAATAGCAATGAAGAGTTCAATTAACTTGACATTATGGTTACATTCATTCATTTTTAGTAACACATTCATTTCATTAGCCTTCCAAACTTTTCAAATAAACTCTTCATATTAATATATACTCTTCATTAGCCTTCCTTTTAAATATACTCTTCATTATATATAACTAATTGAAGTGGGTTTAATAATATTTTGTTGATTATAAGGGAAAAAATGACATATAAAACAACAATTTGTCATTCTTTTTAATTTTTTTATGAAAATAAATGTTGCAAATCTAATTACGACAGATTTGTGATTTTCACATTTGAGAACGGATACCTCAACTATCCTATTATGGTGTTATTAATACAAAATAAAATGTTGTTGAATTTTAAATTCATGTGTTAATTAGTTTTTAATAGGGGCTTTTATCAACACGTAATACAACAATGTCATTTTCTTCTTAAACCAACACATAAAAAATAATGTCACAATAGTTTCATCATCTACACACCAATACATATCAAAATAAAAATTACACCAACACACAATACATCAATACAATTAAAAATACCAAATTTTCTTTCATTTCATGAACCAAAAACCTCCATTGTTTTCAAACAAATTTCCATATTCACAAGGTTTTGAGGAAGAAAGCAAACTAAATTTATTCACCATGTTCACCTATTTTGCATAAACAATAAGAAAGTTTTGGAAAATTTGACTTTTGGTGAATCCTAAATTGATTGGGGGAAGAAAAAGAAGGAAAGTGGAAAAAGCTATCAAGGCTTGACAAATATTGAGTTTTGATAAATCCTACATTGATTTGGGAAGAATAAAAGGGATGGGGAAATCTTTAAACAGCTATATACAGCTCATATGTCACATCACCAAAATTTAAAACCACTAAGTTAACAGAAGGGACCAAGTTGCCTTAACTTATGACCAATTTAACTAATTTTAAAGTGATTAAACTGAAATAAACATAAAATGAGAAAAGTAATTGGCAGATAATACACTTACTATAATGTAAAAGACATTTTTAGTAAGCAACAAATACACTTTTTATAATTTAAAGACATTTTACTAAAAGTAGCATGTATTTAGCTTTAAGCAAAATAAATAATTTTATGAGCCTAGCAGCGAAATTCACACAGACTAAGGTGAAAAGAGTGGGGTATCCCATTTTCGAACTCATATCTAAACATATCAAATGTCCCTGAAACTACTTTCTAGGCTATACTTAAGGGACCAAATTATATTTTTGTTATTATAAATAGTCAAAATTTAATTAAATCTAGACTAATCATGATATTTTTCTTTTTTGTAATGTTATTGAAACATTCATTATTTTCCTATACCCGCAGAATCTGGTTAATTACGTCAAAAAATATGGTTAGTTTAATTAAGTAGACGATTAATTCAATTTACAATCAAAATTATGGTTGATATAACAACTATATGATTGACCACCATTTTGAACGAGATATTAATTAACCATCTACTTAACTGAATTAGCCACAATTTTGTATGTGATTAACAAGATAATGCAAGTGTAAGAAAAATTAAGGTTTCCATAACATATTTTTGTATTTTTTGTAGAGAAAAGGACCATCAATTGAATTCTTTTATAGGGGAGTCGTTTAAGTTTGGGCTAGTCACATACTAGAGTGACCATTTCATTTTATGTTTTGAACCCATCAAATATCATAATCAACCCCCCACTCCATTAAACACATAAAAGATCCGGAACATTCGTCTATGTTCTAACATCGCTTACGCTCTATTCCTCTAAACTTGCATTTTATACCAACCACGTCCTTTTTTCTATAATAAAGGAATATTTTTTTGGAAGAGGAGATTATGACAATTTATTTAGTTTAGAAACCAATGTTTCGCTAAACAATTGTCAACATCTTAAGTATCATGGCATAACAAATTAATTTGATGTGCAAAACATATAGTATAGTATCATCATTGAAGGAAGAATGGTCACCTTACATGTTGTGCAAGATAGTAGATCCAAGCTGTGATCGATGAGTGTTAGATTGTGATGAAGGTTGATCACTAGAAGTTTGCTGTAATAATGAAAGTCATATAGTGAGCTACTAGTACCACAAATACAATAAAGAAAAAGACACAGTTTTACCGCACTACACATAAATCATAAGCTTTGAGTAAGGTGCTAGCTTAAAACTAATCAGCTAACTTTTAAGTACTTAAATTCTATTTCCTGTAATTCAAATTAGCATATGGTAAAACTAACTTCTAAAGCAAAGTTGATAAATTTCATAATTATTGATTGCCAATTGATAATAATGTAATTGTAAAAATTTAATTCCATAAACTCCTTTTAGAAATTCCTTGCATGCTCTTTTATATCAATTTTGTGCAATACTAGAGAAAAATGATCCACAAATTAGGGAAAGAAAAAGAGAAAAACAATGCAAAAGAGAACATACTGCGATGGGGCAAGTGGACTGTAAACAATACTTGGCTCCACAATCTGACCAAGAACCAGAATGCCTCCTCCATTGTCATCTTCTTTCAAGCAATGAGAGAAAACTTTGGGTATTATTCCTTGTGGTGACAATTGTGATACAATTGATAGAGGGCCAAGTCCAAACCCAAAGATTCCATCAAAGTGCCCTCACTGGGTTAGTCAATCGTCCAAATTGTTGGGTGCTACACCTATTGCCTAAACAACCATCCAATAAAGTTTTGCTTCAAACCAAAATCCATATTAAGTACTACTACTAAATAAAACATGGTAATGAATGTAAAAATTAGAAGAGAAGATTAGCAAATCCCACTATTTTCAAAAACTTACATTACGAAATTAATAGCCCCCCAACACTCCCCACTCCAAACATTATGTATGATTTTCAGTCCTATAGTTCCCTCTACGAGCATAAGCTCCCTTGACCCTCCTATCCAAGTTTAATTTCTACATGTTTCAAATGCACGCACACACATTTATAATTGTCCATCACAAATAAGCATAAGAGATTCTTACCAAAAAAAAAAATGGTGGCCGACGTGTTACCACTACTAGGAGAAGACCGTCCAATGATTGAGTCAAAATAAATTTTATCTATGACATAAACACCCGAGGTACAACTCCCATCTTGAAAATTATAAAAGTAACTGCACTGCTTATGGTTAACACGACGAGAACATCGAACATCCGCACCTTGAACTCCAAAAGGGCATATGGGGTCCAAGCATTTAACCAACGAATTTGTGGATGAACCAGCAGTATCAAAGAAATTAAGCTTAACTGCATATTACACAACAAACAACAAATATTATGCTCCAAAATAGAACCTTGGCTCACAAGACAACAAAACAAGAACCATACCACAACTATGTAGCACTAATTAGTATGTATAGTAAAAAAAAACAGCAATGAAAATTGAAAATTCTTACCCCAAAGTCCACTATATTGAGGGCAATTACTACAAGCTTTGCAATTGAACCACAAAAGGTCACTTCCTGTGTCAATCATAATAGTAAATGTTTTGGGTGGAGATCCCAACTTTACTTTTGTAGTATACATCCTGAACAAAAAAACTAACAATAGTATTAATATTAATTATTAATTAAATGTCTGCTTGTTGAAAGAACAGACAATATGATCAATGCATAATACAACATAAGCAATAAATGAAGGAATTTTTCAGGGCGGGAAAGGATCAGACTTACCCGAAGGAGTTTGGATCAGCACTGCCTTGGACCGTGAAATTGCCTATGCTTCCAACACCTCCGAAGATTCTTGAGTGCTGAGCTCTGTCACGAGCTCTCAACGTGTCCATCTCAATGTGATTGTTAAGTGGAAATACCCGTTTTAGAGGGAGGTAACCGATGCACACCACCTGTACAACCATGTTGGCCATGCAACATGCCAACAACAACAACAATATAATGTAGAACTGCATTTTTGTTTAGGATTATTTCTTGTATAATAGATAGCAGAGAAAGAGAGAATGAGTATGATAATTAAAATAATTGCAATGGAAAAATAAGTGCTTATATCATGGTTTCAGAATGCTTGTTAGAATGGTATATATATACATAGCTCATGGACAATAACAATTCATGTAACATGGTCTCTAAAACATTACTGCTAGTGTAAATTAAAGGAAAAAGTAAAAAATGAAAATAGAAATAATGCAGTAAATAATTGCTAGCTTACCTTTGCAACTCAAAGTAACTTCACCTTTGCAACTAAGCAATGCATCAAATTAACTACAAAAACACATTGATCATAGCTGTAAGGTACAGAATCAAATGAAGAAAAAAGAGTGTGATAAATGCATAATGCTACTGTTAAAGCAATTCATGATCAAAATAAAGAACCACTTCAAAAAGCATTCAGATAGAAAAACAGAAAGATTCTCACCTTAATAGTAGTTACCATTTCTAGCACTAGCTCAATTAAGCTGTAATGACTCACCTTTGTAATAAAAACAGAAACCTACAAAGTAAAGCATTTAAGAGCAAAATAAAAAAAAAGTTAATCAAAGATAGAAAACAGTACATTCAAAAGAAAAAGAAAGATTCTAAACAACATTAATAGAATTTAAACACTTTAACCCATTGAAAGACATATTTGCTGAAAGGGGAATTGCTGAAAGACGCGTTTGAGTGGGCGCAGTGTGTTGGCCTCTTGGCTTCATCCAGTAATTGTTGACGCTGACGTTGTTGTTTCTTTGCTCACACGCCGGAGAAGATCTGTCCGTTCATGTTGAAATGAACTCAAGGGATGGGAATGGAAGGAAATTCATTAAAAAAACTTTCGCCCAATTTAGAGTGAAGACTTTTGGTTTTTTACTCACATTCTCCTCCCATCACGTGAACCTCACGTTCCCTTTTTGCGAAGCCTTTTCTCCCCAGGCAGCATGATAATGAAGTACTGAAGCGTTCTGTAATTGTTTCTCAAATCAAATAACTTTATATATTAGTTTTTATGCATTATTTAATAAAATTAATTAATAGCTTATAGTTGATCATTTTTAAATTAATTATTAAATTAATCAAGTGTTTGATAATAACAAGGGTTTAATTAGTTTAACATGTAAAATAATATAAAAGGAATTTTTAATTAATTTTTTTAATAATTAATGGTTAATATATTTAAAAATTAATCATTTAATTCTTTTATTAATTTAAATTTTATCATTTTGAAATATTTTTTATTTATTTATTTTAAATTAAATAAATATATAAATTATTTACTTTGAAATTTTTAATTTTTTTTTAAATATAAAAAAAATTATTAATCTGATATATTTTTAATTAAATTAATTAGTTCATTTATTTAAAATTATAATAAATAAATTATTTAAAACTTTAGATATTAAATTATTTAAAAAGTTTAAAATTATTAATAATAAAAAATGATTAAAAAAAATTTTAATACAAATAACAAAAATGTCATAAACTTTTTTTTCTTGCCAAACAGACTCTTAATATATTCAGTTACAAATGTAACTTTTACAAAAATAAGAATTTGGCATAGTGATGGTAATTCAAGGAGGTTGTGACCTCTTTCGATGAAGCTTCGATGCTTAGCTGTAGTAATTTATTTTTTAGGGAACTGGCTGGTTCCCATGCATATGTGGTCCAACTCAGCCAAATACATACATATTTAAAAAACTTTCTTTTACCAATAAGTTTATTAAATTGTATGAATGATTGTATATTTTTTATTTTACTTGATTGTTTTGATAAATTTATATACAGTCTCTTTTTGGTTTAATAAAATCTTCCTTTTTTTATTTTGAATAATCTGATTTATATTTTTAAGCTAATATTTGTATATATTAGATTATCTATTAAGTTAATATAATTAATTATATAATATTTCTTTTACGATTAATGATAATTTTAATTGATTTAATATTTGACCGTGACTAACTAGTTCATCACCGTATGATTCTTATGAGATGGTCCATTCTTTCTTGACATATTCATGATGCAGTACTCGTGTAGGTCACCATATATTCTCTTTTTATTTTCCTCTTTATTTGTTTTTTTTCTTTCTTGTTTATGGTCAGATGATATTTTACTTACGCATTTCAAAAAAAATTAGAGAAAAAATTGTTCTCTTATATTTATCATCGAAACATCGTATATTCTATTTTTCTCGAATAAATATAATTCTTACAATTGAGTCTTAGTTAATATTTGTTTTGGGTTTATTTAATTCTATACCGTGTATTTATGTTTTTTTTCATTGACTCTCTTATTTCTAAGTTTAACATTATAGAAAGATGGTTTTGGCATATGGAGGATATCTCAAATAATCTCATTTGCTATATACAAGTCTATCTCGTTTTGATTGACTTATCATCCCTAAAAAAGGTTGGATAATATTGTGTTTTGAGTTTAATATTGCACAAATCTTTTTTAGATTAGTAGAGAGTTTAGGAGCACATAAATTATTTGATCTATTAATTTATTGGTTTGAGTATGTTTTCTTCGTGAAATTATTTTAAATGTATATGTTTATCAAATTTAGAGAGAGCTTTTGAATTTATGCTAAATATCATATCATATTTTCTATATAGTTAAATACTATTGTCTTTTCTTTCATCTCATTAAAAAAAGTCCCAACAATTTTTTTTAATCTATAAAAAAATATTACAAATTAAAATTTTAATAAAATACATTATATCTTTCAACTTAAATTTTAATGATGTCTTTTG
>JBBPBR010000005.1:20159506-20171356 GCA_037974775.1 Cicer pinnatifidum
AGTGTTATTTGAAATTAAGTTAATGGACCGTATGAACAATTGTGCATAAAACATAGCATGAAAATTTTGGATAAATTACTAAAGTTAACAACAACAAAAAAATACTTTTTGAAATCAAATTTTATCTTCTAAAGTCATAGAATTTAAAATAAATATCAAAATTAACTAACTTTTACTTGGAGTAACGTAGGTAAAAGAATTCAAAAATGATGATAAAAAATAATTTTCAACCATTAAAAGAATTTTTGTTTTATAATCGACTAAAGTGTAATACATATAATTTTTATTAAATGTGGATAATGCAAGCATCCTTAGAGGAGAAGACTATAATTTATTTATTTATTTCAAGGGATAGTATACTTTGTGTGAACATTTTTATTTATTTTTTAAATCACTACGCCAAAAAAGCGCTTTTACAGCGCTTTTTTTAAGCCTTCTACAGCGCTTTTTCAAAAAAAAGAGCGCTGTATATTCGAGCGCTGTAAAAGCTACAACAGCGCTTTCAAAAAAGCGCTCTTAAAGGCACCATTTATAACGCGCGCTTATTATGCACCTTTTACAGCGCTTGTTACAACAAGCGCTGTAAAAGGCATACCACAGTTCATATATTTGGGTACCTTTTACAGCGCTTTTTTGTAACAAGCGCTGTAAAAGGCATACCCATAATACATATTTGGGGTGCCTTTTACAGCGCTTTTTGTAAAAAGCGCTGTAAAAGGCATACCCATAATACATATTTGGGGTGCCTTTTACAGCGCTTTTTGTAACAAGCGCTGTAAAAGGCATACCCATAATACATATTTGGGTACCTTTTACAGCGCTTTTTCGTAAAAAGCGCTGTAAAAGGCATACCCATAATACATATTTGGGGTGCCTTTTACAGCGCTTTTTGTAAAAAGCGCTGTTAAAGGTGTTATTATTATTTTTTTTTTTTTTAACCCTGTATATATTTTAAAAGCGTTTTTTAGCTTTTTATGGCACTTTTTTTATAAAGCGCTGTCTTTTATCTTTTTATCCAAAATTAGTTTGAACCAGTTCACACAACACAACACATCCAGAATCACTAATATTAGAACCAGAACCAGAACCAGAACAATGATACAGAAACAGAATCAGTAACACAACCAGAACCAGAACAATGATACACAGTAATTTACAACATATTTGGTATGAATATACATTGAATCTAATTTACAACATATTTGGTATGAATATACATTGAATCTAATTTACAACATATTTATATGCAAGTTTATATACTGTCCTATGATCATATACATATAATAACTATGCACCATATAATATTCAGTCCCTTGCAGCATGCTATTTCCCAGAAAATCAAATAATTTTCATTTCAAGCACATACTCACACCATTCCTCCTTTAATTCCATCAGATCTTGCTCAGAATATGAAGGACTGGAATGTTGAAAGTACTGCAATATAAAAATTGAACATATTATATTAAGTTAGTTTCAAATATATAGATAATTTATATATGAAAATCATATAATCAAAATACCGTACCGTTTCTGGGATAATAGTTTTATTCTTGTCAACAATCTCCTTCATGAATCTCAATACATAGTACCCACAGTCGATATTGTTTGTTTGACGAGGGCACTTTATTGGGATCCATGTAATATTATTAGACTTTTGCTTCGACACTACCGCACCTCTTTGAGCTCGAAAAACTTTTAATGCACTATAAAATGAATAAATGTGATTATTTTAGCATGAACAAACACTTATTTATATATATGTGTAACAAAAATAAATGAATATTACTTACGTGTCGAACAAAGTCTTGATTTCGGAGTGATTGTTGTAATCGCCATGCAAGGGATCCAAATAGTATACAACTTCAGAGACGGCATTGATTGCAAATAGCACCCAATGTGCCCTACAACAACAAAAAATTGGTTACACAATTTGGTCTATACACAACTAATAAATTAAATTCTCATCAATTAAAAAAGATAAAATTACGTACCCTGAATTATATGGTGCTAAGAACAATTTATCCTTTGAAATATTTCCTAAAAACATATTTACAATGTATTTCTTTACATTGTCTTCATCCAGTTTCCACATGGACGTTTTATGCGGAGAGAAGAATGAGTATTTATTCGATAATTTCTTAGGGCACACGACCTTGTCATGCAAAAACCTTCAATGAAAATATTAAACTAGATTAATTACCAATACATTTAATTAATTACAAATAAATGCAATTAAAAGTATTTTTTACCTTATATACAAGCTCATTACAGTTGCACTGAGCTCCTTATGTTCGAGAAGCTCGTATACGTGCTCCTTGTCGAATAATTCCTCATACTCCTCTCCGAATATTTCTTTATTCATATGTATCATGCGGCAATCGTCGCTGCTGCATAGGTTCTTTTTTACAGCAATGTCAAGACACGCCCCGTATTTACCAAGGCGTGGCTGACTTATTTTAGGAGGAGCAGCAGCAGCGACTGATTTGCCACGATCCAATTTTTTTATTGCTGCAGATTTGGCAGCTTTATTGGCAGCTCTATTAACCTCCAATTTTTGAGGTTTGCTGCTTTTTTTTGGATGTACGGGTGGTTTATTTATTTGGACCTACAAAAATGAGGTTAAATGTTAGTTTATTGAATCTGAAAAAATTAACAAAGCTTATGCAATAAATGTGACAAACCTTATCGGGAGACGTCACTGATTTGTTTCTGGGAGGGCTCTTAATGAGGGCAACAAGGTTAGTGGGCCATGCCACGTAACTACCGATAGCTTCGCCCAATGACTGCATATCTCCGTCGTTGTCCGGTATCGGCAACGGTGCAGTTGGTTCGAAAGCAACAGTAGGCGATACCTTGACATGGCCCTTTGGGATCGGAGTGTTGTGCAATACTTCTCCCAAAGTATTGTACAATTTTGCTTTTCCCACCTTCCGATGAGAGGGCGAGGACAAGTATAGAAAACACGAAGTGACACCCTAAATCAATAGTTAAAACATAAGTACAGTTAATATATAATATTGTTTAATGCATAAGTAATTACATAAGCAAGTAAGTAATTAATTACCTCGGGAATATTTTTCAAACCGACGTTGCAACTCCCGCTTTCACTCTCCATTTGTAGTTCACCTTGGAGCTGAACCGGAAGTTGCTTGTCTTTGTTTGTATTCACCAATTGTGCCACTTGCTCAGATAGGATTCTGAGCTTCTCTAATACTTCCTCGTTGGAAGGTTTTTGGCGCTTCTCTTGAGGAAAAAAGCTTCTGGGAGTTACGCCAAATCCCTTCCCCCTAACTCGGCCGGAATATTCAGGAACATTAAAAACTTTGCCCAAAATATCCCGGCAACTATCCTTGTTGCCCTCTTCACATTCAGAACTTTGAGAGATGGTCTCCTAAAATACATGTAACATTAAAATAGTTAAGTTCATTATCATTTTTAAAATACAATATTAAAAAGTATTCAAGTGATAAATACAATATTGAAAAAATATTAAAGTCATAATATACTTACACAAAGTTCTATTACTTTTTGAACATTTTGGTTATCAACCACTCCATCTTTATTTACCCTAGCTTCCTTCCACAAGATGTGACGACCCAACGGTTGATTAGTTTGGGTCTCTTGTCACTATTGGATAAAACAAAATATTAGTTAGAAACTATAGTTTATAATACAAATTCATTCATTATATAAAAGTGATGTTTAATTACTTACAAGCCCTTGATCAAGGCGTGCATATCCCATACGTGATTTTCTGTATGGGTGCGTCGGGTTTCTTGCCCTTTCACGATTTGCCTTACTTATGTTCTATATAAAAAAATAGCAATTATGTAAAAATTTAAAATACGATGCGAATATAAATAATAAAACACAAAAAAGCTAATAAATTAATCACTTACGACAAACGCGGGGTCCGTACGTTTGGAAACAAACGCTTTCCATTCCTCATTTGATATATAATGTCGATATATCTTTGGAGGTTCAGCGCTTGTGTTTCCTTCTTTATCTTTAAGATAGAAGTTTGAGAGATGCGATCTAAATCCACGATGGATTTTGCCGGCAACTCTCAATACATAGTTCTTTCGTCCTTCATCAAGGACAAAAGATGCCTGCAATGAAAAAAATTATAAGTAAAGTATTTACTTGAATATCATTCCAGATGAAAATATTTATAAATGACAAAAGATTGGATCAAAAAATTTACTTGAATATCATTCCAGATGATATCTTTGGCATCCTTCAATGCCTTTTCTCTCCAGTCGTCAATTGTTATTGGAATATTTTGACGCACAACAGCCCCAATGTAGCTCACAAACATTGCGCTGTGTGGGTCAACTGGCTGACCACTTTCATTCCATCCCACCTAATAAACTCATATAGTAAGTACATGCTATTAAAAAAACCTAAAAAAATACACAGCAAACAGAGTATAGTATAGTATTACCTCAAACTTGGTCCCATTGCTCCTAGCTTTAATGACTTTCTGCATGATAGTTGCACCACGTTTGACTTCATTTTCATAAGTCCTACTGGTGCCAACTTCTTCATTTTGACATTCTAAATCTCTGTTTGTATCCATTTAACTACAACAAGTTCAACATGCAGTTTAGTATAACTTCAACAAGCTCAACATGCATCATGCATTATTTTAAACAAGCTCAACATGTATCAGTATATATATTTTAAACAAGCTCAACATGCATTTTAATGATTACAAAAAATAAATAACATCAATACCTGTATAATGGTTCGAAGAAGGATGAAATGCAACGAAAAGAGCGAACGGAGAAATTTCACAGCAATAAATGTCACAGAAAAACGGTTTTGAAGAAATACGTAATGAGGGTTACGTATTTCAATGAAAATATAAGGTTCGAAATGATCTTGGATGGAAATAAGGTTCGAAATGAAGCGATGATCGTGGAAATAAGGTTCGTAATGAACGAGATTATAGGGTTTGCAAAAGAAGAGAAGAACGATGAAGGTTGAGATGATAGTGTAGATTACGTAATGAAGAGGAAACTGAAGAGGTTACTGTTATATATATAACCCTTTTACAGCGCTTTTTTATAACCCTTTTACAGCGCTTTTATAAACAAGCGCTGTAAAAGGCTTAGCCTTTTATAGCGCTCTTTGGAAAAGCGTTGTAAAAGGCGTATTTATTTAAATTTTTAAAAAGACTCTTTTACAGCGCTTTTACAAACAAGCGCTGTAAAAGGCCTCATTGTTTTAGTATGTTATATAATGTTTTTTTAATAGCCTTTTACAGCGCTTGTTCAAAGAAGCGCTGTAAAAGGACTTATTTAAATTTTTAAAAGACTCTTTTACAGCGCTTATCCCAACAAGCGCTGTAAAAGGCCTTATTATGTTATTTTTGTGTTTTGTTATGTCCCACCAAAATATCTTCCTCTTCACCAAACATCAAAGTCCTTTTATGCATCTTCTTCGCAAACATCAAAGCTAACTCTTTCAATCTTCACCAAACATCAAAGTCCTTTTTATCTCTTTACATTCCCTTTCATTCTTAAATCGTAACTTGATCTACAGGTTCATTGCCATGTTGCGAAAAATGGGTTTGTTAACAATGTGTCTGATGTTTTTGTTAACAATGGATCTGATGTTTTTGTTAACAATGTGTTTTTGGGGATTCCCATGATGCGTAAAAGGTGTTTGAAGAAAATCCTGTTAGAGAAAGTCATGTTAGTTATCTTTTCATTATTATTTTTAAAGTCTTTTACAGCGCTTTTTAAAAAAAGCGCTGTAAAATGTCTCATTGTTTAATTTTTAAAAGGGCCTTTTACAGCGCTTTTTTTAAAAAGCACTGTAAAAGACATGCACTTTTTTTACATGCATAGTTCTTAAGAATTGTAATTGTCCAAATTTACATAAACATGCAATAATCACTGGTTATGCTTGCCTTCTTAGACAACAATAAAACAAGAATACAACGAGAATAATTCAGATTATATAATACCACAATAATTCAATAAAACCAGAATAGAATCAGAATAGAACAATAATTCAGATTACAATAATAAAACCAGAATAGAACAATAATTCAGATTACAAATAAAACCAGAATAGAACAATAATTCAGATTACAACAATAATTCAGATTACATGCATGGCTTATATAAAACAATTAAACATGTACATTAAGATGCCCTTCTTCTTTTCCTGGTGGGATTCACATTTGTTTGTCCATTTACAATACGAAACGATGGATTAATCCAAATTCCCTCATCATGATCATCTCTAAGATATAAACCATCATCAGTTGAATCAATTTCATGTGGTTGTTGTGATGTTGCAAATAAAAGATCATTACCAACATCTTCATCATTGTTGTTATCATCACTTATTTTATTGGTCGATAAGACAACAGACCTTTTATCATCAGAAGGATCGGTGACATAAAACACTTGTTGAGCTTGCGACGCTAAAATAAAAGGCTCGTCTTTGTATCCCACCCTATTAAAATCAACAAGCAAGAATCCTGACTCATCAATCCGAACGCCATTATTATTATCGACCCACTTGCAACCAAATATGGGAAGACGAAACATTGTGTAGTCTAACTCCCATATGCGCTCGATAACCCCAAAATATGATAGATTTGCATATATTGGGTTTTTGTCTTTTGCACTTGAGACATGCATCGCTTCAGCTACGAGAGTGACTCCACTATTTTGCATAGTGGTCTGATCATCTTGTTCTTTGGTATAAAATGTGTAGCCGTTAATAACATAACCAGTGTAAGAAAAGACATGTAAGCTCGGACCATTTGCTAGCCACCTCAATCTCTGTGAAATTGATCCGGGGTCTATGTCAAATTTTGACTTTATGTGATTTTTTAACCATGGTATAAAACTTCGATTGTGCTCTCGAGTTATCCAATTTTGATTCCTATTCATGTTCAAACGAGATAACTGATCCATGTGTATTGTAACATACGGTTGAACCTCGTCATCATTGTGCAGAACATACAATTGTGCCTGCTCCAATTCTGTCCTTGATATAGTCAGTAGTCTCATTCCAATTATCCCTTCTCCTGATAGTCTTCCCGAATGACGAGACATGGGAAGCCCTATGGATTCAACATTGGACAGATATTCAGTACAAAATTCAGCAGCCTCTTCAACAATGTATCGTTCAGCAATACAACCTTCTGGTCGACTTCTACTTTTTACGTACCCTTTTAATATTTTCATATATCGTTCTATCGGATACATCCATCTCATATAAGCTGGCCCACAAAGTTGTGTCTCCTTAACCAGATGAACAGTAAGGTGAACCATTATATCAAAAAACGATGGTGGGAAATACATTTCAAGCTCACACAAAGTAACAACAATTTCCCTCTGCAATGTCGGTAATTTCTGAGGGTCGATCACTTTACTACAAATTTCCCTGAAGAAGAAACATAATCTAGTTAATGCTAGTCGAACTTTTTCAGGTAAAATGGAACGTATACCTATTGGTAGCAAATGCTCCATTAGAATATGACAATCATGAGTCTTCAAACCTTTTAACTTGAGGTCTTTCATACAAACCAAATTTCTAATGTTCGAAGAGTATACTTCTAGAACTTTAACTTCATGTAGAAATTTACATAAAACAATTTTTTCCTTTCTAGATAGAGTATGAGCGGCTGGAGGTAGATATGTGCGATTTCCTTTCTTTACTGGAGCCAATTGATTTCTTATTCCCATATCGACCAAGTCCAATCTTGCGTTGATGCCGTCTTTAGACTTTCCTGGAACATTGAGTAACGTACCAATAACACTATCAAATACATTTTTTTCAATATGCATCACATCGAGGAAATGTCTTATATACAATGACTTCCAATATGGTAATTCAAAGAAAATTGACTTTTTCTTCCACCCAGTTTTGACCAGCTCTCCCGCAAAAGGTTTGCCAAATTTATTGGTCAAACCTTGTACTTTTTCAAGTATTTGATATCCAGTCGGTGGTAAAGGAGCTTTACCTTCCTCTGATTTTCCATTAAATGCATTTCTCCACCAACGATACTGATGACTATAAGGTAAAAATCTACGATGTCCAAGAAACACATTCTTCTTACAATGTTTCAACCGCATCCAATTTGTACTCTCTTCACATACAGGACATGCACATTGACCTTTAATGCTATATCCTGATAAATTACCATATGCTGGAAAGTCATTAATTGTGCCGAACAACATAGCCCTCAAATTGAAATATTCTTTCTTATACCCATCATAAACTTCCACACCTGTCTCCCACATACGTTTTAAATCTTCTATTAGAGGAGTCAAGTATACGTCGATATCATTCCCCGGTTGTTTGGGTCCAGAAATTAACAGAGACAACATCATAAACTTACGCTTCATACATAACCATGGAGGTAGGTTATGTATTACCAAAATCACAGGCCACGTGCTGTGTGAGATGCTTTGAAGACCATGTGGATTCATTCCATCAGTAGAAAGTGCAAGTCTTAGATTTCTTGACTCTATCCCGAATTCAGGATACTCGTGATCAATTTTTGCCCATTGTGGGGAATCTGCAGGGTGTCGAAACATTCCATCTCTAATTCTTTCATCTGCATGCCATGTCAAGTGTTTTGAATCTTCTTCACTGCGATACATGCGCCTAAATCTTGGTATTATAGGAAAATACCACACGACTTTTGCTGGAGTAGATTCTTTCTTCTTATATCGAGAGACATTGCATTTCGGACACGCCTTAAGTAGTTCATATTCATTTCGAAATAAAATGCAATCATTAGGACACGCATGAATCCTTTCGTAACTCATGCCAATAGAACACAAAATCCTTTTAGCCTCGTAGGTTCGACTGGGAAGTTCATTATCATCTGGCAACATATCTTTTATGAGTGTTAATAATTCTGTAAAGCTTTTATCAGACCATCCATTACTCGCTTTTAGGTTGTACAACTTTAATATCGCCGACAGTCTTGTGAATTTAGTACAACCATTATATAATTCTTTCTCTGCATCACTCAACAAACTTTCAAACATTTTAGGACAATCTCGAAGATCTTCTTCAACTGCTTTTGCGATCTCATCAACTCGATCCGACTCATATGTATCTGTATCGAAGTCAGTTGAAGCATATGTCGAACTATTCTCAAAATTAATGTTTCCTTTTTTTTCTCACCATGTCTTATCCAACATGTGTAGCTTTGATCAATTCCATTACATACTAGATGTCCTTCTAATTCATCTTCTCTAACACGTTTTCCAAAACAACATTTTAAACAAGGACAAACTACTCTATTTGGATCTTTTGCATTCTTCACTGCAAACTCAACAAACTCCTTCACTCCAATTTCATACTCTTTTGACAATCGATTGGCTGACATCCATTTCCTATCCATATTATACCACCTATATAAATGCAGTTACAAAACTAATAAGCTTTCAAAACATATCAACAAGTTTCAAAAAGAAACCAATATCAATCAATTATTTTAAAAACAGAACAGATCATGTGGTATGAATTTTTGACTAGTTGAAGAGATTTAACACAAATCAAGTGGTATGAATTTTTAATTTGATAAAAAAAATCTAGTTAAAAAAAAAAATACCTGAGACAACACGTAATAGGTAGATGGCGGCACAACACGTAATGGATATGAGGGTATGAGGGTTCCCAGAGTAGAGGTGATGAAAGATGTAGAGGATATGAGGGTTCCCAACGTATATAATTATTTGAAATTTATGTCTTTTACAGCGCTTGTCAATAAAAGCGCTGTAATAGGTAGTTAAATTCAATGAAAGCGCTTGTATTTTATAGCGTTTGTGAAAAAAGCGCTGTAAAAGGTGGTCCAATTATTTTAAAGCGCATGCCTTTTACAGCGCTTGTGAAAAAAGCGCTGTAAAAGCATACGCGAAAGCGCTTCATTTTACAGCGCTTTTTTAAAAAGCGCTGTAAAAGCCTTATAACATTATGCGCAAACGTTATATGACCTACAACAGCGCTTGTTTTACAGCGCTTGTGAATAAAAGCGCTGTAAAAGGCTCCGTTATTTTTCAAATACATTTACAACAGCGCTTGTGTTTAGCAAGCGCTGTAAAAGGGGCGCTGTTAAATATCATTTTTGGCGTAGTGAATGTGTGCTATTTAAATTTATTACATACTCTTGAAGTAAATCATCATCATGAAATGAAATGTTGGTTAATAAATATATATTTTTTGAAATAATAAAATACAAATTTAATTAATATTTTCATTATTTTTAAATATGTAGATTATTATTTACTTCAAAAGTCTTTTATCTCTATATTAAGCAATAAAATTAACATAAATTTTAGAAAATGATATAAAGTTAACTGCCCTAATAGATTTCAATATAAGAGAAGAATAAAATATAATTAAAACTTCTTTTAAGAGATGGGTGTGTAATTTACACATGTTTAATTATAACTCTCTTTAGTTTTATGTTGATGTATTTGATCCAAATTAAAATGGGTCATCTTTTTTATTTATTTTTGCTTATAAATAAAATTAGAAAAAGTATATAAATATAAACAACTAATATAATTAAATTAATTTAAGAGATATCCAATTATTATTTACCATTTAAATGCGATATGTCTATTTCCTAACCTAAACTCCTGCTTTGGGGTTACAATGGATAAATTGTTAAATAATCACTTTATTTATTTATATATATATATATATATATATATATATATTAAATAATCAATCGTTTCAAGAGTGTAATATACAAGATTCAATTATTCATTTGAAAATGAAAGAATAAATACATGATATATTACAACTTTACAAAAGCTCTTTGAAAGAAAAGGTCCTTTGGAATTTGGCATTCGGCATGGCATATCGGCGTGCTTGGTAACGTCGAAAACATAATCTTTCTTTTTTATCTCGTCATGCAGTAACTACTTCCTCTTAATAATATAATACTATATCCAAAACCAAAAAATTAATATTTAATATACATTCTTTTATTAAAAAACAACATTCATTTATTAAAACAATAATAATACATAAATATTTATAAATTTTTTTGCATTCATTCAATATTTTATTTTTTTAAAAGATTCCATCAACATTCAAAAATTTCAAAAGTAAAGAAATATTGATGACCTCAAAAATACAACGACCAGGAGACCCAACAATAAGAATACATGCTTAAAAGGTTGAGTTGTTCCAAATTAGCTGACCTATATGTTTTATTAAGTTAAAATATATTTTGCCCCCTAAATTTTGTAATATGATAATTTTTGTCTTTTATTTTAAAAATAACAATTTTTTTTTATTTTTAATTTTATCTCCTTTTATAAAATTCATTTTTAAAACCATATACACAAACATGAGATTTAATTAAAAATAAATAATATAATTGTTGTCCAATGGTAACAGTAAATCAATAAAACTTAAGTATATTATTTCTTCTCTCCTTTTTTTTTTTTTTTTTATGTGTATCAAGAACTTTTATTCATAGAAAAAAGAAAACGGAGAATAAAACTTAAATTTTATTGTCTAAATGATATTGTTGGACGTACAAAGTCGTGTGACAATTTATTTTTTAATTTTTATAATTAAACTAGCAAGAAATATGTGTGGTCGCACGGGTGGCGTATTGTTGCTTTTCTATAAGTATTTCATTTAGATTTCATAAAATAAAAAATTGCATTTTATGTATCAGGTTTTTTATATTTATAAGGGATCAATATTTTTGTCATATTTTTTATCAGTATCAACAGGAAATATTGTCTCATTATTTTTAATATTTATTAATAATAAATATTTGTTCGTTATTTTTTTATATATTAGTATCAAATATTTTTTTTGTAATTTTTTTATATTCATTAGTTA
>JBBPBR010000005.1:20180942-20200847 GCA_037974775.1 Cicer pinnatifidum
AAAGAAAAAACACAAAAGAGTTAGAAAACGAAAACTCTATAACAAAAAAAAAACAAAAAAAAAATGATAAAGAAATGGGATGAACGAGAAGGAGAAAGATATAATCACAAACTTAATATAAAACTAAAGTTAAAATAGAGTAAAAGCAAAAAATTGAAAGTTAAACAACAAATCTTTTAACATTATTTTCTTTGTTAATCTCTAATTCTTCAAGCCAAGGTTGTCCAGTTCAGAATATAAAGATAAAACGCAAAAGAGTTAGAAAAAGAAAACCCTAAAACAAAAAACAAAAATTTTGATCGAGAAAAGGGAATAATGAGATTCAAGGGAAGTTAAGACTTTGAGAGAGATGGCAATGACATAGTTGTAGAGCTCTAAGAACGAGATATGTGAGACATTGAGAAAGAGATAAGCGAACTTACGAGAGTGAGAGAGAGGACAAGTGGCTACTGCTCATAGGATAGGAATTAGGGTTCATTTATAAAAAATTACTTTTATATTTAGGTTTTCTTAAGTAGATTGAATTGGACTATTTATAGGCCTTTTGACTCGATCGGGTTCGGGTACCGATTGTTGTTATTTACAAACTCAAACCTATAACAGCCTCGTCACGAGCTGTTATAGAACTCGTCCGCCTAAACCCATATGTGTCTGGTCTTCTGACCTGCTGACCCGTTTCACTTGGTTTGACCTGCTCATTTCCTTTTTTTTTTTTGTGAGTCAGTCGAGTACGGTCGATTGAGCTTGACTTGTCCAACCCTAGCTATAATGTATCAGGGTATCAAGTAAATATTTCAAGAGGTTAAGTAGTTCAATTGGATTGAGCTAGAGATTAAAGGAGTTTAAGGGTAAAATGATTGAAACATTTGATGAAAGAGAAAAGCTAACAAATATACTAAGAAAAAAGTAAATTCTTTGATGAAGGAGAAAAACTAACAAATATACTAAAAAAAATAAACTCTTTAGTTTTTGATGGAGAGATAAATCGAAGTTTTGAATTTGACCACTCAAATCAGTTTATCACGCTTGATCTATTCGTATTTAGAGATACATTAAACAAACAAAAATAATTCCAATAATATATCATTTAAATTATCGACAATTCAATTTAATCATCATCTTGCTATAAAACATACTATATATTTTACCTTCTAATTATCACTTGCGCGGTTAGTCCCTTAAGAGATTCAAATAACATTCATAAAAATAAAAATTGAAATAACAGCATTATTAGGAAAAAGGTTACCGTGAAATGCATGGCATATGTTGCATTTGCGATACAATTCCAGAAACATGATTGAATCACTTGAAGGCAATAGAAAGAGATACAATAATAGAATACTTTTATTTACAAAACACAAAATCTCTTTCATTTTAGCTCTATATTAATTTGTGGCAAACCAAACATGTGGATTAGAGTTGAATTGTCATGCATAAGCATTTTTTGGATAACTCGAGTTAAATCACAAACAAAAATCTACACTTGATATAATATATTTTAGCAAGAAAAATAAATTAGATGTGAATTTCTATATGACTGTGGTCTAGATTTAAACGACAAATTGATTATACTGAATCACACTACCATCGAAAGAGCTCTCGTAATCAAATTGAACCCAGTCATCTAGTAGTTACAACCAATATATAGCAGCAAAATATAGTATGCGAATCAACACAAGGGTAGACTATATTGTACAATTTTCAAGACCACTTGTGCAAAGATTTGTTCTCATACATTTTCACTATATGTTTCCTTTGGTTTACCCGTTTGAAGGTAATAAACCATATAATTACTGCCAAACTATGCCCTGATAGAGGGATCATAAACAATGACGTTCACTAGCTCAGGTGCATGTCTAGATTGCCAATAAGTTGGCAAAATCACAGTGTAACACTGATTTTAGCAAAAACTACACTTTAGGGGTTCAACAAAATTACAGTGCCACCTTGAATCTGTTGGGTGGACTCACTCTCTAAGTGGAATCCACCAAATTTTATTAATATTATTATTATTATTGAAATAAAAAGAAAAAAAAAATTTAATGGGCTTGACCCATGTGAAAGAAATAAAAGGGATTTAGAAATCCTTAAGAATTACAACGGAAGAAGAACGGTTGCCAGAGAAGAAAAATATGAGTTTGGTGGTAACAGCTGTGTAGCAAACTTGCTCCGTTTGATCTATAAATTTAGTATGTTATTCATACCATTGAGTTTGTTACTTTAATATATAATTTGAGTTGTTTTATCTTCTCTTAGAGTTAATTTGGCATACCCACTTTAGTGGAAGTTTGTTATAGGGTTATTATTGTTGATTGATATTCTCTATTGTTATTAGGAAGACTCTTGGTGTACCATTAATTATTATAGTGAAAGTTTTTACTGGATTAGGTCATGTGGTTTTTATTATCTCAATTTGAGGGAAGTTTTCCACGTTAAAATTGTGTTTGTCTCATATTTAATTTTCTGCCAATTATTTTTGCTCTTTGGAATTGTATTTTCTGTTTGACCATTTATTTGCACCGGTGGGGAAAAAACATTTCGCATTATTGAAATAGTTATCGCTAATTATCTCTGGTTTTTCCCAATAAAGTGGTATCAGAGTCTCGTTTGGCTTGATGGGGGAGCAAAAAAGGACTTGGATCAAGTCTAGTAAAGGACTCAAATCAAGTGGATCAAGTATAGTGGTGGGGACTCATAATTGAGGGGGGGATTGTTGGAATTCAGTTATGAGTGGTTAGTCTCACATTAACCAGAAATAAAGGCTATATTGGATATATAAGGAGAATGACCCGTAAACCTAATGCCTTAAGGTTTTGGGTTGAGATGTGGTGTCTAAGTCTCTTATGAATCTTTGTTTAGCCCATTCCGAATGTCGGGCTCCCCAAAACTCCCCAAAAAGTGGTATCAGAGTCTGGTTTGGCTTGAAGGGGAGAAAAAAGGACTTGGATCAAGTAGATTAAGTCTAGTAAAGGACTCGGATCAAGTAGATTAAGTCTAGTAAAGGACTCGGATCAAGTAGATCAAGTCTAGTGGTGGAGACTCAAAATTGAGGAGGAGATTGTTGGAATTAACCCAAACATTGCAAGTAAACAAAGTAATCATCCAAAGTTGAACTAAATACTTAAGCCATATGATTATTCAGCTTGCATGACCAACCTTCAGGGAAGTAACAAATTCTGGTATTCTAACATTTGCCGACCAAAAGGTACAATGAGATTATACCGAAAAACCTGCACACACACAAAAAAAAATATGTATTAAAAATGCATTACAAGCATCAAAGACATAATTCAATACTTGCAAGAATCATATTCAGTTCTCCAATTTCCTACAAACATTAACATGACAAAATGACCAAACCAGCTCACCTTATCATT
This sequence comes from Cicer pinnatifidum, assembly GCA_037974775.1. Classification (NCBI taxonomy): domain Eukaryota; kingdom Viridiplantae; phylum Streptophyta; class Magnoliopsida; order Fabales; family Fabaceae; genus Cicer; species Cicer pinnatifidum. The sequence goes on from JBBPBR010000005.1 coordinate 20,184,320, forward strand.
AATTTCTTTTAACTGTGATTTCAAAGCCTCTGAACTTTCAACCCACATAGAGTGATCTCCATTGCATTTATTTGCCCAAGCATTCTTCAAGGACATCCTCCATTCAGATATTCCAAACCTTATCTCTTTGTTAAGCTCGACCCACTCCTGAGCACATCTATTTTTTGAGAGGATTCTGTATAAGGTGTCTTCAGTTGGATCCGCATGAGGATTTGTGTCAAGCTTTAATGGCTTGCCTTTCCCAGGCAATTTTTCAAATTGGCCTTCTTCCATTGAATGCCATATTCTTTGCACAACAACGTTGATCAAGTCAGTTTCTGACCTATCTAACAGCCAAACTTGTGTTAAACAAAACCAGATGATGATGACAATTGACACAACAAACACCAAATCATCAAAAGCATTGTATACAAGCAAAGCCAATTGTACTGTACTATTAACTTGGTGATATATCACCTTTTTTAATGTTCTGTCATATTCTCATTTATATTCAAAACATATACATCTTATGTTACGTACTAACAAGGAATTATTGGTAGACATGACTGTTGGGTATTGGGCTCCCTTCCTATGTAGAGAAAAGTCCAAATGTGAACTCTCATTTATTTATGTGGAGAACGGTCTAATTAGGTTTACAAGAGAGAGACGATTTTGATAGGAAAAACCACCACCAAAAGAGAAAAGAGAGGAGTAAACCTATTCCCGATTTTGTTAAATCAATCTTAGAAAAATATCGATTATGCATTCGTTAACCGTTGGATCGGCTGATTTTCATACAACAGGTTCCAAAAATTCAGATCTTCATTTTCAAAGGTCGGATCGACGAAAATACATTCAGAGAGAGAGAGAGAAACCATGCTCGCACAGCAGCAGGTCTTTTGGTGTTTTTCTTTTTCTTGTTTTTCATTTGTAGGTTTTATTGCTTTGTTATTTTGGCTGGTTGTAGGCACATTCTTTGCATTATTTTGAGACTCTCTTGTATCCTTATTTGATTATAGTGAAGCGATTTATTTGGTCTGGACGACCCGTGGTTTGTACCCTTGCATTGAGGGGTTTTCCACATTAAAATATTGGAGTTCATTACGTCCTTTATTTTGATTAATTTGCTGTCATATATTTGTTGTTGCTCCTCACAGGTTCTTGCAAGTTAGGGAAATTTTATATCCACTGCGTATTACTTGTTATTGTGTTTTTTGTGTTTATTCCCCATTAGAGTTGTATCAGAGCTCTTGGTTGAATGATGGAGGCAAATATGAAGAATATAAAGATGGTATGCTTGAATCTTACTAATTATCATTTGTGGAAGGGCAATGTGAAAGATTTGTTATTTGTGAAGAAAATGCATCTTCCTATTTTTTCTTAAAAGTCAGTTGATAAATCTACGGAAGAATGGGATTTTGAACATCGTTAGGTACAAAAACTTGATAGCGTTTCAGCAAGTGTACTGAATCGTTGCAAGTAATAATAAAACGGTAGTACCGAGTGTCGAACTCAAGGATTGCGTTTTACTATTGAATTATATTTAATTACTAAAATTGAACAAAAGGTTCCCAAGTTGATTGAAATAATATTTGAAATTAACAACAGTAATAAAATTGATCTTTTATAATGAGAAAAATGTCAGGGATGAGTTTCACTTCGAATCCAACCTTGGTGTCTAATTTGATCCTAGTTATTGAATTCCTTTATTGAATTATTACTGAATTCTCTTTATTATTCTTGCCCTAATGTCTTAGTGACAGAACCTTTAATTCCAAAGTAACCCCTAATTCCTTAGTAGATTTAAGATTAGAATTAAGCATTACCGTATAGAAATTCTCTTGTAAACTATTGCCTTGCAACTAATTTAATTGGTTTCATGACCTGCATCTATCCCTAGACTACAAATTCATGAATTTTTCATCTCAAGCATTCGTAAAGTCCACTTCCGTTTCAAAATACAAATCGTAGAACATTTTAATGTTGATCAAGCAATAAAAAGCATTAAGCACAGAGATGAGAAAAATAATTCAATAAACTCATTCATATAACTAGAAATCAAATCAGAAAAATAAGGGTTTCATCTGGTTACACTCATCCCTAACAAATAGGGTTTAGTTACTCATGGCAGAGATACAAAAGATAGGAATTAAAGAAGAATTACAAGAATGATTCATGGATGATTCTTGATAAAACTGCTTCAATCGCGTTAGAAACGATCGTCTTTGAGTTTCTATGTTAGGGCACAAGTCTCCCAACTTCCCAAGAGTCAAAAAGATCCCTAAAACAGTCAAAAATAGCATTTTTATGATTGCTGATGCGCGTCACGCGCTCCAGGCGCGCAGGGCGCGCTTCAGGCGTGCGTTGGCAGAGCTGGATCCTGTGAAATGCGCTCCAGGCGCGCAGGACGCGCCCCAGGCGCGCAGGACGCGCCCCAGGCGCGCAGCATCTGCTGTCTGACATATTTTGCATTTTGCTTGGCTTTCGCGTCTGAATTTGGTCCCGGTGTCTTCATGAAAGTTGTAGATATGGATCTTAGCTTTCATTAGCACTTGGAATGACTCTAATTGGACATCTAGAACTCCAGATATGGCTGAAATACTCCAGATGTATCATGTTGATTTTTCACCAAAATTCAGCACTGCACTTAAAAACAAAACGGAATGTAAAATTACGAAAAACTCCTACTAAATCACTGAAATACATGCATGACCTATTAATAAATTCAAAGAACAAAAATAAACCGAATGTATCAAATAAATCCTTAATTTAACTGATGATTGAAGATAAATAAGACTAAAACAGTGGAAAATTATGCATATGATGAAAAGTTATCACAACCCCAAACTTAATCTATTGCTTGTCCCCAAGCAATAATTAATTTCATGTTTGGTGTAGTTAAAAATAACCTTAAACTCAATTTCTTAAATCACATCAAACTCAATTTTCAGTTTCAGCTACTGCAAACATCCCTCATGCTCTATGGTTGCTAAAAATTTACAACAAGATTTGTACACATTGGCATTCATTTATCAAATTCAACTCTCTCTTCACACAATCTCACCAAAATTCTCTCAAGTGTTTAGAAGGGTTATGAATTTATCACTCAAATCCTAGAACATGCATCACGCTACCATAGGCTTGAAAAAATTCTAGTTAGTCATCACTATGCAGCAAATACATACATTTTTAGAGGACTTCCGGGTTGTAATGGGGCTTAGGTAAGGGTAGGACATTTTGGGATAGTAGGCTTTACTGCTTGGAGTTAGGTATATACTTCCAAATTATTCTACCATTTTTTTTTTCTTTTCATTATGGAGATTCTCAAACATTGAACAAAGAACCAGAAATATATTATTTATCGTTTTTTTTTTTTTTTTTGTGAGAATCACCACCCCAAACTTAAAAGGTTGCTATCCCATGAGCAACCTCAAACTTAAAATTTGATCAATACATAACAAAAATTTTCTACCTAACTCCAAGTAGGGTGATGTAATTGAAGCAGGGTCTTTTTTTTTGTACTTTTTTTTGTGTTTTGTGATGTGGCTAGTAACCGAAATAAAGGGGGCAAGGCTCAAAGGGGCTAGCAAAGGATAACATTTTTATAGGGTAGTTAGAAAGGCTCAAACGACCAAATAAAATTGCCTCAATGTATGCATAAATTACAAGTGATGCAAGTCAGAATTAGTGCAAGTTCTGAAGGGATAATACATGTCTGGATAATCACACAGCAAAGAATTTAAGTGTTTAGGCTCAAAAGCTCACAACTAGGATAATAAGAGAGAGTATGAACAATCAACATAATGCCAAACATGTATTCGAAAAGTTAAAATTGTATTTTTGAAAAACTTGATGGCCTATTAGCCTTCTGCAACCATTTAGTAATCAAGCATGTATGCATTAGGGAGACTTATCGGTTTGGGCAATAACATAATTAAAGAAATAGAGTTTAACTTTCGAAATCCCAAACAGAAACTTAAAGATCAAGTGCAAGTTATTACAACTTTTCATCATCAAGCCAAGAAAACAAGAAGAAACAAAGAAAAGCAAATAGACTAGACTAAAACAAAAAAGAACAAGAAAAGACACAAAGAAAATAAAAAAAAGAAAAAAATTCAAAACAAAAGAAAGAAAACTTCTCTAGTTTAGCAATTCAAGGATCCTCGTTTAGATCATCTGCTCTTGTTCCGCTCTGGTCGCCTGTGTACTGGTGAGGTGTAAATAGATCAGCATAAAACATGCCTCCCGGTGTCTGTTGAGAAGAGGCGAATGCTCGATAGAGATTGGTCATCCCCAACTCTAATCTGGCGTGTCTATCTCGCTGATCAATCATTACTCGTTCCATCATAGTTTCCAATCTACCGATTATGTCTTCGTTAGAGGGCTGGACTGGGTGTGGGGGGTGGTGTTGTGGTTCCTGTGGTTCAGTATGTTCCTCTGCTGGCATCGCTGCTGGTGGGGCAACAGGGTAGTCTTCTGGAATCATAGAGTGTTTTGTTATCCATCTTGCAGTGATTGGAGTAGCTGGTTTCAACATTTCTTCGCCTTGTTTTGGTAGCACTCTCACCAACTCACATAATTTGCCTATCAGGGAGGCGTGATGGAAGTAGCCTGTTGGAGGATCAAGAACGGCTGTGCCCCGAATATCATTGGCTATTAACATGCCCACATTAATTCTGTCGCCTTTCAAGATAGCAAGTAGTAGACATGCTCTTTGAAATGTTATATCGGACACATTCGAACATGGCAATAGTGTATGATGGACAAAAGTACTCCATGCTTTAGCAATCGGGGTGAGGTCCAATGAGCGTAATTTCCGAACGGAGCCATCTCTATTTCGTACCCAATCTGTGCCTGGTCTGCATAAAATGTGTAGGATTTCCTGACTGCTTGCTTTTATAGTTTGTTTTTCCATAGCTAGAAAGCGGCAGTCATTATAGTTCGGCAGGCCAAAGATTTCATTGATGACTTGAGGCGTGAAAGGCACCCTTTTTCCCCTCACATAACTCACATATTGGTCAAGTGGGAATGGTTGGTCAGACTTTAGATCGGAGGCATTAGAGTATAATTCCACAACTAATGATTTGCTAGCTGCGGTGACAAATGTGGTCAGCTTCTCCCATCCTCTGGCAGCAATCATAGCCTGGATGTCAACAAATTCGTCGTATTCCAACTGAAAATTCTTTTCACTTACGAACTTATGGACTGCTGGGAGTTTGGCGTGGTATTCTTGTGTTGCCATGTTCTTGAATAGGAATGCATCGTGCTGTGGGGCAGAGGATGTAGTTGCAACCTTAGTTCGTTTTGCCTTTTTTTGGGTTGCCATTAGGTCTTGAGGATGAGATGGTTTTCGAGATTAGGTGAAGAGGGGGAGCTTGACCTTCAATGATAATGGTGTTTGTGAAAGAGGGAGGGTGTGTGTGCAAGAGAGAATGTTTACCTCTTTGTAATGTTTAAAAGCCCAAAAGTGCCAAACTTCTGTTAAATGCGCTTCAAGCGCATGGGGCGCGCGGAAGTCAGTAGCTCAACATGCGAAATGCGCTTCAGGCGCATCCGGGCGCGCTTCAGGCGCGAGTAAGTCAGGAGCCAGATTCAGAAATGCGCTTCAAGCGCATCAGGGCGCGCTTCAGGCGCGAGTAAGTCAGGAGCCAGATTCAGAAATGCGCTTCAAGCGCATCAGGGCGCGCTTCAGGCGCGCGTAAGTCAGAAGTGGAATTTCAGAATGCGCTTCAGGCGCATTTTTGCAGTGCTGAGTTTTCTGAAATGCGCTTCAGGAGCACGGCTTGCGCTTCAGGCGTGTTTTTGCTCCCTCTCAACTGAAAAAACAATCCTCAACACATTTTTAGGATTTCTTGCTTATACTAAACATCAAGAATGAATAAAATTAGTAATTAAAAACTAAAATTGAAAGTAAATGAAGTGACATCAAACTAAAATGAAAAGGATATGAAGTTGGGTTGCCTCCCAACAAGCGCTTGTTTAGTGTCCTGAGCTTGACAAGTCACTCTTCAAGTGGTGTCTAGATGGATGGACTCCATCGAAAGCTTTGACTCTTCCCCGAAATACGATTTGAGTCTTTGTCCATTGACCTTGAAGTTTCGATCGGAGTGTGTATCTTTCAACTCTACAGCTCCGTGTGGAAATACCTTGATTACCTTGAAAGGGCCCGACCATCTTGACTTTAGTTTTCCGGGAAACAACTTCAATCTTGAGTTGAATAGGAGAACTAGTTCTCCTTCTTGGAATTCCTTGAATCTAATTTTTTTGTCATGCCATTTCTTGGTTTTTTCTTTATATATCTTAGCATTCTCATAGGCGAAATTCCGGAATTCCTCTAACTCGTGAAGTTGAAGAATTCTCGCCTCGCCTGCCTTGCCCAAGTCAAAGTTCAAATACTTCGTCGCCCAAAACGCTCGACGCTCAAGTTTGAGAGGTAAATGACAAGCTTTACCATACACCATTTGATACGGGGACATACCCAGGGGGGTCTTAAAAGCTGTTCGGTAGGCCCAAAGTGCATCATCAAGTTTCGTTGACCAATCTTTTCGTGAGGCAGTTACTGTCTTTTCTAGGATTTGTTTAAGTTGCCTATTGGAGACTTCAACTTGCCCACTCATTTGTGGATGATATGGGGTTGCCACTCTATGACGCACATTATATTTCTTCAGAAGGTATTCCATATTCCGGTTTAGAAAATGGGTGCCTTCGTCACTAATCAAGGCTCGAGGCACACCGAAACGAGCGAATATGTTCTTCTTGAGAAAGGTGATAACCTGTTTCGAATCATTTGTTGGAGTAGCTACTGCTTCAACCCATTTTGAGACATAATCCACCGCCACTAAAATATAAACTTTATTATATGACGATGGGAATGGACCCATGAAGTCAATACCCCACACATCGAACACTTCTACTTCTAATACAGGATTTTGTGGCATCTCGTCCCGTTTTGAAATGTTACCGGTGCGCTGGCATCGATCGCATTTCTTCACATAGTTGAATGCATCCTTGAATAATGAAGGCTAAAACAGCCCCGATTGTAGAACTCTTGCTGCAGTTCGGTCACCACTGAAATGACCCCCATACTCGGAGTCATGGCAGTGCCACATTACCTTTTCTTGTTCCTCCTCGGGCACACACCTTCGCAACAGCCCATCCACTCCTCTTTTGTACAGAGAGGGTTCATCCCATACATAGAATTTGGCATCGTGGATAAACTTCTTTCGTTGTTGGTAAGTGAAATCAGATGGGATTGTACCCCCCCACCTTGAAATTAGCAAAGTCGGCGAACCACGGTGCCATGGTAATGGCGAAGATGTGCTCATCAGCAAATTGATCTCGAATCGGTCTAATATCCTCATTCTCCTCGACCTTCTCCAATCGAGATAGGTGGTCAGCCACAGTGTTCTCTGATCCCTTTTTATCCCGGATCTCAATGTCAAATTCTTGTAGTAATAGAATCCATCTAAGCAACCTTGGTTTTGATTCCTGCTTAGTAAACAAATACCTCAAAGCAGCATGATCAGTGTAAACAATAACTTTCGATCCTAATAGATAAGACCGAAATTTATCAAAAGCATAGACTACATCTAATAATTCTTTTTCAGTTGTAGCATAATTGTGTTGTGCCTGATTTAAAACATGACTAGCATAGTAGATCACATGCAACATCTTGTCTTTTCTTTGTCCCAGAACTGCCCCAATAGCGTTGTCACTTGCATCAATCATGATTTCAAAAGGTAGTGACCAGTCAGGTGCAGTGATAATGGGGGCAGTTATCAGCTGGTTTTTCAAATTGTTAAAGGCATGCAGACAATCCTCATTGAATTTGAAAGGTGTGTCTTTCGCAAGTAGGTTTGTAAGTGGTTTTGCAATTTTTGAAAAATCTTTTATAAACCTTCTATAAAATCCAGCATGGCCTAAAAAGCTTCTAATGTCTTTCTCATTGGTAGGAGGGGGAAGTTTTTCAATAACTTCAACTTTGGCCTTGTCTACCTCGATCCCCTTGTGGGAGATTCGGTGGCCTAAAACAATTCCCTCTCTTACCATAAAATGACATTTCTCCCAATTTAGGACCAAGTTAGATTTTTCACACCTTTCTAATACAAGAGATAGATTAATCAAACAATTATCAAAGGACGACCCAAATACAGAAAAGTCGTCCATGAATACCTCAATATGTTTCTCAACCATATCAGAAAATATGGACATCATGCACCTTTGAAACGTGGCCGGCGCATTACACAGTCCGAATGGCATTCTTCGATAAGCAAATACCCCATACGGGCATGTAAATGCAGTTTTCTCTTGATCCTCGGGTGCTACAGCTATCTGATTGTACCCTGAATAGCCGTCTAGGAAGCAGTAATACTCATGTCCGGCTAACCGCTCAAGCATCTGATCAATGAAAGGGAGCGGGAAATGATCCTTCCTCGTAGCACTGTTCAATCTCCTGTAATCAATGCACACTCTCCAGCCTGTAACCGTTCGAGTAGGAATTAACTCGTTCTTTTCATTTGTGATGACAGTCGTCCCCCCTTTTTTTGGTACAACTTGGACGGGACTTACCCAAGAGCTATCTGAAATTGGGTATATGAGGCCGGCTTCTAGTAGCTTTACCACCTCTTTCCTGATCACTTCTTTCATTATCGGATTCAATCTCCTTTGAGGTTGTACTACTGGTTTGTGATTGTCCTCCATGAGGATTTTGTGCATACAAAAAGTCGCACTTATTCCCTTCAAGTCATCAATGGACCAACCAATAGCACCCTTGTGCTTCCGCAGAATTCTCAACAACTTTTCTTCTTGCAACTCGCTTAAGCTTGCACTAATTATGGCTGGATTTTTTTCTTCTTCACCCAGGAATACATATTTCAAATGAATAGGCAGCTGCTTGAGTTCAATCAGTGGTGTCTTTTTCTCAGCGGACTTGTCTTCATTTCCTTTCAACTCCTCCCATCTAGTAGGAAAACGAGGGGAGTAGGATGGTGACGCTTCTAACATGGCCAACACTTCTTTCATCTTTGGGTCTTCACTTTCTTGAACGACATCTTGGGGTAGACATAAAACTCTTTCTAATGGCAGGCTGGGTGTTTGATGCGTTATTTCTTCATTGACTATCTCATCTAAAATCTCGATTCGATTGCACCCTTCTCTTTCCTTTGAGTGTTCCATGGCTTTCAGAATGTTAAAAGTGATGGTTTCCTCATTTACTTTCAGGGTTAAGGTGCCATCTGCTACATCAATCATAGCTCTCCCTGTTGCTAAGAACGGTCTCCCCAAAATCAAAGGAATGTCGTTGTCTTCCTCCATGTCTAGTACTACGAAATCTACTGGAAAAATGAACTTATCCACTTTGACCAACACATCTTCCACTACTCCATAAGGATGTTTCATTGAGCGATCCGCAAACTGTAACATCAGTTGTGTGTCCTTGACTTTTCCGATGCCCAGCTTTTTGTATATTGAAAGGGACATAAGACTTACACTAGCTCCAAGATCACACAAAGCTTTCCCAAAAATTCTATTTCCAATAGCGCACGGGATTGAGAAGCTTCCAGGGTCCTTGAGCTTCGGTGGCAACTACCTTTGTAGTATAGCACTACACTCTTCCGTAAGCATAACGGTTTCTCCTCTGATTTTTCTTTTTTTTGACAAAATCTCTTTCATGAACTTAGCATATGTCGGCATCTGCTCTAGTGCTTCTGCAAAAGGGATGTTAATCTGTAATTTTTTAAAAACATCAAGAAACTTCCCAAATTGTTTTTCAGTTTCTTCCCTCCTTAATCTTTGAGGGAATGGAAGTCTAATTTCTGGTTTGGGCAGTGGTTCCCTTTTTTGTACCACAGGTTCTTCCTCCTTTTCAATAGCGATGTGCTCTTCCCCCGATATTGGTGTGACCATTTCCTCCAAGTGGGTTGAGGTCAAGGTACTTTTACTCTGTTTGGCTTCAGGTGGTACTTGTTCCCTCACTTTGTCACTCCTCGTGGTCACTGCATTAACATTATTTCTAGGATTCGGAACTGTGTCACTAGGCAAATTTCTGGACGTTCTTTGTGCCATTTGTTGAGCAAGTCAACCCACTTGAGTCTCAAGATTCTTTATTGATGCAGAGTGATTTTTCTGGACGGCTCTTGACTCTTCAATGAAAGAACTTGTGCTTGTAACTAGTTTCTCTATAGCGCTCTCCCAAGAAGCCTTTCTCTGTGGGAATTGGTTTGTTTGAGCTCCTTGTTGACCCTGAGACCCACCTTGTTGATCTTTCCAAGAAAAATTTGGATGATATCTCCAACCAGGATTGTACGTACTAGAGTAGGGGTTATTCTGCCTGTTGTTGTTGTTACTCACAAAATTCACCTGTTCTAGTTCTTCTACCTCATTGTCATCCAGTGCTTCACAAACTCCAGTTTTATGTGCTCCTCCACAACGGTTACAACTAGTCTGCTTTAGTAATTTAACAGGGGCCACTTGGGGTTGTATATTTAGAGCTGCCATTCCCTTCTTGATCTCAGTGGCGATAACCTCTTCCATCTTCGATATAAACCTACTTGGAGCTAACCCATCCATAACATTCAACTCCATTACACCACTTGTCGACCCACCACTTCTGTCATACAACATCATCTGTTCATTTGATGCCATGATCTCAATAATCTTTCGTGCTTCTGTTGCGGTTTTGTAATTCAAAGAACCACCAGCTGTGGCATCCAACATAATTCTAGTGCTTGGCCTCAAGCCATTACAGAATATTTGCATTTGGGCAGTGTCGTTATAGGAATGATTAGGGCATCCGGCTAGTAAGTTTCTGAATCTCCTGTAAGTATCACGAAGAGATTCCCATTCCTTCTGTTTGTAACCGGTGATTTCTTGCCTCTTTCTAATGAACATGGCTGGGGGGAAATATTGTTCCAAGAATTTATCCTCAAGATCATCCCATGTGGTGATGCTGTCGGCAGGGAATGAAAGGAACCACTCTTTAGCATCATCTATCAAAGAGAATGGGAATAGCTTCAATTTCTTGCCTTCTTCAGACACCTCATCCACCTTCACTGTTTCACATCATTCAAAGAAGTTTGTGAGGTGTCTGTTGGCATCTTCGTTATGTCTACCGGCAAAATGAATTTCCCTCAACTCTCGGTATAGAGCAGGACTTATTTCAAACTTATTAATTGTAACCGGTTGGTGATGAATGGGTAATCGAGCACGATTTCTGTTTCGATTCCCATATTCTCCGAGAGTGCGTTCTAGTGGTGGTGGTTCGGCCATTTCAGTTAATATGACAGAATCACCTAAAACCTCTTCTTCCACTACTAAATTTCTTTCCCTTTGTCTCCTTTCTCGAGCTGCCTTTCTATGTGCTTTCGCTGTTTTTTCAATTTCTGGATCAAAGATAAGCTCAGCTGAGGACTGGCCTCGCATACAAGGTTAGACAAATTGTGAGTACTGAAGAGTTTTAAAATAAAAAAATAAAAATTAAAATTTTATTGCAGAGCAAAAAATTTCAATTGCAGTAAATAAATTAAATTCAATAATGATATGGCAATCCCCGGCAACGGCGCCAAAAACTTGATAGCGTTTCAGCAAGTGTATTGAATCGTTGCAAGTAATAATAAAACGGTAGTACCGAGTGTCGAACTCAAGGATTGCGTTTTACTATTGAATTATATTTAATTACTAAAATTGAACAAAAGGTTCCCAAGTTGATTGAAATAATATTTGAAATTAACAACAGTAATAAAATTGATCTTTTATAATGAGAAAAATGTCAGGGATGAGTTTCACTTCGAATCCAACCTTGGTGTCTAATTTGATCCTAGTTATTGAATTCCTTTATTGAATTATTACCGAATTCTTTTTATTATTCTTGCCCTAATGTCTTAGTGACAGAACCTTTAATTCCAAAGTAACCTCTAATTCCTTAGTAGATTTAAGATTAGAATTAAGCATTACCGTATAGAAATTCTCTTGTAAACTATTGCCTTGCAACTAATTTAATTGGTTTCATGACCTGCATCTATCCCTAGACTACAAATTCATGAATTTCTCATCTCAAGCATTCGTAAAGTCCACTTCCGTTTCAAAATACAAATCGTAGAACATTTTAATGTTGATCAAGCAATAAAAAGCATTAAGCACAGAGATGAGAAAAATAATTCAATAAACTCATTCATATAACTAGAAATCAAATCAGAAAAATAAGGGTTTCATCTGGTTACACTCATCCCTAACAAATAGGGTTTAGTTACTCATGGCAGAGATACAAAAGATATGGATTAAAGAAGAATTACAAGAATGATTCATGGATGATTCTTGATAAAACTGCTTCAATCGCGTTAGAAACGGCCGTCTTTGAGTTTCTATGTTAGGGCACAAGTCTCCCAACTTCCCAAGAGTCAAAAAGATCCCTAAAACAGTCAAAAATAACGTTTTTATGATTGCTGATGCGCGTCACGCACTCCAGGCGCGCAGGGCGCGCTTCAGGCGCGCGTTGGCAGAGCTAGATCATGTGAAATGCGCTCCAGGCGCGCAGGACGCGCCCCAGGCGTGCAGCATCTGCTATCTGACGTATTTTGCATTTTTCTTGGCTTTCGCGTCTGAATTTGGTCCCGGTGTCTTCATGAAAATTGTAGATATGGATCTTAGCTTTCATTAGCACTTAGAATGACTCTAATTGGACATCTAGAACTCCAGATATGGCTGAAATACTCCAGATGTATCATGTTGATTTTTCACCAAAATTCAGCACTGCACTTAAAAACAAAACGCAATGTAAAATTACGAAAAACTCCTACTAAATCATTGAAATACACGCATAACCTATTAATGAATTCAAAGAACAAAAATAAACCGAATGTATCAAATAAATCCTTAATTTAACTGATGATTGAAGATAAATAAGACTAAAACAGTAGAAAATTATGCATATGATGAAAAGTTATCAGGTTTTGTTGGGCAATATGTAGAAGATAATGTTTATAATCATATTGCTAATGAAATAGATGCAAAAACTATGTGGGATAAGATAAAGACTTTGTTTGCCTCTAAATCAGGGAATAATAAATTATTCTTACTAAATAGTTTCATAAGTTTGAAGTATAAGGAGGAAACGTCTATTTCAGACCACTTGAGTGAATTTCATGGGCTCTTTAATCAAATGTCTGGAATGGGTATCAAGTTTGATGATGAACTATTAAGACTATTTTTACTATTATCTTTACTAGAGTCTTGGGAGACATTTCGAGTTTCTATAACGAGTTCAGCTCCTAATGGTGTTGTTTCTTTGGAAACGGCTAAAGGTGGTGTTTTGAATGAGGAGATGAGAAGGAAGGCACAGGGTTCTTCATCTCCATCTGAAGTTCTTGTCATTGAAAATAGGGTAGAAGTCAGAAAAAAGAACCGAAGGGTGGTAGAGAAAACAGTAGAAGCAAGTCCAAGTCTAGATACAAAAATATGGAGTGTCATTATTATCATAGAACAGGACACATACAAAAGAATTGTTTTATGTGGAAAAAGGAGAACAAAGGCAAGAAGGGTAAGCATAAACAAAGGGGTCGTGAAGATGATAGTGATGATGACCGTGTTAATACTGCTACTAGTAATGATCTTTTATTCTCCGTGACTATTAGTCAATTAATCTTGTATCTGATGAGAGCATGTGGATAATTGATAGTGGTGCTACACTACATGTTACACTGATGAATGAGTTCTTCACATCTTATACTTCAGGTGACTTTGGAGTTTTGAAGATGGATAATGATGGTGTATCTAAGGTAATTGGTGTTGGTGATGTATGCTTGCAAACCAACATGGGAATGCAATTGTTGCTTAAAGGAGTCAAACATGCTTCAGATGTTCGCTTCAATTTGATCTATGTGCATATGTTTGATGAAAGTGGTTTTGATAATCATTTTGCTTCTGGAAAGTGGAAACTCAATAAAGGTAACTTGGTTGTGGCTAGAGGGGAGAAAATTAGTAAATTGTATTAGACAAAAGCTTTGGTTGCAAAAGACAGTGTGGATGTCGTGGATACGGAATCATCTTTGTGGCATCGAAGGCTTAGCCATATTAGTAAAAATGGGTTAAATTGCTTGGCTAGAAATGATGTGCTTCAAGGATTGAAGAATGTAGATATGGAGAAATGTTCTCACTGCATGATTGGTAAACAGACTAGGGTATCCTTCAAAAGGCATTCTCCCTCTAGAACGTCAGAGTTGCTTCAATTGGTACATTATGACGTATGTGTCTCTTTAAAGGTAAAATATTTTAGTTGTGCACTTTATTTTGTTACTTTTATTGATGATTGTTCGAAGAAACTATGGGTTTATGTTCTAAAGACAAAAGACCAAGTGTTAGAGAAATTCAAACAATTTCATGCTTTGGTTGAGAGACAGACATGGAAGAAGTTGAAACATGTTTGTACTGACAACGGTGGTGAGTATTGTGGACCCTTTGATGTCTATTGCAAACAGTAGAGTATAGGACATGAAAAGACTCCTCCTAAAACTCCTCAACTGAATGGTTTAGCAGAGAGGATGAATCGGACACTTGTTGAGAGAGTGAGGTGTATGCTCTCTAAAGCTAAGTTGCCTAAACATTATTGGGGTGAGGCATTGTACACGGTGGTGCATGTTATTAATCTTACTCCAACTGTCGCTTTGAATAGTGAGGTACCAAACAAGGTATGGTTTGGCAAGAATGTCAAGTATGATCACTTAAGAGTCTTTGGTTGCAAGACTTTTGTGCATGTTCCGAAGGATGAAAGATCCAAGTTGGATGCAAAGTCAAAGCAATGTATCTTCATTGGTTATGGTGAGGATGAATTTGTCTACAAATTGTATGATCATATAAACAAAAAGGTTATCAGAAGTTGTGATGTAGTGTTCATGAAAGACCAAACTATTGAAGACATTGATAAGGTGGAGAAGACTACACCTGAGAGAAATTACGTCTTAGCTGATGGTTATCCAGTTCAGTCGCCTGTTCCTAATTTGGATACTAATGATGGTAATGTTGAGAATGATGAGTCACATGATTGTGTTGATGATCATCAACTTAGAGATGAGGTAAATATTCCAACTAGTGAAGATCATAAGTTGCCACACAATGAGAATCTTAGTGATGCTTATGAATCATCTCTAAGCCAACTCAGGAGGTCTAAGAGGCAAAGACAACCATATACAAGGTATGGTTCTGACAAGTATGTGAATTTGACTGATGAAGGGGAACCTGAGTGTTTTCAAGAGGCCATGGAGAGTGAAGAAAGTCAAAAGTGGTTGTATGCAATGCATGATGAGATGAAATCCTTGCATGATAATCACACTTATGATTTGGTGAAATTGCCAAAAGGCAAAAGGGATTTAGAAAACAGGTGTATCTATAGAGTGAAAATTGAGAGTAACTCAAGGTCTCCGATGTATAAAGCCAGATTAGTGGTGAAAGGTTTCCGTCAAAGAAAGGGTGTTGATTTTAATGAGATTTTCTCATTTGTAGTAAAAATATCATCAATTAGAACCGTGTCGAGTTTGGCAGATACTCTTGACTTAAAGGTAAAGCAAATGTATGTAAAAACGGCGTTCCTTCATGGTGATTTGGAGGAAGAGATTTACATGAAGCAACCTGATGGTTTTCCTGTTGAAGGAAAGGAAGACTATGTGTGTAGACTAAGAACGAGTCTATACGGTTTGAAGCAAGATCCAAGGCAGTGGTACAAAAAATCTGAGTCTATTATGTATGACCAAGGATACGTGAAGACTACTTCTGACCATTGTGTATTAGCCAATAGCAACCAGTAACTCAAGTTCATAGATCCCCGAACCTGTTGGCAATTTTATTAACTTGGGAAGATATGAAAAGCTGCGATATACATAGTGATACTAAGGACATAGCACTGGTGCATTTGGTAGTTTTGGTGCAACTAGAGTTCCATTTCTTACATATTAATATATATAAAGTTGGAAACTGAGGTAAAATAATTACTATTTCTAATTTGGTCATCAAATATTTTAAATATCGATCAAATTAGTCTTTGGCGGATCTAAAAGCAAAAGTTTCACCGAAGATCATCCTAAAAATAACTAATGTGACCTATCAAATACATATACTAACACAAAGACAACATTGACATGTCAATAATATAACATAACGAATTAAATGAAGAAATCAGTATATTATTGTCATGTTGTGTCGAAGTCATAGAATTTGACCAATATTTGATATTTTTAAACATTAAATTGGTGGACCAAAAAGTTTGAACCTTCACTTTTGTAAACATAAATACATATAAAATATTTGAAGTTCTAATTACATACTTTTTGTTTGATATTCACAATTAATTGACAAATGTTAAAAGACTATTTGATAAGGAATGAAAACCATAATCTTGATATATATTTGTTAAAAATAATATTTAGAAAATGCGGACTAATATATATAATTACTATGATTTTTGAAATCGTAAACGTCGATCTTTATCTTTTTGAATTTATCATCAAATGTTTTACTATATTATTTATTTTGTTTTAAATAAATCAATAAAATTAAATTTAGCAAA
>JBBPBR010000005.1:20209050-20224947 GCA_037974775.1 Cicer pinnatifidum
ATTTATTTTAAATTTTTATTTATAATTTTATTCTTATTTATCACTTTTTTCATTTTTAAAATATAGTATCTATATTTTTAAAACTTAATTTTTTATTAAGAAAAATGGACAAAGGGCCACCACAATAATAATAATAATAATAATAATAATAATAATAATAATAATAATAATAATAATAATAATAATAATAATAATAATAATAATAATCCTCAACATTTAAAAAGCATAAATTGTAAGAATTTAACCTTAATAATTTAATTTAGTGATAAAAAAGGTATATATTAAATTTATAAGATAAAGTTGAATTCTTATTATTAAAATTGGAGAAAAGAAATATAAATGTTGAGTTGACATTAAAGTTTCCCTATCGACATACTTCCCTACTTAAATTTTTTTTTCTTTTTATGTGGAAGATACTAAGTTGAGAAGCACGTGAAACCAAGCTAGATTACCTAAGGATTGGACTGCCTACCTACCATGTATTTGGGTCAATCTGACCTGTTCGATCAATCGCACGCTCCAGATCAATCTCACCCAAAAAATAAAATTGTAGTACTATATGATCAAGCAAGATAACACTCTGTTCCTGCATTGCCGTCGCCCACCGCCTCCATGCCACCGGCAGCCGCACCTCGTCGTTTCCCGTCACATTTTCGGCGCCGAGGTTTATAATAGCTTCCCTCTTTTTAATTGTTCTTTTCCTTTCAACCACTTATCAATTTCACTCTCTGAATTTTTTTTTCCAATTTGTGATTTTCGCTTTTCAACTATTTCTCTATGATTGTTTTGAACTTATATATGATTAGATTAACTCAAATTACTGATACATTGAAGTTTAAGAAGAAAAAAAAAATTTGAACACGTGGCATGATCTTGCATTTGATAAGACGGATCAGATTGGTCCAAAGGCATGGTGCCTTTTCCGCGTAAAAGGTAGGCAATCCGGATCGGTTACTTGATAATTACAATACAGACCTGACATAAAAACAACACTATTTTTTTGTTGAATAAAAAGAAACATGATAAAGTCATGTTTAATTCAACTGTATATTCCATCGGTTCTCCTTTTTATTTTATTTTTCTATGCATAATATAATATACAATAATTCATTTGGTCTCTTTTCCTGCTTCAAACTTCAAACATTGCAAACTAAATATAAACACTGAATCTCTCCCTTTTCAAATTGCTAACTCCATTCTCATCTTCTAAGTCCCTTCACAACCGTTTATAAGGTCGATTCTTTCTGTGAAACATTGAGTTGGTTGAGCTGAGTTCCCTTGTCACTGTTCATGAACATCAATATCATTTAGGTTGAAAGGTGTGACAGTAAGTTCACATTTTCACTTGTAAAATCATTTATTTATATTTCATTTCAAAGTGCAGATTATTTTACATTTCATCATAATATTTGATATTTGTGTAGTCTTTGTCATTTAACAGAATTTAGACAGGTCTTTGTACTTGTTTACATGCTTTTGTTTTATCAAATGTATGTTTTTAAAAATTTAAAATAAATACATAAACTTTTCAAATAAAACAAATAATTACCCATACCCTCCTCTCACTATGACATGGTTAGAGATACCTCAACTATATATATAAGCACTTAAAAATAGAGATTCTACAACTCTTCTCATGATTGCTCAAATTTGGAGATACTTCACATCTTCCGTAGTCTTTCTATTTATAGAATTTGGCTTCATCCAAAAAGAGGTTAATACTTCACAATTCCAGTGAGTTTTAGAAACTCCTAATTCATTTTTCTAAGTTGAATGTGCAAGTCTCATTGGTCAAATTCATAGATCTTGAAATATTCAACCCTTTTTCCATGCATTAGATTTCCATACTTTGAAATGTGAATTGTTTCCCAACAAAATATTGGCCATCAATCCTATTTTTTAGTCTTGTGGCTTTTTCAGTTATGTCTTTTAGAATCATTTTAATAATTTCTGAATAGGAATTGAATTGGATTATGAAAAAAAATCATATGTTCATTAATATCCATCTCATTCCACCCCAAATTTAACATATGATAAAATCCGGAGGAATAACACATATAATAGTTGACTCAACCGTGTCATCCTTCTGTGCGCACTATTTTTTGCAGCAAAAATCAGTTCTGAGGTGTTCTTAGTTTGCATATTTTGTTCTCCATTGTATTTACATGCGTGTTACTTTATTTTCAGTTCGGAGGTTTTATTTCAGAATGAGTTATCTTGACATACTATTCCAAATTTTTGTTGGTCTTGATGTTATCTTCCTAATGAGTTAGCTAAACACCCCCTTCAACCATAAGTATGTTAGTTGTTTCATTTTGATTATGCATATATTTTAAGTAGAAGAGTTACAAATATAGTTGGTTGCTAATTAATAATTCAGATTTATTTAATGGTATCCCTATTGTGTGTTTTGGTATCCCATCTCTATCAGTGAAAATTCATGATTATTCACCTGTTTGGGAATTGATTTTGCTCCTGAAAACCATCAAATATTAAAGTAATTAGGCCTCATTAATTTTTCTTTCCTTTTGAATGAGTAAAGTAGGTTAGATCATGGAATCTTATAGTGAGTTTTTCATCTTTAACAATTTGAATCTTGTGACACAGACAACAATTACTAAACTATTGTGCTAATCTAAATTGGAAGCAGTCTATTGGGCATTGTAAACATGCAAATTGTTGAAGTTTTTGTTTGAAAAATATAAGTATGTTGACATTGATTTGTGTAATGCAGTTATTCTCAATCTTCGTAAAATTAACAAGGCTGCAGAAGCAGTTCGTTTATGCTATGGATTGGTGGAGAAAGGTTTACATCAAGACTTGACATGCCTAAATGACCTAGTAGCTGCTTTAGAGGTAGAGGAAGAATAGAGGAGGCTTCATTTATATCAAAGAGAATACCATGACCAGAGAACTTGGACAGATCTGAACGAAATAATAACTCTAAGAAATCTAGGCCTAATAAAACGCCAGTCACATTCACTGCCTGTTCACTCTTCTTCTTTAAAGAACCAAATCATGGATGCGCTACAATTCTCCACCGCTCACCCACAGCTCCTCCTCCCTCACAACCGCCACCCTCTCCACAAAATGCTGCTCACCACTGTTCAAGCAAACCCTCGTCCCAAGCTCTTCATTGCCGGCGTCTTCTCCAAACCCGCAGAGTTAGTTTCCATTCCTTCTCCCACTCCCATTGAGTCGCCAATGTCTCCTCCTCCTCTAATCAGGGTTTCTCCTGATTCACTTCAATATCCACCTGGTTACGTCGGAGCTGTTCCTGACCGATCACATTCTGGTAACGACGACGATATAAACGGTGCTATGGATTATTTGACTAAGATACTCTCTTCTAGAGTCTATGATGTTGCCAAGGATTCTCCTCTTGAATTGGCACCAAAGCTATCTGAAAGACTTGGTGTTAACATTTGGCTCAAGCGCGAGGATATGCAAACTGTAAGAATCAATTTTCATTTTCTCATTGTCATTGACCAACTATATCATTAATTAAAGCTAATGATGCCAATTTTACAATGTTCCGAGGGGATTTGAACTCTATCCTTAAAGTTATCAAGTCAAACGTTTAGCACCAGACAACTTTATTATTATTTTGATTATTAACTGTTTTTTGTTCATTACTTAGCTTTATAATATGTTTATGAAATTATGGATTGTGTAGTTATTATTATGTAATTGTTTAGTAATTATAATGAAATTTTTGGATTGTCATAGGTTTTCTCGTTCAAGGTCCGTGGAGCTTATAATATGATGGCTAAACTTCCAAAGGAAGTTTTGGAGAAAGGGGTTATATGCTCTTCTGCTGGAAACCATGCTCAGGGAGTTGCCTTGTCTGCCAAGAGATTGAAATGCAATGCTGTTATTGCTATGCCCGTTACCACTCCTGACATCAAGGTGGTATTCATTTATTTACTTTGTCTACCTTGTTTGTTTTGCGTTATATCTCGATGAAGAACTAATTAATGTGGTCGATTATTAAGTTGTGTTTCTATTTTTTCTATTTGAATTTTGTAGTGGAAATCTGTGGAGAGGTTGGGTGCTACTGTTGTCCTTATTGGGGATTCCTACGATGAAGCACAAACATATGCTAAGAAGCGCGCAAAAGAGGAGGGTCGTACGTTTATACCTCCTTTTGATCATCCTGATGTTATTGCGGGTCAGGGAACTATTGGCATGGAAATTTGGCGCCATATGCAAGGCCCGATTCATGCAATCTTTGTGCCTGTGGGAGGTGGTGGTCTCATTGCTGGTATTGCCGCTTATGTGAAGAGGGTTTCTCCACAGGTTTGTTTGCGTGATGTTGTGCTGATATTTTTTGTCATTGTGTGTGCCTTCGTTCTTATTTAGAATAGTTGAGTGATTAACTAACTATTGACATATTTTTAATGTACACAGGTAAAGATTATTGGAGTGGAACCTACTGATGCGAATGCTATGGCTTTGTCACTTCATCATGGCCACAGAGTGATTTTGGACCAGGTTGGAAGATTTGCAGATGGTGTGGCTGTTAAAGAGGTTGGTGAAGAAACTTTTCGCTTGTGCAAGGGATTGGTAGATGGTGTTGTTCTTGTAAGCCGTGATGCAATTTGTGCATCAATTAAGGTGAGATGCCCTTCCGTCTATGAATGTATGTGAAAGTTTGCATTTAGAATCTCTGGTGCTGTACACAGTTTCTACACGCACACATACCACCGTCATATATGGTAACTACTCTATTGAGAAATTCAGCATCTTGTCAAATGAATTTAAATCTATATTTTCATTGTTTTGATGCTGGATTAAAATCTCATTTCCATCTATCTTTCATGAAATTTTACAGCTGATCAGAACTTTATGTGCTGGGTAATCAAATTGGTTAAGAAATCAGATTTGATTGACGACTTGTGAGTCAGCAAGCAATAACAATTTTCTAAATGACGGGTGGAGGAGTATTTTGCATATAATAGCTCAAAGTAGAATTACTTTATAAACTCTTTCTAGTTGTGTAATCAAAGAATTATCAAATGCTTCATGTGTTTATATATAATTTGTGATGTTTTTGTTCTCTCTGTACGCTGCAACTTAACTGTCAACTTTGGATTCTTTTCCATTAAATCACAACATGTGTTATTATTATATGAATTTGGCTGTTAATTTTACTCTATACTTTTAAACATTGTCTAATACGCATGGAGAGGGGTGCTCACATGGACCAAATGCTAATTTGACCATTTGGAACATAAATTGGGCCTTAGGTCATCTACCTTGGTATTAGGTAGGCTTATCTTTTAGTCTTTTAACTATAGGTCAGTAGCTTTTTCATGTTGGTAGCATGCCAACTAATCTTAAGTTGGTAAGCTGTTATTCGTCCAAATGTTGCTTTTTTGTTTGTATCCATAAAAATTGGGACTTGTTTTTGTGCATAGATCTTTGAATGTTTTGCACATCAAATGGAAAACACCACAGATTCTTTAGGAATTAAACTCTTAGGACATGATGTAGATAAATCTTGTTGCAGGACATGTTTGAGGAAAAAAGGAGCATATTAGAACCAGCAGGCGCTCTTGCTCTTGCTGGAGCTGAGGCATACTGCAAGTATTATGGTATCAAGGGGGAAAATGTTGTAGCAATAACCTCTGGAGCAAACATGAATTTTGATAAACTTAGAATAGTTACTGAACTTGCTAATGTTGGTCGTAAACAAGAAGCTCTGATGTTAACTGTCCTTCCAGAGGAGCCTGACAGTTTCAAACGGTTTTGTCAATTGGTATATTATATTACTTTATTGTTATTTTTCTTTCTAAAACAAAGTTGTGCATAGTTGAACTGATTTTCTTCTGGATTGGCAGGTGGGGCAGATGAGTATCACAGAATTCAAATACAGATACACTTCCAGTGACAAAGCTGTTGTCCTTTACAGGTAAGATCATAGCAATAGACTAGATGCATTGTCTTTCCTGTGTATAATCAATTTTTGATATATTAATATGTTCTAGGATTAAATGTTTGATTTGTCTAGTAAGTTCATGTCTTTCTTATTTTTCGTCCCTACAAGTTTTTTTTTTCAATTTAAATCCTGTAAGTTCAATTTAGTTTTAAAATCATCTCTGTCAAGCTTATGTGGCAAACGGAGGATTGACGTGACAGAAGAATAAATTAAAAATTAAAAAAAAAATTAAGTAATTAAATTGATTAAAAAAGAAATGAAGGAAAGTTGAAGGTGTTACATTTCGGTCTCTCCATCCAAAATCAGAAATAGGTTTGGGGGGATTATGGTTCTCTCCTACTTTCTCTTTCATCGCATCACCATTATCAAATCACTAAGATTGCATCACCATCTTCGTATCACCATCATCTTCGAATCTTCATCTGCTTTTTCTACGTTCAATCATGACATCATCTTCGTCTGCAACAATGTTTTTCAGTTGTCCTAAATGGGATGTGAGTAATTTTTCTTAAATATTTACTAAGTTTAATGTTTAATTTTATGTTTTTGTTTGTAGACCCCTTGTAGTTGTCAATTTTTTGTTTGTAATGAGATGATGGTGATTTGATATCGGTAATATGGTGATTTGATGTTGGTGAGCTGGTAATGTTGATGCAATGAGAGAATCCTAATCTCCAAACTTATCAACCGTCCTTCATTTCTTTTTATTATAATTAATTTAATTACTTAATTTTATTTTTTAATTAGTTAATTTATTTCTGTGTCATGTCAAACGAGATGATTTTAAAATTATATTGAACCTTATAGGTTTAAATTAAAAAGAAAAAAAACTTCCCAAAAATGAGAAAGATGTGAACCAAATATGTAAACTATGTTCTATTTCCATAATGTTGACAATTTATCATCTCTCTTGCACAATTTATTACTCCCTTCGGGCGAAGAAGTTTGAAACTTCTTTTGGTCCCAATTATAAGAAAAAGTCACATTTTGAGATGCATTAATTGTTTATTTTATTTTTATACCCTTACTTCATGTTAGCTACAAATGCATCTATCCTATATAAATGAGTCTCACCATTCTGCAATAAATGTATAGCATTAAATGATTTCATCGATATTTGGAATTTTTCTTTATATATAGGAGGACCCTAGAAGGAGTAATTTTCAATGATTTTCAATTTTTTGTGGCAAATAAATATATGTTGATAATGAAATGTTATGCCAAGACCAATAATATTTTATTATTCATTGCGTTTAGTGTTGGGGTTCACACACCCAGAGAACTAAGAAAAATGCAGGAGAGAATGGAATCATCTCAGTTTGAAACTCACAATCTGTCAGAAAGTGACGTGGCTAAGGATCATTTGCGTTACATGGTAAATTGGCCTAATGAACTCCTTTCATTTTGAATTTTATGATTTCCTTTTCCCTTTGACTATACCAAACAACCAACCTATGAATTTTGTTTTTGTATTTTACTAAGTTTTGTTTGTTGTGAAAACATTTTTCAGATGGGAGGCCGGTCGGATATCCTGAACGAGGTTTTTTGTTGTTTTACCTTTCCAGAAAGACCTGGTGCTTTGATGAAATTTTTGGATTCCTTCAATCCGCGTTGGAATATCAGCTTATTCCATTACCGTGCGCAGGTAGGAATTGGTGACCTATATTATCTAGTCAAATACAGCATGTTTTTTTTTTTTGTACTTGTTATTTTTCATTGACCAATGCAATTTAATGACATTCTTGTGCTTGTTGTGGTCAACAGGGTGAATCTGGAGCAAATGTACTTGTTGGAATACAAGTTACAGCTAACGAGATGGATGAATTTCATGATCGTGCCAACAAACTTGGATATGACTATAACTTGGTGAATAATGATCTTGTCTTCCAACTTTTAATGCATTGATTGTTTCATGCAAACTGTCTTTTTCTTCTAATTATTAGGCTTTAAGGAAATAGAGTCAATATTCAATTCAATAGCAATTTCCTTATCATTATTCAAGACATTATAAAAATGAGTTTCTCTATAAAAAAATGAAATCAACCCCTTTACTTTTTCGATATTTTTTCCATAGCAACATCAGTAAGCATATCATTTGACTGTAAAAGTTTAGTAAGCAAATTAATTGGAGACAATATTTCAAGCCAAACAATTATAGCCATTAAAAACTCAAAATCACCAACTTCATTTATTTCTAAGGATTTAGCTTCACTTCTTATTTTAGTATCGAGATCCTTTTCTGACACTTCAAATAAATATTCTCTAAAATATGACATTTGAACTCTTATAGCTTTGACACTATCTACACGACTTTCCCAACTAGTGAATAACAAGGATTTTGAAGTCAATAATTTTACATTATCTTTTAAAATTTGTCATCTCTTAGTAGAATTGCCAAAAATTGTATAAATGTGTTGAACAATTCCAAAAAAATATTTAGCGTTAATATTAGAATTAACTATATCACACAATATCAAATTACGACTATGACAACCACAAGGACTATAAAAGGGTCTCGGATTTATGTCTGAATGTTTCTTTTGTGCACCTTAATGTTTTTCTTTCATATTTGATTCATTATCACAACCTTGTCCTTACATATCAAATAGGTCAAAATCAAGATTTTTCAATTCATCTGGTAAAACATCAAAAAACCCTTTGCTAGTTGTATCATTCACATACAAAAATCTTAGAAAAAGATTTCTCAATAGTAACAAAATTTGAAGAAACATTCACGTGTCTTATTATCAAAAACATTTGTTTTAGTGACTAATACCAAGAGAACAATAAAATATCACTAAGAAATATTGTGTTTGTTTGATTTTTTCTAACGATTTTCAGTTTCAATTGCAAAAGTATTAACTTATATTGCATGTTATACCCAATATAATGAAAGTGAAAATTATTTGTAACATGCTCTTGGACACTTGCTAACATTTCAATTAAACCAAAAATTACCATGTGGAACAATCTCTCGTTAGAACCACACAAGCCAAAATCATGTTTAACAAATAATTTCACTATTAAAATAATTCTTTCAATGTTGTTTTTTTTTTTTTTTTTCTTTTTTAATTTATTTGACCGCCTTTGACACAACTCATACCAAGTGATCATATTATCAACATGATCTATTAGAAATAAGGTTGAAAACCATAGAACTAGTTAGTGTGAATTGAAATAAAATATTTTAAATGTGTGTTTTTTCTCTATGATATTTGACACTTTTTTGCCTTCCACTGAGCCAACAACCAACAATTGATTCGTTCAACTCATCCCTTATTTTCGCGTTACAGTTTTGCCAACTTGGTCAAAATTTATTTATTTTTGTGCGGCAGTTTCTGTGGATCCGGTCAATTGAACCACATTTTTTTTCTTCTATCAATTATTGAATTCTTCTATAAATAGAGGATTATGTTCAATTTAAAAGGACAAAAAAAAAACTCTAAAAATCTGAATTTTTTCTCTCTTTGCTCCTTTTTGCTTTATCTCAAATTTTCTTCTGTTTCACAATTTTAAGTGGTCATAGTATCATGTTATGAATGAACTTAACCATCATATTTAGGGAGGATATAATTCTAGAATAGTTTTCTATGGTGCAGTAGAACTCTGATATAGTGTTTATCTAAGCTATTTTATTCTAGGAACCTCGCAATTAATAGCATGTTTTGGACAATTTGGACAGTGCCACGAAACATCTTAAAAAGAGCGATATAGTATATGAATCAACTTAGTAATATCATCAGTGGCTGAAAATAATTTTTAAATAGTTTTTCGAAACTCAAAAACAATAGTTTTAAGATATTTCTTTATATCATGTCTATCGACGAAATTGTTGAGTTTGGTTCTATTATTTTTTATTTCAGTAAATCGTTTCGAATTGAGGGATATCACTTGAAACGATGGTAAGAAAATATGCTATTTTGGTTACTAGGAAAAGGATTCTCAACCTTCTAAAAGATGACATTCCTATTATTCAAGAAACAGATGAACAAACATAAAAGGATAAGAAAGTTGTTGAATTAACCAATTGTAACATAATAATTACCTTTGTAAGAATTAAGATATGTATGATACTATAATTCCAGCAATACCGCTAGATATGTTTGAGATATTCTGGAAAAGAAATATTATATCAAGGAAGTTTGAGCTAAAAATTATGTTGTGGATCACTACCTCAAATATCAGATGACCAATGACAAATAAGTGGATGCTCAATCCCATGAAATTCAAAAAATAGCTCACGAGATCATCTCTGAAGGTATGACTTTATATGAACAATTTCAAATTGATGTTATAATTGGCAAACTGCTTCCGACTTGGAAAGATTTTAAAAATTCTCTTAGGCATAAAACAAAAGAATTTTCACTTTTAAGTCTAATAATTCGTCTCCGAATTGAGGAAGAATCTCGTAAGTAAGACAAAAAAAGGTGAAGTACTAGTTACTTCAAACAACAACAAGAAATTTATTGGGGCAATACTGAAGCCAACCAACAAACAACTTGAGAATCAGAACCGCAATCTAAAGAACATCAACAAGAATGAGAACCCCCAAAGGTCTTAATTATAAAACAACAATCACCTACTATAAATGATTATATCCCACCATTTCTTTGTTTTAACGGAAACAAGGTTATATACACGCAAGTATAGGAGCAGGTCAAGCTCTGCTTAGCAGGCTAACTTGACTAGAGAACAATTCATTGCTATGATAACTGAAATCAACATTATTGATGGATCAAATGGATGCTGGATAGACAATGTGTGCATCTCGTCATGTCTTTTATGATAGTGTTATATTTAAAACATACAATGATGTTGAAGATAAGAAAGTGTTATTGGGAGATTATCACACCACTAATGTTGTTGGTATTGGATATGTGAAATTAATATTCACCTATGGAAAGACCTTGATTATGAAGGACATGATGCACATTCCATATATAAGACTTTGGTTCAATTATGAATAAGGTCGGTTTACTCGATCTATTGGGGTATATTTCAACACCATTTTTGAAAATTGTATCTATGCTGGGAAAATGTATGTGACTGATGGCATGTTTAAATTAAATGTTGAAATTAATAAAATGTCTCATTATGTTTAAATGTTATGTGATTTTAATATTTAGCATGTTAGACCCTGTCATGTGAACAAATGTGATTCCAAACTTAAGTAACTTAGTTTTAATTACAAAGTTATCTTTAAATGATTTTGAAAAATGTGATTTTTGTAGTCAAGTTAAAATAAGAAAAAGTTCACATAAATTAGAAATTAGAAAATTTGAACATTTAGATTTAATACACTCTGATATATGTGAACTTGATAGGGATTTAACAAAAACTGAAAAATGTTATTTTATCACTTTTATTGACAATTGTTATGATTATAATTTTCTATATAAAATGAAAAATAAAAGTGAAGCGTTTGACATGTTTAAGATCTTTGTAATTGAAATTGAAAATCAAGTTATTAGAAATATTAAAAGGTTTCGCAGTGGTAGAGGAACTGAATATGATTCTAGTATGTTTAATGATTTTTATAAACTGCAAGGAATTATACGTGAAATAATTGCACCATATTCGCCTAAAATGAATAATAAAGCTGAAAGAAAAAATATAACTCTTATTGAACTAGTTGTTTCTATCATGCTTAACTTTAATGTTGCATCTTATTGGTGGGGGAAATGTTATTAATTGTTTTCTATGTTTTGAATATAGTTCCTAAATCTAAAAACAATGAAGTAGCTAAAATATCACTAGAAGAGAGAGTTAAATAAAGATATTGTATTTTTCTTTAATTTTATTTTGTTTATTTTTAATTGTATCCTCTGTGTGAGGATAGTAGATAGATGTTAGAGGATATAGGTTTTTAACTGAAATGAGAGTTAATACAAAATAACAAGAAGATAGTTTAGAAAATGACATATCCAAATGTATACTGGTTCACCGAAAATGGGTTACGTGCAGTCCTCACTAACTTGCGAGTTTTCAGTAAAGAGACTATTTTCACTATGTATTTTCTTAGCCTCAACAAGCTTTCATAAACAATTTATCTTCTTGTTTTACAACTATCAACAAGATAATATTAACTTGAGGATATACATGATTTTGAGAGTTTTGAAAAGAGTATGATTCTTCCACTAAGATAAAGTTTCTAAGAGAATGATTTCAAAGATATACTTAAGAATAGTATAAAGTATTATGAGAGGAATAGTGTCTCTTCACAACTTTAATTTTTCTCTTTTGTATGATATTTTATTGTGTTTGATGAAGATGAGTTCATCTGAATTAATAGAGGTGGTGGTGCTTCAAAAATGAAGAGAAGTACAAAGTATCTGTTAGAGACTTAGATGATTGCTAACAATCTTTATTTGGAATTGCAAATATTCCCTCCAGTTGTCGTTGTTAGAAGAAAGTTAGGAGGATGAGTGTTCCAGTTCATCCTCATATAGGAGGATGAAGCTTCCATTAATTTTGATGTGACTTAAGCTTTTTGACTTTTTCTTTTCCAGCAGTTATAGTGTCTTGTCTTTTTAGTCAAAGACATCACTTTTTGTACTTTGGTATATTTACTCATTTTCCCATGTGCGAGTATGGATAGGCAACATAGAGGTCATAATTTCATCTTTCACTTTGTTTATCCTCTAACGTAGATGACATATTTAAAATATGTAAAAAGACTTCATCTAATCAAGAAGCTGATAAACCTATTTTCTAAATTTGATACACTCAAGAGCACATGTTAGATAACACACATAATCAAAATCTTTGAAACAATTTTGTTATCATTAAAACATTTGAGAGAGATTTTGTCTCGACAAAAAAAAAATCTCCTTATGAGATTTTGAAGAAAAGACAATCGAACTTGTCTTATTTTCGAACTTGGGGATGTGTGGTTTATGTTAGAATCTTTGATCCTAAGCGAGTTAAACTCACTAGTAGAGCCTATGAATATGTATCCATTGGGTATGCAATAAACAACAGAGCATATATGTTTTATGACCTAAAAACTAAAGTGATCATAAAGTCAAATGATGTTTACTTCGACGAAAATATATACTTTTTCAAATCGAGAAATAGTGGGGACAGCGAAACAAGTCACATTCTTGTGATGAGGAGCACTAAAGGTAACAAACAAGGTGAAATAGAGCCTCGAAGAAGTAAAAGAGTCAGGATTGCTAATGATTATGGACTCGATTATCCAGCTTATACGTTTGAAGAGGATCGTGCAAATTTCAAGAAGCTTTGTCGTCTTTGGATGCAGATTTTTGGCAAGAAGTTATAAGCGATGAGATAGATTCTCTAGAGTCTAACAGGATCTGACATTTAGTTGACTTGCCTCCTTGTTGCATACCGATAGGTTGTAAATGGATCTTGAAAAAGAAACTAAAACTCAATGGAGTTGTTGATAAATACATGGCTCGCCTTGTAGCTAAAGATTTTAGACAAAGAAAAAATATAGATTTCTTCGACACTTTTTCATCGATCACAAGAATTACATCCATTAGGGTACTCATTTCACTTGTTGTTATTCATAACTTGGTGGTACACCAAATGGATGTCAAAACTATTTTTTTTTTTTTAAATGGTGAACTAGAAGAAGAAATCTATATGGAAGAATATGAAGATGTTGTGATTCATGGACAACAAAACAAGGTATGTAAGTTAGATAAATATATGTATGGGCTTAAGCAAGCTCCTAAAAAATGACATGAAAAGTTTGATAATTTGATTATATCGAATGAGTTTAAAGTGAATAAAAGTGACAAATGTATTTATTACAAATCTGAAATTGACGAGTGTAATCCTTGAAATCAAAATTACTAGGTCAAAAAAGAGAATTTTTTTGGATCAGCCTCCCTATGTTCAAAAATATTTTAAACAAATACAAATATGTTGAATATAAACCTACTTGCACACTATATGATCCAAGTTTTAAACTTTTCAAAAATACTAGTGAAGGGGTTAGACAATTTGAATATGCGAGCATCATTGACAACCTCAGGTATGCCAGTGACTATACTAGATTCGACATTGCCTACTTCGTAAGACTAGACCCGACATTGCCTATATAGTATAGAGCATTGACATGCTATCAATAGAGTCCTGAAATATATTAAAATGGCCATGAGTCTTAGATTACATTATCAAAGATTTTTTGTCGTCCTTGATTGATACAATGATGTTGATTGAAACACTTTATCATATGACTCCAAAGTAACCAATTACTATATATTTAGCATAATTGTTGAGTTGTATCTTGGAAATCAAAGAAACATACGATATTGGTTTAGTCTACTATGGAGTCTAAAATGATAGCATTAGCTACTACTAGTGAAGAAGTGAGTTGGTTAATAGTTTTGCTAGCTGAGATCCCTTTATGAAAAAAAAAAAAAAAACAAATGTCTATTGTGTTATCCAATGCGATAGTACCGCAGCTTTTACAAAGACTGAGAATCGTTATTACAATAGTAAGATACGATACATAAGTCATAAGCACAACACATTGAGATAGTTACTTTCTTAAGGAGTTGTTAAAGTGATCCATGTACGCACAAAAGAAATTTTAGCAGATCATTTGACGAAAGAATTAACTAGAAAGAAAATCCTAAGCACATCCAAAAGGAAGAGACTATTGTCTTTAGATCAATTAGCCACTCAAGATGGTAACTCGGCCTAAAAGATTGGAGATGCCAAGAATTAGATTCAATGGATAATAACAAGTTATGAAGTGACATACCTCACACAACCTTTTGAGAATACATCATATGAAAAGGTTGTGTGAGGTTTGATGTCATAGATTTAGTTCAAGACTATGAGTCACTCTTGTTGAATTTGAATCTCACTTACTATGCAAAGGTTCAAGTTAGAAGACACCTCTATTCATACTATCTTATATAAAATGATTTTGAAAACCATATAGTTAGTTAGTTAGTGTGAATTGAAGAAAGAAGTCCCACAAAAGAGAGATATCACACAATAGTAGTGTTTATAAGGTGGAGGTATGTCACTTGGGATGTAGTCCAAGAGGTAACCAATTTTGTGAAAGAGAGAGAACACACTCAAACTGACCACCGCGTGCGTCGCCTTTGTCCTACCAACTGGGGCTTGTGTGTGGGTTAAGTGGTGCATTATTTTTAGTATCCAAAAAAACAAAATATTTTAAATGTGTTTGTTTTTTCTCTCTGATATTTGACATATTTTACACACGTTTCTACCTTACACCAAATCAACATTCAACAACTGATTCGTTTAACTTTTCCCTTGTTTTTGCACGACTGTTTTGTCAACTAGGTCAAAACCTATTTATTTTTGTGTGACATGTTATGTTGATCCAATCAATTGGACTGCATTTTTTTTTTTAATGATCAAATATAGAATAAAGTATAAACATAAAATATTAAAAATACATTTGAATTTGTGTATTTTCCTTTTAAAAAGTTTAAATTTTGTTTTTATTTTTTTAATGTAAAATTTTTATTATTAATTCTTTTAACAAATATTTTATTCGTCTCACAAGAAATGTTATTTAAGATTTTTGTACATATATTAAAAAAATAACTAAAAAAACGAGAAAAATCGTTCTATCAAACTATTTATCTTAATTATTGGTGTGTTTTTTCACTATCATTAATGTATAGTACAATAATAATTTAAAAATTATGTGTATAATAATTATTGAAAGGTACTATAAAAAAGTTAAAATTATATTGAAAATTACGTTTATTTTTAAATAAATTTTTATTCTTAAAGTGACATCCGTTTTGAATCAAAAGTAGAAGTATTTAAGAAGCACTAATAAAAAAGTGCTTAAGAAATGTCCTTTACAAGAAGTCAAGAACCATGTTTTCTACTGTCAATATAAAAAAAGAATGTGATATCAAAATTAAAATGTTACCTATTCAAAATTTGGCTTTTTTTATTTATTGAAAAATTAAATAGTAATATACTTTAATGGT
>JBBPBR010000005.1:20236091-20251390 GCA_037974775.1 Cicer pinnatifidum
CAAACTTTTTAAAAAAAAAAATTGTACATTAAAAATAAAATTTTAAAAGTGTGTATAAAAAAATTTAATTTTAATTTACAAAATTCAAAGTTTAAATTTTTTAAGACAAAAATATTTCAAAAAACTTAAAATTAGATTTTCTAAAAGAATTTATATCAAGTAAAAAAACTTAAATTAAGTTTTTTAAAATACATTATTATTTATAAAAAAAAAAATTAATAACTGATTTTTCAGTATAGTGACAAAAAAGTTTCAGATAAAACCACAAGTGTATCAAAATTTTATATATTCAAAATATAAATATATTTTTAAAAAAAATTAAAATTTGAATTTTTTAAAGATAATATATTTCAAAAATTAAAATTTCAAATTGTTTAAAACACGTTTCGCAATTGAAAATAGATAATTTAAAATGTCGATTAGAAATATAATGTAAAATTTTAATGATTAGTCTCTGATGTAAGGGTAGTTCAAATCGAGGCAAATGTCAAGTATGTCACCCCACCAAGTAGCATCTCATGATATCGTGTCACACATCCCACCAAATGCTTGCCACATGTCCACCCACCTACTCTTCCCGCCAGATGTACTTTCCATATACTCACACGTGTCACTCAACTCTCCAAATCCAATTCACCATCATTATCATATTCTCATTCTCATTCTCATACAACACTCTCACAATTCCAATATATATGTATCTACAACTAAACTTCACATACAAGCTCATTCTCATTCTCATTCTTGCTAGAAAAACAACAATCAAAGCTACTACAATATTCATTCTTTCTTAATGGCATCGAGTCAACCAACTCCAAGACACGTTGAAGAACTTAACAGAACAACAGACCACGATCTGAATGCCACTGCTTCAGATGAAGAAAAGCGCGGTGTTATTGGCTCAGTGATTAAAACCGTCAAAGACACCTACGAGAATGCAAGAGAATCCATAGTTGGCAAAAGAGACCCAACAGACAATTCCCACACAACAACACAAGTAATCCATGTGTACGATGACACTGATGGTGTCTCAACTGGTGAAGTTAGAGACATATCAGCCAACAAATCACGCGGAATCTACGATTCCGCAACTCAGAAGAGTAATGAGTATGCAGATCATGCGGGAGAGAAAGCCAAAGAAGCTAAGGAGAAAGCAGGGGAGTATAAAGACTGTGCTGTAGAGAAAGCAAGGGAAGGAAAAGACTCTGCTGTTGATGCGGCCAAAAGGGCTATGGGTTACTTGGGTGACAAGAAAGAGGAAACTAAAGAGAAGACTGCAGAGACTGCTGAAGCAGCTAAACAGAAAACGGTTGAGGCCAAAGATAAGACTAAGGTTCAGTACACATGTCTTTTATTTTATTTATCTGTCTCAATTTTCAGTTACATTAATTGAGTTCACATACATGAGATGATTATTGAGTAGTGATTGTGGAATGATGGATGCAGGAGATGCTGAGGGAAGGAGATGAAGAGGCAAGGAAGAAAGTGGAAGGGGAAAATGTGAAAGATGAAGGATTTGGAGGGAAAACATGGAGGCGTGGAAATGAAGGTGTGATAAAAACTGAAGATACTCGAACAGGAGCTGTGGCTGAAAAGCTGAAAGCTTCTGATCAGATGACGGGTCAGACATTCAATGATGTGGGACCTTTGGATGATGAAGGGGTCACTCGTGTTGGTCTCCTTGATATTAAAAAGTGATGTAAAGATGAATTTCGAGTCACTTGTTTGTTTTGTTTTTGTTGGCTTGTTTAGTTTAATATCCAAACATTATACTACCATTTGGTTTTCTCTTCTCTTCAAAAAATGTGTAATCTTTTCTCAATGAATATATTATTATTATAAGAAAGTAGCAGACCAGTATGTCTGATGATACATCAGAAGCAGAGCAATTAATGTCTTGAACATACAATGAAACAAAATTCCTTCACCATGTTTGTCATTTGTTTTCATCCTCATCATCAACAAACATTGCTTATTGGCACATCCTTCTCATCTAGAATAAACTTTAATGTAGGTGCAGGATAACAATTTGAACTAGAGATCCTAATTGGACTTAGCTTGCAAAAGCCATGGTAGTAACCCATCCACCCAATTTGATTTTTGTAGTGAGCTCCAAGCTGATGCCAACCTTGAGTGAAAACAACATGATTTTTCACCTTAGCCTCATCTCATTTCCACGTGGATCATCATATAAGACAACATAGATTTTTTGTTACATTGTAGAAATCACTTTCACTCATGGTAACCTTAGTTTTTCCTACATTGAATTGATAACAGAGATTATAACATACACAAAGTCACAAACAGACCAAAGTTGACAGACTTGAAAAACAGCTTCTGCTACGAGATCACTGAACTAAGATTGCTTATTCCAATCATTGCAAAAGCATCTTTTGCCACCAGGAATCACTTTAGCAAAGGCCAATCTATTATCTCATAAAGGAACAAGTTGGAAAATATCTTCAATCGATTTTTACCTGAAAATTTGAAAAGTACAGCTCAAACAAACTAATAGAACATAGTTTTTGTTGTTATCAAATTGTTACTTCAACAAGCCTGTTGAATATTATGGCATCTTTTGATCAACATAGCCGAATCGAATGAATGGAAAAAAGCTTTTGTTACTGTCATTCATTATAATCCACACAAATTCATAATATGATAATTGAGAGGACTAGATGAGCAAGAAAGGAACCAAATACACCCGGAGAAAATGATGAAGGTTGATATATATATATATATGGGTGAAACCATGTAATTTCTTTTTTAACGTCCCTTGTTAAAATTCTCGAAAAAGAATGTTGAAGATAAAAGAAGTTTGGATTTGTGGGTCAATTTTAGATTTAAGGGATTTCTACTTTGGAACTTATGTGAATATATAGCTCTCTTTTAACTTTGGAGATTCTTAGGCCCTTTTTTCTTTTTTTGGTCTATAAATTTTTTTATATTCAAATTCTAGTCACTTTCTTTTATTGGTATGCTAAAATATTTTATATTATGTCTAATATATATATGAATAATTATCTAGGACTTAGTCAATATTAAAAATATTTATATACTTTTAAAGACACTAAATTAAGAGAGGTTAATGTATTATAAAGACAATTTATTATATTTGTATACTTTAAAGACTAAATTAAAAGGAGTATGATAATTTAGAGATTAAATCGACAGTTTTTATGTTCAAAGTAATTGGTTTAAAATAATTATGAATCTGGTTTAAAATTAGTCTTCAAATTGGTTTTAAAATTCAAAATGGACTATAAAATTGGTCATGGATATAATCGGTTATAGAATTGGATTTCATTTTACAATGTCTAATGTCTTGATTTATATATTGTTTCCAAAACTCCTTGACAACTTCACGATCACATAGAACATACATGTGAAGCAAGCTTGGTTAAGGATATGAAGGTTTCAGAAATACAAGTCGCCTTCTTCCTTAGGACTGCAAAGTTTCTCCCAAGAGGCTTTGTGATATTTTTGTTGCTCCCTAGTGCTGCCCAAATAAAAATTTTGCAAAAAAATTATGTGTTATTACACACAGGACATAGAAATAGCTGTAGCGTGCAACACATGACCAGCAATACAATGTTCCAAAGTCACTCAACCTGCTAAAGAGAGTTAGCTTCCCAATTAGTTAGTTTTTTTACATGCGATTTAATATGTAATCGATGGTATTATTCTTGTTAATAGGCTTATGCAAAAGAGGCACACCCAAATAGCGACCAAGATAATATGGCTAAGAGTATCAGCAATAACCTTGGAGTTGGTTATTTTAGGTAGACGAAGGAATGTAAATTTCCTCTTAAGTCGGAGTCAATAAATAAGAGGCTTATCAAATTTACATCTCTAGTACCACCTACCTACATTTTAGGAATGTACTGATTTATTTCCCAAATTTACAAAATAGAAAATAAAATTTGAAATTAAATACACTCAAAAAAAATTATTTCCTTCCTTATTCAATTAAATCAATCAATTCTAATAATATTTTTAAATCTCAAAATAGATGTTAACTGACCGTCTATATCAATTTATAAAAATATACTCTAATTAAATTGGACATATACTATAAATAAATTTATAAAACATATGCCAAGCATATTTTAAACAATACATAAACTCAATATTATATATATATATAGGAATAAATGTAATATATTAATAATATAAAATTGTGTTAGATCGTTGTTCAATTGTATCTCTTTTCAATTATATACCTTTACAACATTAAATAATTAAATAATTATCAAATTAAATAATATTATAAAATTATTTTATTCTGTCGATTTTTGCTCTCACCTCAAATGTAAATTGATGATGAATTATTTAACCTTAGCACCCTCTCCATCTCATAATGAATTATTTATTTACACATATCAAAAAGAATATCACTCTAGTTTAAATTATATCACTTTGAAATATTCCATAAATTAAAAGTATAATTAATATTGTACGTAAAAGAAAATTTTGAATTACTTTATAGAGATACTATTTATAAATGGTATAAGAAACATAAAGTAAAAAGATTAAAGAATATATAGTAGTAAACGATAAATAACATAGTAAAAAAAGATATAATGTATATTTTACAAGAATAACATAATTTAGACCACATATTTTGCTGAGATAGAATTTAAGATATAAAATAGAAATAATTGTTGATCTTGAAATAATTTTAAAAAATCGGCTCCAATATATAAATAGGACTCTTTAGTCCTGTTTTGAATGCTACGTTACTTACTCCTTCGCCTCTGAAACAAATAGTCACTAACACAAAACACACACACAACGTTAGTTCTTGTTTCTCATCACCGTGCTAATGTCTACCACAAACTTCATCGTTTATCTAATATCAGGTTTCTCTTTGGCTCTTCTCTCTACACTTTTCTTCAACAACCATATCCATAAACAATCTCTCTCCTTATGGTCATCATCATCATCATCCTCTAACCGTTATGCCTCTGCAACAGATAAAATTTGGCCCGTGTGTTTTTCTTACCCTTTTTCAATTCACTGTTTTAAATTGCAGTTGCAGTTGCGCTACAAATCCTTATATTATAAATTGTGGTTGCAGCATAATGGTCTTATTTAAAACTATTTTATTGCAACAGTGGTTTGTTGGTTATTTTTTGGGAAAGTGTAGACAATGCAGTATGTGATTGTAGTTGCAGACTGCAGTTTAGAACTACTATTTCACTCTTTGTTGTTTCACATAAGATTAATGCAGAATTGTTATTATTTATGGGTTATGTGTAGGAATTGAAGCCAAGTTGGAAACTTGTGTTGGCCACAGTAATTAGTTTTCTAGGATCAGCATGTGGAACTGTTGGTGGTGTTGGTGGTGGAGGCATTTTTGTTCCTATGCTTAATCTGATTCTTGGGTTTGATACAAAATCTGCTGCTGCTCTTTCAAAATGTAATAACAATCACACTTTTTTTTCTTCAATTTTTCTTCTTTCTGATTCTGAGTATGGTGGTTTTTTCAGAAATATTGATTGGAATTTGTGACCCTTTTACCTTATGTGTGATGATTTTTGTATTTTGTGTTGTGAAAAAGTTTAAAGTTGTGAACTTGGTTCAGGTATGATAATGGGAGCATCAGCATCGTCTGTTTGGTATAATTTAAGAGTACCTCATCCAACAAAAGAGGTGCCAATATTAGACTATGATTTGGCTCTTCTATTTCAGCCAATGCTTATGCTTGGGATTACTGTTGGTGTCTCTCTCAGTGTTGTCTTCCCTTTTTGGCTTATTACTGTACTCATAATCATTCTCTTTATAGGTCTCTCTCACCACTAAACTTGTTTTTATTTTTTTTGAATTAATAATCAGTTCTTGAGACAGAGAACACTTTTTTATCCATTTTTTTAGGAAAATAATGGTTTTCTATTATGTTTGTACAGGAACTTCATTAAGGTCATTCTTTAAGGGAATTGACATGTGGAGGGTTGAGACTCTTCTCAAGGTCAAACTTTCTTGACTTGAGATCATGAATATTCTTATCATCAACTTAAGTGTTTAGAAAAAGTTACTCACTACCTTTTTAACTTTAATTTTGGTTTTTTATTTAGCAGAAAGAAATGGCTATGCAAGCTGCTTTGATTAATTCTAATGAAGAATGTAAGCCAGGTATATAAATTTTACATAATGACTATCTTTGCATAATATTAAAGAATAAAAAATTGAACAGAAGTTGTGTAGGACCGAAACCTTGGGTTAGCAGTGTGTCACATGTCCAATACATATCACACCGAACACATTGATTTTATTCAATTCCTTCTAATTTCTTAAACTATTATCAATGTCTTTGTGTTAGTGCCATGTCTGTTGTTTTTGTCATAGAACAAAGTGTCGTGTCACATGCTCTGTTATTGCTTTGGATAGATGTAATGACTTTAATTCCTGAAATTTGCAGTTCTAATAGACACAAAGTATGAGCCATTGATCCCTAAAGAAGAGAAGTCAACATTGGTACGTTCTCTTGCAAATTACAATTTTTTCATTTTTTTATAATTAAGGTATTCTTTGCGCACAACTGCAGAGATACAAGTTTTTTATTTTGATATTTTTAAGAGGATTTGACATTTTCTCATCTGAAACCCTTTCAGCAAATTCTCTGTCTAAACCTTAGATGGAAGAGGGTTCTGGTGTTGTTGGTTGTGTGGATTTCTTTCCTCCTAATTCAAATCATCAAGGCAAGTTTCTCTCCCTCTCTATCACTCACTCACTCACAGGTCTATTCAGTTTTGTTGTGTTCTTAATAAACAATTTTTTTTTGGTTTGCAGAATGGTGTAGAGGTCTGCAGTGTCTGGTATTGGGTGCTCTTTGGCTTGCAGGTACAATGACAACATGACAAAACTTTAACTTATTAACGAATCGCAGTAACGGTCATGCTCAAATCGTGATTCTCATTCTCAATATTACAGAGAATTACGGTCAAATGTGGCTTTATTAAAAACCTTGATGTCACAGTTGAGACCAAGACCGTGAATGTTATTTCAAACTCTATAAATGCAATGTAGTTAGACTTTGGCTAATTGGCATGCACATGCCCTTTTTCTGTTACAGTTTCCAATTGCACTTTTGGTATTTGGCTTTGAAGCAGTGAAGTTGTACAAGGATCACAAAAAGAGGATGAGCACAGGGAGCTTAGAATACATATGTGAGGCTTCAATAGAATGGAGTGCTATGTCCCTTGGATTTTGTGGCATGTGTGGTATTGTTGGTGGAATTGTTGGAGGCTT
This sequence comes from Cicer pinnatifidum, assembly GCA_037974775.1. Classification (NCBI taxonomy): domain Eukaryota; kingdom Viridiplantae; phylum Streptophyta; class Magnoliopsida; order Fabales; family Fabaceae; genus Cicer; species Cicer pinnatifidum. Next base: position 20,243,343 of record JBBPBR010000005.1, read on the forward strand.
ACTTGGTTCTGGAGGTGGGTTTATTTTGGGGCCTCTTCTCCTTGAGATAGGTGTCATCCCTCAGGTACATTACATGATCTCTTTCGATTGGTCTCACATATAAGAGGATCTGGATTCCGAGTAGTAATAAACATGTTTGGATAAACAACTTAATTAAGTGTTTATCGTATAAGTGTTAATTAAGTGTTTATCGTATAAGTGTTAATTAAGTGTTTATCGTATAAGTGTTTATTTATAAGTTATTTCTATACCAAAGGTTAAATTAAAGTCAAACTGTTTTCGCATAAGTTATCCAGGAGAGCTTATGGAAATTAGTTGAAAACAATTTATTAACATGTTGTAAGTCGTTTCCATAAATTTTTTCAAAAAGTCTCACAAGTGCTTATGTCAGTAGATAAGTTTAAATAAGTTAATTCAAATAGGCGCGAAAAATAAAAGCACACAATAAACAATTTCGACCATTGAATTGAGGTCGGACGGTCAAGATCGATAATTGTGTGATGCAGTTAGAAATCCATTTCCCATATAAGAAAATTGACTTCTAATTACATTGATAATGTAATATTGTAGGTTGCAAGTGCAACAGCAACATTTGTGATGATGTTTTCATCATCTTTGTCTGTTTTTGAATTCTACATTCTCAATAGGTTCCCTATTCCTTATGGTAATCTTCATCAACTCTTCAAAGCTTTGATCAATTTTCAATTTGCTTGGCCATTAAATTATCAATATGAATATGAATAACTCTAGGTAATTTCATTGTATTTGTTTGCAGCATTATACCTCATCACAGTGGCTATTTTGGCTGGCTTCTGGGGACAATTCTTTGTAAGAAAATTAGTTGCATTTCTTGGGAGGGCATCACTCATCGTATTCATCCTCTCAGGTGTCATTTTTGCCAGTGCTCTCACAATGGGTAATGGAAACCAACCTTAACTGTTCATCTATATAAAATTATTTTTGCACAAAAAATAATATTAATGCAATATGTGAATCACAGGCACATAAATAGACATAACACTGACATGTAGACATCAATAATAATTTAAGTAAATGAAAGTAATTGAATATTTAATATTGTATAATGTGAAGTGTTGATGCTAAGTAGATAGAAAAACATAATGTAATACTTTTAAGATTGAAGTATCTAATTATAACATTTTTATTTCAGGTATTGTTGGCACTGAGAGGAGTATTCAAATGATACACAACCATGAGTTCATTGGATTCTTAGGATTTTGTAGCACTTAGTATTTAGATAGGGTACATTAGAAATAGCAAACAAAAGAAAAAGGAAGGGTTCATAGATGTTGGTCAATGCGTGTTGACCACCAGGAATATTTATATAGTATCAAGGCTAGTTTTTCTTCTTATCTTTGAAAATATTTCGATGGTTGAGTAGTGTTAGCTAATGACTTACACATATCTTACTGTGGTGTGGCATTTATTTGTTTTGTTTTGTCGGAGATTAGTTTTTGTTAAAGAAAAATATACGACGTAATACAATATTTACACGTTAATAATTTTTTAAAAAATAAATTTATTAGTATGATACTGACATGTTAATAATTTTTTAAAAATAAATTTATTAAATATAATTAAAATAGTAGTGTTGTGTTAATTAATATTAAATATGAACACGCGTTGGACGCCGAAAAAATATTTAATTAGAAATACAATATTGTGTATATTTGATATTTGGATGTTATAAATATCAAGATGATACCTGAAATATTCTTAAATAAAATGTGTGGGTCCAACATTCAAGAACTGAAAATAGTAGTAATGTTTATTATTATTTAATATATGCTTTTGGATTTATAGATTTTTTTTTTAAAATTATAAGTGAACTAACAAATGAAAAACTGAGGTAAAAAATGTAATTTTCCTGTTACCTGGCAATATGTGGTGCAGATTTGTTGGGATTTGACTATTAGAAATAAAAATATCATTGTCATAGTCTTTGGCTATACTTGTATGTCTCATATCTGTTTGGTTTTTGCCAACAAATTGAATCAATCGAAATTTTAGTATCAATCCAGATTATACCTTGTGTGGAAATTAATGTACGTTATGACTATGGTTGGTTGGACACTTGGATTTTTGTTCCTTGTTTTATGATAAGAATTTTTGTCCCTTGCGTTTCCCCCCCCTTACTAGTACTACTAGTAGTACTACTTGGAGTAGTACATAATGTCGACATTGCCAAAGTATATTAAATATTTATTTATTTGTGCTTTAGGACTTCTAGAGCATACAAATGAACTACAATATAAAAAACTATAGGGCATAATTCTTTGTCAATTTTCCTAATTACATGTGATGATTGTCTTTTCAAAATACTTGATGCATGAATCAAATAAAAGATTTTATTGTAATTTTAATTTTTTTTTTATTTTTATTAGTTTACAAAATCGATGTTATTTAAAAGTTTGATTGTTTTTATTTTTTTTATTTTTTAACTAAAATAATGATATAATATTTTTTTATTTTTTAACTAAAATACAATAGTGTAAATAATTAACACCCAATAAATTCCAATAAAATCCTCTAAATACTTCAATTTCAACTTCAAAAATTATTTATTTTTTAATCTAATAAATGTCTATAAATAATCAAAGCATCTAAATAGTTTTATATTTTAATATCATATGTTATGTCATTTAAAATATGTCGCATCATTATTTTTAAGTTCAAAAATCTAAGGGAATTATTAAAACTATCGAATTTTAAAATAGAAAAATTAATTCTAAAAATTAGAGAAAATAGAGGGATTAATACTACAATTAAACCGTGATGAAGTGAAGAATGACTCGGAGCATGTCAGTCATGTTTTCATAAATCAAGAAGAATATCATTCGGCACAAGTGTACATACTAGACAATGAACAATTGTTCAGAAACAAGTCCAATGGTAACAAGGAACAAATGCCATCATCATAATCTTTGACCTATATCATAAGCATGAGAGAAGAAACAAGGAACATGATATATCATAATGACATTCTTAATAGCAAGAGTTCATGGAGTATCCTTATGGTGTTGTTGGCCGACTTGAAGGAACAAAATGGCACCTCAATCCAGCAGTTCCGAGAACATGCCCCCGAAAAACAATTCACACGGGAATCATCGGGCAAGTGCAGAACAAAAACGCAGTATCACAGGAAAAAGCTTTATCAAGATGAACTACTTGCGGCTAACTTCGAATGCTTTCTTGGATGGAGAATGCATGAGTGGTTTAGAATCTGAATTGATGACGATATTTCCTATTCCAGCTTCCATGGCCTCCCTTTCATCTATGTCCTTATTATTCTCCTTAGAAGTTGCAGTTTTAGCGACAGGGTTGTGATTAGAAGAAGGCACCGATGGCTCCAAAAGACGAGGACCTGCATTCATCCATGGATGTAGCAGGCACTGACCAGCTGTAGGCCGTTTCTCAGGAACAAAGTCAAGGATAGAAACCAAAAAGTCACTCATGTCATTTGCATCTTTCTCGCTAAAATCATATTTCTCCATGAGCACTTTGTTCAATGGCCAGAATCGCAACCGACGGATATGTCTCAAATCACCATATCTATTGAAGAAATCCCGGGAATAACGCCCCCCTAGTGCAATCTGAGAATTATAATCCAGACTCAAGTTAACTGCGAACTAATGACTGTAACTGCAAAGAAACGGGTAGAAGAAATTCATTACCTTCCGCGGCATCATTCCAAGAAGTTCCATCATTAATGCTAAGTGGTCCTGAGATAAATTAAAGATAGAGTACGCTTACATCAAACATAAACACCAGAACCAAAGCACAAATGCTAGTAAAAATATTTAAAAATGACAGTATTAAAAATAGAACTAACATAACAAAAGAATCAACATGGTCACACATCAGCAAAAGAGCTGAGTTTTGCGTGGAGCTTTTGTACTCCTTGCTGGTGTTTAGGGGATGAAAAACAAGTGATACCTTTATAAGTGGGTGTGACCTCATATATTTTACCCTCTTCTAATGACAATAATTGATAAGGTAGCTACAAAGGTTGACTCTCTCTGTCACTGTTTCAACCTGTCTTGAAATTGTTATAAAGGGGAAATTGGTATTTGTAGTTTGCCTCGATTTGATCCCAAAAGGCCTAGGCAAAACCATATTTTTAAGGAAGAGCTGAGTTTTGTGGAAATGAATCCTCGGTGCAGCAGCTGTGGGGACGGTTAGATATAGAGAGAGAAGTTTTCTCTCACTGGATCAAACAGCTCCCACATTTGATGCACTGTGCAACAGCTATAGAGGATTCAATTCCGAGTTTTGTGTACTGCTTATTGTGCTCCTTGCTGGTGTGCAAGGGTTGATTTCAATGCAAGACTTTGTAACAAAATACTGGGGTAATCAGATTACTCCTACTATGAGGTCCCGTGATGCTTGACATATTAGCATTCAAAACCAGAAAATCGGAAGTACAAGCTCTGAAATAATCAAGATTCAACTCATGAACTAATGAATTCAATTCTACATGTAGAAGATTACCGTCATTACCCTGTTAAACTAAAGAAGGAAGATAACAAAGTTAGGGTTTCAAGATAGTGATGGGCATCAATAACTTCCAAGTCTTATCCAATCAGATCTGGAAATTTTCAATAAATCCATTTACATGAGAATGATGGGACAAAGTTCTGGGAAAGAAGACTGGTTTAGTTTTGGTTGATTGTTCTGAAATATCAAAGGAAGGCTTTTTTGGTCCTACATTGAATTATTTTAAACATTGTAGGTCTTTTAGTTATGCAACAAAATTTCCTTTAAGCTAGAGTGGAATTTTCCTCTCACATGTAGGGGTGAGTATAACTCAATCCAACCAGAGTCATTTGGATTTGACCATGTCCCACAATAAAATAAGGACAAAGTAGAGTCTCAGTTTTGTAGGCCAACATCAGGTTAGGGACGATTATGGGTTAATCTTCAGGTTACCCAACCTGTTCCATACCTTGAAAATTGTAATTTTAAAATTATTTTGTATTTTCATTTACTTGAAAGCATGTTTTATACACAAAGTCGCATATTTATTATTTTTTCTTAGCAATATCATAAAATTACAATAGAGTGAAAGGAGCCAATTCAGAAAGAAGTTCTTATACATACTATATATTTATTCTTTCTTTGAACAATTTTCTTTTGAGCATTGACATGTGATCATCCTATGATTTTTATTTAGCTTACGCTTTGGGTCATCTCGATCTCATCCTACTTAGACTTAGTCTTAATTAACCCTATATCATTCATATTTTTTCATGTTTATGGTTTGGGTTTGGTCTACAAATTTGACCCACTAGAATATTAGGGTTGGGTGGTTATAGAAAGTCTTTACTCGTTTCGTGATCACCCTTAATCACATGTAACACACAAATCACCTCCATAACAGTTCCCCACCATATAAACAATAAAAAGTGAAAAAGTTAACACAGAATACGAGCTCAGATGTCACATAAATATGAAGAGTAACATACTTTTCATTCCGTGCCGTGTGACTTGATTATCATAACAGCTAAGAGTTGAAGTCTCGAATACATTATAATTTCATTAATTTCCAACATTCTTTTGGAAAATTCAAGGACCATAAAACCTAAAATTTTAGCTATGCAGAGTTATAATAAACAGATAGAACACATCAATATGTAAAATAAAATAAAAAACATGCATACCTCATCTCTATCAAAGTTGTCACCACTGTGAGGATCAAACAACACGTCTCCAGTTGCAAGCTCGAAACATATGCAAGCAAATGACCAAAGATCCGCAGATGTAGAATATTTTGATCCAAGTATAACCTCTGGGCATCGATATTGTCTTGTCTGGATATCATTTGTAAACTGTTTATACGTCCAGCAGGCATTGCCAAAGTCGACTAACTTGCACTTGAGATCAGCCGAGGCCAGCAGTTTCTGTCTCACTGTGCGGCTTCCTCTTCTGTTGCCCTGTTCTTTTGACCTCGTTCCATCACCATCCGATAACCTACTAGTGCCGGCAGAACTAGAAGCTTGCTCTCTTGCAGAATTTGTATTTGGAGATGATTCTACAGAAACAGACGTTTCAGGATTACCATTAACCCCTTCCGATGCTTCCTTCTTAGCACATCCATGAGCTGCTTGCTTAGCTTTTCTCTTAATCTTTTTCTTATGATTCTTAATTAAATCCCCATTTGAATTCTTTGTGTCTTTTCCAACCATTGACTCCAAAACCGTCTTGTCTTTACTATTAGGAAGAATAAGAGGAGCACCAGACTTTCTAGGATCCTTAGACGGATCTATCGTCGACAAGAGGAGGATATTTTCGGGTTTCAAGTCAGTATGTATGATAGAAAGCTGCTTATGTAAATAATCCAATCCAACAAGAATATGAAAGCATATCTCTTTAACCATGTTGATAGGCATTCCGCGATAATCACTATACTTAATAAGAGTTAAGAGGTTATCCCCAAGATACTCAAAAACCATACAAACATGCTGTCCATTCGGACCAGAATGCTTGAAATGGTCTAAAAGCTTAACCACACATTTTTTATCGTCGGTGTCTCCCTCAGCAATCTGTTGCAAAATTGTTATCTCATCCAAAGCAGCCTCTGTGTAATGCTGAGCACTCTTTTGAACTTTCAAAGCCACATATTTCTGCAGATCTCCACATATAAAAAAGCAAAGACAAATTAAAACCACTATGTAAAACTGTAAAACTTTCAAAGACAAATTAATAATGTGAAAAAACATGTCAAATAAAACCACTATGGCCAACAACAACAAAAATTATAAAAATAAAATAAAAATAAATAAAAACTGTGCCAATTTTAGCTAAATAGTTACTCAATCCCTAAATTTCGAAGCATTCTATATTATTCTCTTCTTAGATTATAAACCAAATAACTAAATGATCGCTTAATCCCTAAAATTCAATGTATTATTTGCTCAATTCCTAGCATGTAGTTGAACTTAATTGCTCAAGAAAAAAGGTAAAATAAAAATAAAAAAATAAAAACATTTTATCCTTGTATGGTTAATAAGAGCTTAGAAGCCCCAATCTGAAAATGGAACAGCGAATGCAAATAAAAAAATTGGGGCAAAAGATAAAATCATAAAAAAGAAAAGAAAAAAAGCGGTTATTAATTTCATAGATATGAAAAGGAGAAGATTTAGAGAGGGGAAGATTGACGAACAGAATGATGAGTGTCCCAAGCGAGCCAGACAGTGGAGAAATGGCCCCAACCGAGTTTGGTCTGAACGACATAGCGACCTGCGTTGAAGGTGTCGCCGATTCTGACGGCGTGGTAGCCACCGCGTCGGTAATCTTCGGTTCCTTCGTCTTCGGAGGTGAAATCGCTGCTTTCGGTGTTGTTGTCTTCGCGGATGTCACCCATTTTAGAGGCAACAATTAGAAGTGAGAGAGTGAGAATGGGGTTTACGTTATTACAAATTTTGAGGAAGTTCCTTTCCTTTCCTTTCCGTTGCTGGTTAATTTAATTCAGTAAGGTGTCGTCTTCATCAAAAATTAACTCGTTTTCTTTGATCCTTCATCGTCATGATTGAGCACTCACCACACTATATGCACCCATTATTATTATTATTATTATTATTATTATTATTATTATTATTATTTATTTATTATCAATTTTGAGATTCTATCTATGGAAAAACAATTTTGGGAGAGGTAATCTTCTTTAGTGGATTTAGACGATATCTTAAACAACCATAAATTATAAAACTTATAAATAATTGTGTCATACTTTTTTTAATTTGCGGTCACGTTAATTTTGGGTTAAGTTAAAAGATTATATTCGATTAAATTTTATTCCGTAAGATACAAAAGACTATAAATAGTTTTATAACGACGTTTAATGAAAATAAAGTGTGTTATTGTTGTTTTTTAAAAATGATTATAATCTATATCTACATAAAATAATTGGTTCCGATTAGTCAATTATGTAAAACTGTTTTATATTATGGGTGTATAATTATATTTTGGAAAATGAATTTATTAATACATGATTTTTATGTTTTGGTAACTTTTTAAAATTATATTAA
>JBBPBR010000005.1:20262001-20310612 GCA_037974775.1 Cicer pinnatifidum
CAGCAAAAAATGAATTCAAAATTTAATTTTATAAATTCATATTTTTATTATTTTTATCTTAAATTTATGACATTTAAAAAATTTATATTTAATAGTAAAAGGTTTTATATTTTTATGGATAAATTTTTCATAATATTTTAAATGTATTTGTAAAATCATTCAAAAAAATTTAAAATTTAAGGATAATTAATTTTCTTTTAATTTCAATTGAAATTAAAAGTGTTTAAAAAAGAAATTTATAAAGACTAAAAAAACGTAATTTCTTTAACGAAAATTACAAGCAAAATGTCAAAATTTAAAAAAAAAATAAAATTACTGAATATGCAAGTATTACGATGAGGTGTGACAGTATTCGGCGTTCTAATCAGTAAAATGTTAATATTTCATCTTAAAACTAAAAATCTGTATAAATTTATAATATATTTATCATTCTTCTGGTGCAAAATAATGAGGCGTGGCACTAGAATTGTGAGGATTAAGAAAGAGTGAATGTGGTGAGGTTGTTCCTATTTACACTCCACTTTTGGGGAGCAAAAAAGTTTTGTTTTTTAATGTATATAAAAGCTAGCAAGGGAAGGAAGGAGAGTGATAGTGAGAGTAAGGACAAGGCCTGAAAAAGGGGGAGAAGGCATCTGTCAGTTTGGCCCCCCAAACAACCTTCAAAGGGGACCATATTTGATCACTCACCTATGAATCCCACCCTTTCTTTTCAACTATTTACTCAATTTAGTTACTATAATTGCACAAAATGTATGGACTTCATTATAATAACATAATAAATCAAGGTCATCATTATCTCCTGATTTATTATTAAATGCATCCCTCCTATCACATTATTTTCTTAATTTAAAATGTGTCTACCTTATTTATGAATAAAATTGTGTTAAAAAATTAATGCATCTGATTTGACATTCAAATTGATGTATTTTAAATCAATTAATTAATTTTATTTGACTAACCTTTTTTTATAAGTAAAATAAAAGAGAGTATGTAATATCTTATAAATAAGGGATAAATTTATGACTAACAATGAATCAAGTTAACTCAAATATATTTTGAGACTTGGTTCGATAATTAAATTGTTGATCTTAATTCATGAAACAAATAAACTCAAATTGAGATGATAATTAAGTTTTTTAATTAACTAACTAAATCGAACTTGAACCATATGTAATGTAATTTGATTAATTATATGACACATCATACACGTGCACACATTTATATGTAGAGGCCAAATTAAGTGAGAATGATCTTTGTATACATAATATTTTCACCATCTATTTTAATTTAGTGGCCGAAACTAATTCCTCTCATTAATATATATATAACTTAAATAATATTTTTCACTGTTCTATATACATTATACGGTATTATATATTTGTGATAGCTATATTTTTTAAATGAAATTGTGTTCAACCATTGATTCTACTTAGTTGAAGTACAATAATAAATAATTTATATTAAAAACAAATTCATAAATCAAATTTATATTTATATTTATATTTATATTTATATTTTTCATTAGATAATTATTTTATCTAGAAACTACAATCAACTTATTGATTTAAAATATTAAATTTTCAAAATTATTGTTAAATTATGTAATTCGAGCTAACGAAAAAATCGAATTGTTTGTGAACTTAAATTAAATTGGATTCAAGTTAAAATAAAAAATTCATATCAAAGTTGAATCTAGTTTCAAGTCAAACAAATTTACGATGAGTCAAATTCAACTTAACCAAATTCAACTTGCCTTGACTCATTCACTTCCATCTATATATAGACAAATATAATTAACCATTAACTAATATTCTTAATGACAAATTTAATTAACCATCTACCATTTGAAATATCATGTTAGAATATTATTAACGTATAAATTTACGTTAATGAAATATTAGATTCATTCAAGGTGAAAAATGTAGAATTAAGGTGAGCCGCTATAATTTTGAGTTAAAAAACATTTTGAAGCTTCAATTAAATATTAGTGTCACCTTCCTTTAGTGTTTATATGATTATAATGTAACAAAAATGGATTTTGAAAATATTAATTTTATTTAAAAATGAAATCAAAATAAAATAATTTATATTTGATTATATTTATTTAAAAATTAATTGAATAATAAACTTTAATATAAAAATAATATTTAAATTCAAAAATTAAAAATTAAAAATTAAAAATTTTAGAGTCAATTTTATCAGTAAAATGAATTATTCTTTAAGAATAACCAAACATGTCAAAAGTAATTCTACATGTACAGCAATTATGGCCGCTTGACACATGGACCAAAAATAGCATTTTGTTTTCCTTTTTTAATGTTGGACAAAAACATTGACAAGACTACAAAGTTAAAGTTAATATGTGAGCACATTTACAAAAATGGTTGAAAATGAATTCCAAAGGGAATTCAAAACCAATATAAAAAAAAAAAAAAAAAAAAAAGTCCTTGAGCTTAAAAAGAAGGAGTACTGTGATCAGAGCAGTACAGAAAAGCTGCAATGCTAGCACTGTTTTAATCACAAAAGACAAATAAAGGAAGGTAAAAACTAGCGGTTTATTTCATCTCTCTGTTGTTTTGTTTGAATCTCTCCACCAATCCCTTTCACCTTAATTATAACGTACCAGTAATACAGGGAAAAAAGATTACTGATACAATCTAGCTTTCACTCTCTTGTCTGTTTCTATATCTATCAGTAATTCCTGCATGAAATTGGGATCTGGGTTGGTTGGTTGTGATATTTGAGATGATGATGATGATGATGTTGATGATGATGTAAATGCAATTGATTGTGTTTGTGGTCTTAGTAGGACAGATTGGACTGTGTTTAGTTTGTACCTTCCTACAAATTAAACCAAAGGTTGCCTTTCACCCCCCAAATGTCACAGAGATACATGAGATTTTTATCAATTAAATTTGCACTGATACTACATTTTATTCAAATGATAACGACATATTCTTGCTTCCCAATGTGAAATGATCATGGTTAACCAATAACAATTGTTGTATTGTATCAAAAATGTTAACCACGGTCATCATATGCTAAAGATAGATTATAACTTGCCATACCGGTCTTTAATTAATATGAAAAGAGTACTAATTACTAATACTATGAATAGATTAATTACCACCACAAGCTCCACAACCAAGCCTTCAAAACCGATGTGGACTGTGAAGAGTCACAACCCTCACAACTTAATTTCGCAATTACATATACTGATAGTTTAAAATCAAATTATTTAGATTTTAAACTTAGAATTAAAAAAATAAAATAAATCTATGTTAAAATTTGGATCGATTAATATCAATCATACGATTCAAATATAATTCTTGATCAACATTTACACTACTCACAATCTAAATCCACTTTAATCAAGACGAACATATAATATAAAATTTAAATATGTCTTTCTCATATTTTAAATATTTTAAAGTTGATTCAATATATTTAAATATTTAATACTAATTTTAATTTGAAACATTCTAAAGTATATAATTATTTTAATAAAATTACTAAAATATTATTCAAAATTATTTTTTAAACAAATTAGAATATAAAATGATTTAATTTATTAAATGTATTTCACATAATACTTTTTTTAATTGATAATATAATCAATTGATTTAATATTCAAGAAAATCGTTGAATGTGATAGAGAAAAAAAAAGTCAATTAATTGTCTAGAATTCTCCTCTAGGATCAATTACAACACATTTAAAATTAGAGTTGAACATTTACTTTATTGGGATTCTAGTCTCCAATTCTCCGATCTGGTATCAAATCCTGCATGTTGAAATTGGGATTTTATTTGAATTTGTGATACATTTATTGTCCAATGAGTTTGAAATTCATGAAAAATGGAAGTAAGAAGACTTGACCGATTTGTTGTGTTTGGTGTGAAGAATTAGGTTGCATTAAACTCTACTGATTTAGGGATTGTTGTTGATCTACCACTTGCTTTTATTTATGTGACCAGAATGGAGCAAACATGGACATGTTTACATGCTGCTTAGGTCTAAGGATTTATTTACATAATGTTTAACAACTCTGTTTCGGTTGCTTTTATGTATAGGCTATTTACATATTTGTTTAATCACAAGCAATTCACTTAATTTATCAAAACCAATTTTTATGTGGAAGTATATTTGGGGTACTTTTTTACTTGTTATCTTCTAAGTTTTTTTTGCTTCTGCATTTTGTATGAGTTCCGTATGTAAAATATTCTAGGGGATAGCAACTATATACTAAAAACACATAACTCTGTTATGTGGTAACACCATGTATATAGAGTATGACACCTGCTTGGTGCTGGAAAATCAGAGGGGAAGTGTTATAAATTTTGAACGAAAATGATTCAATTGTGGTCAAATTTTGAATAGTATTTTTTATGTTTACAATATTTATACTGTATTAAATTTAAAGAAAAAAAGTATTACTTATTAATAGTTTTTGTATGTAACCTTTTTAGACCTATTAATATTTTCCCCTAAAAGAATAGTTGCATACATATATAAGAAAACATTATTAATTTTTTTAATTAATTTTAATGTGTCGTCAATGTTTAAACTTTTTCAATATCGCAAAACTTTTTATTTATATGAATTTTTATATAAAAAAATTAAAAACAAATATTTTGTACCGTATAATTGTGACTAATTGATATAAAATATTTTTAAACTGTCGGTCTTAATTTTAACTCAGATTTGTTACGTAAGTTTTTTGTTAAAAAAAAAAGCACTATTATAGACTTTGTAGCTCAAGCCCGTACTCTTGGTACATAGACCTAATTTTGGATGCATATTGCTTTTATGCTCCTATGATTTTCTTCCTTTTTTTCTGTGGTCTTTAGACATTGACACGTAATTTGTCACATTTATCTCTTTGAGGGTACCGTCTCGTGTTGTGTGCTAAATATTTGTATTTGGTAATTTTATATGTACACACAATGAGATGATATTTTTAATTAGTTAAATTTGACAATTTCCATGTCTAAACTTTAAATTTATTTATGCTTACTAAACTTAAATACCCGTATAGTATAATACAGGTAAAATATTATCAAACTTGTTAAAATCAATTTGAAATAATAAATGTTAAATAGTAGAATTGTCTACTTTCTTAGTAGTCAATATTTTTATCTACATAAAAAGGTAAAAAACTTTACATATATAATTTTTTCTATAGATAAAACGGTTAATAAATTTATACACAATATGTTCTAATAATTTTCAATTGAGATGAGTTTTCAATATCATATTTTTTATGTAAGATTGTTTTTGAAATGTATTAAATTTTTTTCATTTTTTTTTCTTTTTTTTTTTCTCTCTTTTAAAGAAAACTACTTTGAATGATCAAATGATCATATTTTGTGAATCATTGATATCACAATTTTTTTAAATTTTTTTTTACAAAGTGTAGATATTTGTTTTATTATTTGGCTTCTTTCATAAAATGTGATTGTCATTGTAGACTAGATCAAATGGACGCCTTTGTTGATGTCTATATTATCAACGTCATTTAGTCATCTTGGATTTTGTCACAAACATTCTAGTCAATGTGATCATCATTATCTTGATGGTCAGCTTCTTCGATTTGAATGAAACTATTTTTATAGTTCTTAATAATATAATTCTTGAAAACTCAATTTAGAGACAAAAAAAACCGAAATTCATCTATAATTCTATAGCGGAATATTAGAGACGATTAATTCAACGACCAATATTATTTTTTGTGATTTACTTTATCAAAACAGGGAAGTAAAAATTACTTACAAATAATTTGATTAGCTTCTACTTGGGAGATTTAAAGGAGTGCAACAACACAATTTGTTTTCCAGGAATAGCTCGTGATAGGTGTTTTGTGGATTGTATTAAAATTTTATGTTGGTAGCGGATTAAAGCAATGATGACTAAGAATTTTTATCATGCATTTTCTCTTTAGTGGACAAATCTTAGATTGTTTACTTGTTTCGTTATTTCATAATGTGTAATATTTTTAGATCGTTTGTTTGGTGATTTTTGTAGTTTATCTATATAAATAAATTTTGTAACTCTTTTAGTCTTTTCTTTGCATATATTGTGCTAGAAAAAACTTCTCTTTATTTATTCAATTTTATTTTAATATATTTATATATATTTATATATATATATTATTTCTTGTCTTTAATTAATTTTTATCGTTATTTCAATTTTTTTCTAGTAGTAAGAGAGTCTCAATTAAATCTATTTTAACCTTTTTTAATTTAAAAAATCTATTTTAAATTGGTGCAAATAAAAAAGTTTAAATTTATACCAAAAAATAATATAATTTGTCTATAAATACAGTTCAATTGGTAATTGTAAAAACATTAATATGCTGAAATCTGAATTTGAACCTGAGATTCTTTAATATATGTGAGTTTAACCATTAAATTAATTGGAAAAAAATTAAAGTGCAGTTAAGTATTTCATCAAGACCGGAGGTGTAAGCAATTCTTGTGCAGTATCATACTAATTAGTTGTCACTTTTGTTCTATAAGCTTTTGGAATAATGGAAAGAGAAATAATAACACAGTAATTCAGTAAAGATGGTTTAGAGTAAAAGTTGTGTACATGGATCTAATATTGTTGTCGTGTTTAATGTGTCAGAACAGTTTAACGTTAATTAATAAGAACAAATAAATGCACCAATTGGTCCTTTTAACCGCGATATTCAAACGTCAATAGTCTAAAATGAAATAAATCTGAGTCATTGCACAGTATAACAACAAGCTTCTTCAATTACAGTCAAGGTATGTTGACTCTTTCTTCTAAGGAGGATTAAATGGTAAGTTCAATAGACATTAATGTAGTAGAAAATATTTAACTAAAAAGAAAAAAAAAATTTATTTTATGATTAACAATTTTATTTACTAAATAATAGATTTAATTGCACTTTTCATCATTCTATTTTAATTGAATCACGAAAATAATTTCTTCATTTTATTTTTCTCAAATTTTAATCTTTCAAACCAAATTTTGGTTCAAAACCTAATGAAATGTCATTTTTTTCCGCTTATTTAAGCCACACAATGGCTCAAGATTTCATAGTACAACAATTGTATCTGTAATATATGATCATAAATGGTATAGTGTGATTTAAAAAAAATGACATTTCATCAAATTTTTTACCAAAATTCTATTTGAATGATCAAAATTAAAGATAAATAAAATGAGAGAACTATTTTCATAATTTATTAAAATAGAGAACCAAAACTGCAAATAAGTCAAAATAATATAAATATTATTACAAATAGACTAAACAAGATGTGTTAGGACATTTTGCATCCGTGTTAGTTAAGCCAACTAGATCCTTGACAAAATTAAGCAAAAAGAGCCCATAATATGCGTTTTAATGGTTTAGCATGCACTCCAAAGTCATTTTACGTCAGAAACCACAATTTGTAGCATTGAGATTGAGAGCTAAACGCATGTTTAGTAAGTATTGGACATGGAAGTAAACACTTGCTAAATTTATATATATTTGATTATAAGGTGCTATCTATTAAATTGATATTTATATGTTTAGTCGTTGTTGAGTAGAATTAATTTTGCTTTAAGAATCGATTTTATATTGAAACTAAATAAGATTTTTTACTTTTGAGTCAACATGAATTTTACTTTTAAAATTGTGACTCACTTTTATTAATTTATCTAAACATAAATTACTTCATATTTAACTCATTTTTTAAGTAAAATTAATTTTACAAATTTGTAATTATATTTATAAAATTTTAATGAGGAGCGTCGACACCTAATTTTGTCAGTCTCTTTTTAATATTCAAAAGAATTTATTTTGAACTTTTTACCCTAACTTTCTATTTTTTTATTTTAATATATGATTTTTTATTTAATTTGTTGTATGATATTCGCGTGTTAATGAAAAGAGATATATATTAGAATTTTTATTTACTACTTTTTTGGTCTAATAATAACATGGTAATAAAAAAAATTAATTCAAAACTTTTTTTATTTAATAAAAGAATATTAAAATGAAATGAAATATAAAATTAATAAATATGAGATTTTTTGGAGTAAATTAAATATGAATGATTGCTATTTAATATGAATTTTTGGAATTTGAGAAAAAAATTAAAAGAAAATAAAACTTGAGGATTCAACTTAATTAGTCATAGTGGTAGACATTTGTTTCTAAAAATTATTTAACTCTAATTTATTAATATAAATAAGAGTGTTATGAAACTCTTAAAAATAAAAGGAGAGAAAATAAAGAGGGAGGAATCGAGAGGAGGTAAAAAATAGAAACCGATATTTAAAGGTGCTTGAATCAGCCTACTAAAAAGTCACTAGTGGTTCTCTGTTGTGTCATTCTTATACAACTTTCTCCATAATTAACCATTTTTTTTTTAAATCAAAGACAAATTAAAAGGGAGGCAAGATAATCTTGCAAATTCAGTATGTAAATTTCGTTTCTAAAAAACAAACTAACAAACTAATTTTATTTTGTTTATTATCTTTGTTATTTTTCATGTATCCCTTTTACGAACCAATGTCTTAATTTTTATTTATTGTTTTCATGTTAATTTTGTTCATATAGCAAGACAATTTACAATTTTTTTATTTATAATACTACCATATTTGTCGTTTTGTATATATATGATGTTATAATTTAAACAAAATTCGATTTCATATTCTAAATATAAAAATAAAATATTGAATTGATAAAATGCATTCTTCAACCATCAGAATTATGTGGGAAAAATTATAAACCTCACACAAATACTCATTTATGGTTCTAATAATTCATGTAAACTTAAAAATAAGATAAATAAAAATGATAAAATGAAAATATAATATTGTTTATCTCTTTCTCGGTATCAATCTCACTCATTGCTGGACCAACTAGTTATTTTCTAATGTGCTCTTTGGTATTAATCTCTCATGATCATCGCACAAATAAAAAAAAAATTAAAATTAAAATTGACCAACACACAAATATTTTATACCAAGAATTACGTGCGTTTTGATTTTCCTATTACACTTGGTGATACGTAGGATCAATGTATTCCCCTTGTTAAATCAAATTAATAAAAAATATATATTTTTTCTTTTGTTAATGTAAATACTATATTTTCTTTTTTGGTTAATATTTTTGGGGTATTATAAATAATTAAATAAATAATTACTTTATATACAGATAACTATATGATAGTCGTTTTAACAGGCGGTATAAGGTGATAATATTTTTCCTACTTGTAATTGACTCTCAAATCTGAATTTTGATTCAAGATTATTATTTTTTATTTTATTTAATTTTTTTTTAATAAAATAAAATTAATTACGACTATTTTTTCGAGAACAAATGGGACGCAACAAATAGACATAAGGTTGATTTAGTGGAAGATTTAGGGAGTACACTAACCACCTTCAGTAAGATACAAAAAATATTAACAAAAACTAATTACTAACATTAATTGAAGAAACTTTTTTTAATACTATTTTTATTAAAACATTTTTAATTATTTAATTTTTTTTTTCAATTCATAGCAAATAATAAATACTCTACAATTTTCACAAAAAAATAGAAAGTAAAAAGAAAAAAACTTACGTCTATAAGAAGCATAAATATGATAAGAAAAAATTTATAACTTTGAAATTAAAGATGAGTGAGAAATTAAAAAGTGGATTCAATACGTAGATATATGTAAATATTGATTTTTGATAACTCCAAGAAACGAAAGTGTATTATAATCTTCTTAGGACAATTTATTTTATATTTAGTGGATAATCGATAGTTAATTGAGTTTAATTAATTGGAATAAGTGTTTCTTAGTTTAGCCTTAGTATAGGTACTATAAGGTGCCACCTTTTTGGTTGGATTTCACGTGTTTGTTAGTGTGTAGGATGATTTTATTGAAGTTAGAGAAGTGGTATGAGGTGTGACAACAACGTTGAAGTGGAGTGAGACTTGAAGGTATTGGAAGAAAAAAAACACAAAAATAAATTTGAATTGTGTTACCTATTTTCTAGATATTTTTTCATAAATACTAAATCTTTATTAAAAATTTATTTTCAATTTAAAATGAAATATTTGAAAAGGATCTTGAAAACAAGATATACATAACATAAACATACAAATAGATAAATAAGGATTAAAAAAAATATATTGTTGTTGTATTAGTTCACAACAACACATTGTTACATGTAGTTCTTCCGTGAGAGAGAGATATTTAGTTTTCTTCATTCGAATGACTTAATCTATTAATTAAATATTATATAATTTGTCTCTTCATATTCAACAAATATTTTTTTTTATCTACTTCTACATCTTCAAGCTATTCCACTATAAATTTTTTAATCTTTTCAACATGTGTCTAACAACTTTCTAGTTGATGAATCAATTGTTTGACTTTCTCTCGAGACTATCATTTAATACATAAGAGTATTGACACATTTAAGTTCAATTATAAAGATACATGCTTATGTCTGAAATGACATAAAGTTGGTCTTCGAATTTTAACTCTTAGTTGAGATGATATTACAATTTAAATTTTATCAATCCAAGTATAATAGTTCATATATAACTTATTATAATATTTTTCACTTGGAGATGATTTTTTAATATTATATCTCTTGTTTAAGGTTTTTTTTTTAAATGTATTCTATTCTTTTTGTATTGAACTTGTCCTTTTCTTTCTTCTATTTTCTCTCTTTTGAAGAAAACTACTTTCTATGATCAAATAACCGCATTTTGTGGATCATTAATATCGCTATTTTCTTTAGTTTCTTTTTATAATGTTTTCTTTTTACAAGGTGTGGATATTTTTTTCTTCACTTTGTTTCTTTTCGATATGATTGTCATTGCGGACTAGATCAAATGAATGTCTTTGTTTATGTGTACATTATCAACGTCATAAACTATATCGGTATCAAAGCGTTGATTCATAGTTACTTGTACTAATAATATATACGTGATTTATCTTTTTATTTAGATGATGACTTTAGTGAATAATGTTGTTGCTTATGATATCAATGTAAGCTAATGACTCAAACTAGAATATTGTTGCTTTGATAACCTTTCTTACTTATATGTTATTACTCGCTCTATCATTAGTAATCATAGTTGTTTGTTCATTAGTTAATAATATATTATATGTGCATCACACCTAAATAAGCTTATGTTACATTTTTGCTTTTGCCAAATAATAAAATAGATTTTGATTGTGCTTTAAATTAATTTGTACACTTAAAGCAACCAATTAGTGTATAATTGTTATTTTGTTTTATTATCATTAAAACATTAATAATAGGTATTATGTATTAATCAATTTGATTGGTACAGGAATTCCCCTTGTTGAGCTAGAGTTAAGGGCGTGTGCTAAGCTGTTAAAGGCGCGTGCTTAAGAAAAAATATGTGGTTCCCACTGTTGAGGGTCCTACCTAAAAATTTGAGGGAAGGGCCAATACCCTAAGAATTTGACCATGATACCTTTGGTAATATTAATTCTTTTAGTGTTGGCCTATGTGAAGTATATGAAAGAGTATAAGTATTGCATTTTAGAGAACAAAGAAATAACTTGCTACTTAGTTTCTTTACTAGTTGTAATGGCACTAATCAAGACTCATAATAGATGTTTAATCATGAGGATCATGTTAAACAAGTCCAATATAGAATGTTTTGATCAAATTGAAACTATTACAACCAATAGTTATCAATGACCAACTACAAAAATGAGCTTTGTTAAGAAGGATGAAGAGTCTACGAACTAAGTGAAAATGTTGGCTCTAGTTGCACAAATAAAATCCTTGACTCGTGTGATGAAGGTTATGACTAGTGCAACAATTGAAACAATGAAAATGGTGTATGTTATTGTCAATATTATATCATGTGTTTGTTGTAGGGGATGTTTATGAAGAATTTCCAAGCAATCATGTCTTAGTAAACTATTTTAGAAACCCAAACAGGGATAATAACCCTTATTTCAAGACCTACAATCTAGCTTGAAGGAATCACTTGAATGTTTCACAAAGCAATCAAGGTACTATTAAGGTTAATCACTCAAACAAGTATTTTCGTCCTTTTGAGGTCCCACCTATGGGACAGCAATTGTTACTTCCATCTCCTAGTCAACTTGTAACTCAATGAAATGATGTATCCGTTGAGTCCATATTGAAGACATTATGACGTCTTAATTTTGTGTTTATTTTAATTAATAATCATAGTTGGTAATTTTTTTAAAAATAATTAAATTTTAGCCTTAAATATGACGTCTTATTTCCTTTTTATTATAATAAAATTTACTAATTTATTAAAAATGATAACGCCCCATCGGTGGACCCATTGGAGGTCCATATTTGTTAATATTACAAAAATAAATTAAAAGTAAATTATTTTTATTTTTTCATTAAATCTCAATTTTATATGTGTGGTATATAAATAATAGATTTAATTTTATACCCACATAATATATAAAAAAATTATATTATCAGTCAATTTGAAGTATCTTTCATTAGAAATATTTTAAATTTTTATAACAAAAGAATCTAAAAATTAACTTTTAACAGAAATAAAAAAAATAAATATTTAGAAAGCTTGTTTACTATATAAAGAAAAAAAGCAAATGAAACCAGCGTACTTTTTTGTTGGCGTTATAATACGGCAGCGGTGTGACTCCCCAGTTTTGCACTAAACCTGTGGATTCTCTCTTTCCATCTCTCTCTCTCTCTCTCTCTCTCTCTCCCAAATACCATGGGCAGTTTTTCTCTCACAAAACCAGTTGCTTCAGTAACACACAGAATCCTCTCTCTCTCTCTCCCTTTTTTTTTCTTTCTCTCTTTACCTTTTTCTCTATTTTATACCTTTTTCTCTCCCCAACACCAACAACCCAATCTATTCCATCATCAACTTCTATCTTCTCTAATCCCAAATTTTCTTTAACCCTTTTTCTTCTTTTCAACTATTCATTTCACGGCTCACTCCATTTTCTCTAAAGTTTCTTCCTTTTTAGCTTCCGATTTTTGTTCATGGAAGCCAATGGAATTTTTTCTAACATCACTACTTCTGCTTTGTTAGGAGTTGTTGATATCCCTTTACAACAACAACAGCAGCAGCAACAGAATCTTCAAATTCAACAAAATCCTCACCATTTGCATCATTCCCAAGTTGTTTCCTATGTTTCTCATCATCATGATACTGACAACAACACACATCAACATCAACAATTGCAACAACCAATCAAACATGGGTACCCTCCTTTTACTTCATCCAATTCCAAAATCAAACAACAACAACAACAACAGAGTTCTCATTCTCAGCTTAGTGATGAAGATGAGCCAAATTTTCCAGCTGAAGAAAGTTCAGGTGGTGACCCAAAGAGGAAAATTTCACCATGGCAGAGAATGAAATGGACAGATACAATGGTAAGGCTTTTGATTATGGCTGTTTATTACATTGGTGATGAAGCTGGTTCTGAAGGGAACAATAATGATCCAATGAGTAAAAAGAAACCAAGTGGTTTGTTACAGAAGAAAGGGAAGTGGAAATCTGTTTCAAGGGCTATGATGGAAAAAGGGTTTTATGTTTCACCTCAACAATGTGAAGATAAGTTTAATGATTTGAATAAAAGGTATAAGAGGGTTAATGATATACTTGGAAAAGGAACAGCTTGTAGGGTTGTTGAAAATCAGAATTTGTTGGATTCAATGGATTTGACTACAAAGATGAAAGAAGAAGTTAGGAAATTGCTTAATTCTAAGCATCTTTTCTTTAGGGAAATGTGTGCTTATCATAATAGTTGTGGTCATGGTAGTGTTGTTGCTTCTTCTAATGTTCAACAACAACAATTAGAAGGTGGAACAACAACAACACCACCACAAGCTCAACCACAACAACACCAACAACAACAATTACAACAGCAACAACAGCAATGTTTTCATTCATCAGAGAATGGTTTAAAGATGTTGAAAATAGGAAATGGAGAAGGGGAAGAGGAAGATGATGATTCAGAGGAC
Source organism: Cicer pinnatifidum (assembly GCA_037974775.1). Taxonomy (NCBI): domain Eukaryota; kingdom Viridiplantae; phylum Streptophyta; class Magnoliopsida; order Fabales; family Fabaceae; genus Cicer; species Cicer pinnatifidum. The sequence continues at coordinate 20,275,989 of JBBPBR010000005.1, forward strand.
GATGATTCGGAGGATGATTCCGATGAGGAAGATGATGAATCAAGAGAAGGTGGTTCAAAGAATCAAATTGGTCATTTTAATGATCAAGATGAAGATGAAAATGATGGGAAGTTATTAACTTCATCAAGGAAAAGGGCAAGAAAAGAAGGAGGATTTACATTTTCAATGTCATCATCAACAACATTAACATCCACATTGATGCATCAAATGAAGAGTGAAATAAGTGGTGTGTTTCAAGATGGTGGTAAGAGTCCTTGGGAGAAAAAGCAGTGGATAAGGAGTAAGATAATGATGTTGGAGGAGGAGAAAGTAAGGTATTTATCACAAGAATTTGAGCTTGAAAAACAAAGGTTGAAATGGGCAAGGTTTAGTAGCAAGAAAGAGAGGGAAATGGAGAGAGCTAAAGTTGAAAATGAAAGGAGGAGACTGGAGAATGAGAGAATGGTTTTGATTATAAGGCAGAAGGAGATTGAATTGATGAGTCTTCAACAACAACAGCATCAACAACAACATTCTTCTACCTAGAAATTATGGTGAAAATTAGTTAGATATAATGTTAGATTAGGCCAAATAGATTAAAGTGGTGGTTCTATTTTTGGGATTATTCTTATTGAATTCAGAATAATAATAATAATATATCTGTACTTAAACTTGTAATTTAGGCACACTTTGTTTTTTTAGCTGACTAAATGTGACTCTTCCTGCTTCAATTTGGAATGCTAAAACTTGAACCTTGGAATCAACTTTACATTTGTGGAGTAAAAACAAAATATAAGATGTACCGAAGTGTTGTGAGATTGTTAAATGCACTTTGTTTAGCAGAAAATTTTTCACTACGCACCTTGTTTAGCAGAAAATTTTTCCGTATTAAAATTTAAAAGGAGATTGTATTTAAAGAGTGACTCAACATTTGACTATAAAAAGAGAGTGACTGAACAAATCCAAAATTATATGGTCACTTCAATCTAAAAATAAACATTTGTAAGAAAAATATGAAAATAATAAGTTATTAAATAAATAATATGAAAATAATAAGTTATTAAATAAATAAAAAAAATTCACACCCGGTGGGACTCGAACCCACAATCGCTTGATTAGAAGTCAAACGCCTTATCCATTAGGCCACGGGTGCTTCTTGTTATTTATTGTTCACTGAATCTAATTTATTGGTTAAACACTGTTGAGAGTGTCAAAATAAAATTCCGTCCACCAATAATATTTTGGAAGTTCCCTAAAAGGGTTAGAGCCATATTTGACTAGTTAACAACACAAAAATTTATTTCTTGCACGATAGACTGACAACATTTTTTCTATACAAAAATTTAGTGAAATAGATCTTTTTATTAATTAAAATAATACTAATGATTAACTTTTCAATGATGAAATATTTTGACCTTCACGTCGTATTCTCGTTCCTTTTCCTATTCTCGCTCCTTTTTATATATTAAGAGATCGCATTCGGCGAATGCGATTATCTATTACCTAAATCATTCACCCTAACAGCTCAACCACCAAACCAACCTTATATCTCTTAAATATATTTTTCTAAATAATATTTCTTTTATCCTTTAAAAAAAATATAACTTTTATCCTATGAAGCACTATAGTGTGCGTTATCGAAAACAAGATTGCTGATTTATTAATGTAGAGCATGGTTTAAATCTTGAGACCAATCTAGGGGTTTTAAAATAGCTCCTTTTTAAAAGCTTTCTTAATAGATTGTGTATGTATCTCATTTTTAGAAGTTTAGATTCTATATGAAACGGTCACATTCTGTAGCATTTCAACATTATGCTTATCAAGTTTTATTTTTACATTTTGATCAATAGATCATTTTATTTCAACATACCCACAAATAAGTCGTGAAGGAAATAACATCATAAAATTTTAAAAAATATTAAAATTATAACTATTTTTAATTAATCATATATATATATATATATAATATCAATCATTGATATATTTAATCATTGATATATTTATCAACAGTTAATATTACTAACTTTATTCTCTAGAGTAAATTATTCATTTTAATGGAATCAAATATCATGAAAAGGGAATTTAACCTTTTATATAATACTATTCATTGGGTCAAAATTCCACGGCTCTACTGCTATACTACTAAAATACTAAAACTTACCCCAACTAATTAAAACTATGCTTTTCCCAAACAAGAAAGAATCATGGTAGTATTAGCACTTTAACATATTATATTGATCCCAACACGTTATTCATCATCAAAAAGCACAAAGAATAGAGAACAGAATTGGAAAACTATGCACAATTGGTAATTCAAAACAGAATCTATTAGCATCGTTAGTTTGGCTATAGTATCCAACATACACATTTTCAAGCTGTGTTCTTATATAATAAATATTAAACCGAAAATATTGGAAAAAATTTCCATCAAGGACACATTCCCTTGATTTTATGTGTAATGACAGCCAGTAATAATTCATTTCCAATATAAGGAAACATCATTTAGCGATCAAAACCAAGTCGGGATAACATCGACTCGTGGTAGAATGATATAGTTTAAAAACTTGGGAAATAGTTTAAACCCCAAAAAAATACTAGAACTACACCTAAAACTGTTGTTGGATTAATATGCACTTCAATCTTCAAGCTCGATAATCTTAACCACGGATGCATCACCGAGTTTCTGACAAACAACAACTCGATCATGTGACTTTATAATTCCCAATGATTTTCCATGATCAAGAGCAACCTTAAGAATAGATTCATTTGTTGCACTTGTTGATTCAGCCTGCAGTCGCAAGAGTATATGACATTAAACTAGCATTCATTTATATTGACAACAATAGCACAAAGTGGTCACGTAGAATAAAGATTATGCACTAACAATGTTACTGAAGTCTGAAGTTCGTATTATGAGAGCAAATATGCCTACCCCCAAAGAAGAATCTCAACAGAACAATGACAAAGAACTATAACTGAGAATTGCTGAAAAAGAAACTTACAGGATGCCGAGGATCAGCGAGCATAGGAAAGAGACCTCTTACAATAAGTGATTGTCTTGCCTGTGTCACAAATTGAATTTCTTCGTAAGTTTGATTTAAATATGTGGTACAATGTAAACCACAAAATTCATCCTGGTCAGTATATTTTCTAGTCATCTACAAGGAATTAAGGGTGTCCAAATCCAAGAAAATTCATGGCAACATTTACTTAATAACTACAACAATAAGCTGAAAATACTTCACATTGAAATAAATTAAATGTTGATTTACTTAAAGGGATATGCATTGTCGGGGTAAATCTGTTTTCCCTTGGCAACTAATAAGAACTCACCATTTTGCAATTTCATACAATAATATTCAAAATATACTTAACAAAGGGGAAGGAATGATGTGACATAATAATGAACTATTATTGGATATCAGTATAAAATTATTTTACATTAACCCTTAATTGGTTGGGCAAAATGAATTAACAATTGGTTGGGCAAAATGATATTCACTCAAATGAATTAACAACTAATTGGGCAAAATAAAACAGAATAAATTGTTCTTTATCAATAGAAAGCATGAAAAAGTATGATGATTCATGAAAATAGTACAATTTCTAATTAGCATTTCTTAGAACCAAACTCTTCATAGAAAATTACAACAAACACAGTCAAGCCAATCTCTCAGGTGAGAGTGTCAACAACAGTAAACAGCCACAAATAATTAACAGAAAATATGCACTTCAATCAAAAGTTATGATCAAACCTCAAAAGCTCCACTAAAGCTCCACTTTAGCTGATTTGTCTTGAGTCGGGGGATCACCACGGAGAGAACTGGCATTGTCGGCCTATACTTTGCAATCAACCTGACAGGTGTACATGACATCTTTAGAAAGAAAGTCTTAAGGACATAAGTGGTGATTAGAACAATAAAAGAATAGCACGGATAGTAATTCAAGAATAATGTATCTATGAAGTCGAATCCGAGTTGAAAACAACTGTTTCACAACAAACTAAATATGAACAAATTCATATTGAATTACTTAAAAGATAGTAGTACCTTGCAGCCCTTCCCGATGAAGTGAAACAAATTATAATAGAAGCTTTCACCTTAATAGCAGCTCGTACCTAACAAGAAAAGATTTGCACGTAAGAAGCCTACTTTCAAAGATGAAATAGAATCATTGATCAAACCCGTAAAAAAATGCAATAGGCATAAATTTGTCTCCTGCATAAGAGAATATACAATAAAAAATAAGGAAATGTTCGGATGAAAGTACCGCAGAGGATGCAATAGATTCCAAATGAGTCATGGGTTCTCCGACGTATTTGACTGTCTTCTTAAAATAAAGGTCTTGATTGAAAACTTTTTCAGCCTACAATGACATAAAACGGATGACATACAAATTAGTCAACAAATATTGTAAAATTTTGAATTAGAGAACATTTGGTCTTGATTGATTCACAATTAGTCAACAAATATCATGTTAATTTTTGCTCCATTAATACATTGATTTCCAAATTAATTTATCAAGTAGAAAGAAGAGAAAGCCTATGAGTTTAGGCTGATTGATTTCAAAACTATGAAACACCAATTCCAGATTCATTTATGCGACATAGCAAAAGAGCCAATAATGGAACATTAAAGATTACGTGATCAGAAACCATAAAACCTGAATCAAGATATCAGTACAAATCCAACATATAAAACAAAATTAATGAACCATCTAATAAACTTACCTCTGAACAAATTCTGCCAACGGTAGAAATAGTCTCAACAGGGTACAGCCCACGTAAAGTCTCAGCACCCAAAAGTATTGCATCACTTCCTGTTCATTTAATAGCAGTTAAACAAAAATATCCATAAAGTGGTTCTATGTAAAGCACAGTAGACAAGCACTGCTAAAAGAAGCAACAGAAAAAAAATCACTGAGAAGCGCAAATCACCCGTTTTAATCACTTAGAGAAGGTCTTAACAATTAACAACCAAACCAAATATCAACTAGATCTAGACCGGGTACAACCTATGAAGCACTGCTAAAAGAAGCAAAAAGACAATCACTGAGAAGCACAAATCACCCGTTTTAATCACTTAGAGAAGGTCTTAACAATTAACAACCAAACCAAATATCAACTAGACCACCTAAAATGGTACAACCTATGAAGCACTGACATAGACACAAACGATGGACACGACATTTACACGTAGACACCGGTAATAATTTACGAAAATGGAAGTTATTGAATATAACCACATGTGTCGGCGTCGTCTCAGACACTGACACATGTTGCACACCGAACACACCTTCAATCCGAGGTGTCGGTGCCACATAGACTAGTACTCGCCAACCTAACAAGCTGCATCATATAACTAGTGACTTACCATCTAAAACAGCATTGGCAACATCGGTGGCTTCAGCACGAGTCGGTCTTAAGTTGTCAGTCATGCTATCCACAACACGTGTTAACACAGCAGGCTTCCCAGCCATATTACACTTGTGTAGGGCAGATTTTTGAAACAGAAAAACCTACAAAAGCAAATGGAAGTTGATAAATATTATGGCTGCATACTTGTAAAGGCAGTATTCACTCAATGGAGACAGTCACAAGAATAGTTTGGCTCAAACAATTAAACACCATATTCCATTACAGTTTACAAGTTGAAAAATCTCTTCTTTTTGTGCAATTTTGGGTCTATACCTCTAGACCTCCAACATAGGCACGTCTGGAATACTTTTTTGAAAATGTGGAGTACTTGTTAGACCGAAATAAACTTACTTATTGTTATAAGAATTTAAGACAACAAGCACTTCATACTGCAAAATGAATTTCATCAAGAAAACTGACCTTCTCTGGTGGAAGATCAATGCCCAAATTCCCACGGGAAAGGATAATACCATCAGCTTCTTGCAGAATCTCATCAAAATGGGTCAATCCCTAAGATACAACACACATGTAAAATGCATATTATATAACTGACTAAGCCTAGCCAATAAGAATATAATTTACACAGAAATGAAGATAGGTAACGCACCTCAACATTTTCAATTTTTGCAAAAATTTGAGTCTGACTAAGGTCGCCTAACTTTGAAAGGAACTCACGAGCCTGCATTAAAATAACATATGAAGGACTATAAATAGAATTTGAGTATGAGATGACCAACTCAAGTAAGCAATCGAGAGCTCAAATTACCTCACGGACGTCTTCGGCATGCCGAGTATATGACAATGACAGAAAATCAATTTTGTTCTTAACACCCCAGGTGCTTATAACCTGAAAGAAAAAAAAGTTACGTAAATAAATATAATATCCACAAAACTTTAACATAACCTATTTGATAGGCACATTGAACATGCATGGCAATGAAATGTTAATAATTCACACATCCGAGTGAAAAACAGAACTTACCTCCTTGTCTTTCTCTGTAAGGGTAGGTAATTCAATACGAACTTGAGAGGCATGCAAAGTGAACAATGACCCGGCCAATGTAGCCGAATTCTTTATAGTACATACAACATCTTGATCTTTGACTTCAGATACCTGCACGACATCAGGTAGAACTCATCAGTCATTAAGCATGTAAAAATTTCAAATATTCTTTGTATGCTTTTGGATACTTATGTTTTTAACTTCGACGACAATAAATAAAAGTGTAAGCCTAAAATAAACGGTTGATGCACAAAAAATATGCATATTCATAATCCAAGTTGAAAGGACCAAGACAAATCATTACAGCTAGAGACCGAAGAACACTAAAATAATTATAAAAAAATTGGACTTAATTTTGCACTTAGTTCAACTTATTTTACCTCTAGCCATACGGAAGTAGTTTCACTTCCTGTGAACAAATATTGACCAATAAAAATAGTGTCTCCCTTCTTCACTGCCTGTAAACAACAAATAATTTGAAAATTATTCAAGCAACAAATTATAATGCAAGCAAAAGGCATCCAACAATATATCTCAAGGTCATGGAGAACAAATTTCATGTGGAATTCAACTAAACATTCACATTAACCACTGCTAACATCATAAGCAAGGATAAAATTTTATACATATATAAAATTTATAGCTACTTTGAGACTTGCAACTCTGAGAGGAAAGAGAAATGTAAATGCAAGAAAGTCACATCATATAATGACAAGGTGGAAAATGTCAAAGAACCTGTGCCAGTCCATTGAAGTTTATAGGCAATATCTCCGAAGAAGCTTCTTGATCCTGGTCAGGAGTTAGAACAACCTGACCATCTGCCTTAAGTGAGATAGCTGTCTCACTTTTGTTAACAACCTGCATCTCTGCACCAACTGTGTCCAGCATAATCTGTCGAAGACAACCGGAGTAACAAACTTTTAGCTCCTTTCCAATTATTTATCCTCAACATAAAACACATGGAACGTAGAAAAGCGAGAATACAGACATTGGGGATTCTTGAAACAGATGCTTAAAGAGATTTTCCTTGATAAATTGGACAATAAATATACAAAAAAATGTGCGATACATAAAAACCATTCATATGCTTTCACGTGACACCAACTGCTTAAGCTTTTGGGATAGTTTGTTTGTGACATAAGGGAAGACATGATTGTGTGTTGTCGACACTTCAAGCCACAAGGAAGTGCTATAACATATGTGTTGAGTCGTTAAATAGCGGCTGTAGCGGTGTTATAGCTCTAAAGCGAGGCAAATTCGAACAAACCGCTATGTTACCGCGATACACTATTCAGTACAAAATGTTGTCAAATGGCAACTATAGCAATTAGCGGTGCTATAGCACTGCTACGTAGCAAAATTTGAACAAACTACTATTTTCCACAATCCGTGATTGACAACACTGCATATGTGTGTTTTCTAATGAGGTTTACGGGCGTACTTTAAAAAATATAGTTAATGGAGTACTTGGTTTGTGACACATCCTTCATTTAAATTTCTTTTTCTTTAGTGTACTTTTAACCAATGTAATGTAAAAAGCTTTCATAAAGAAAAAATTGCTATACTAGCTTTCGTGCAGCCACAGTTTCTGCATGAAACAAACTGTTCTCTATCTATGTAGCACCAACACCACTGATTGAAGATGTGTCCTGGTGTCCAACACCAACACGACATTGACACCTTGATTACATTTAATTTATTCATTTTCTCAAATTATTATCAGAGTCTACATCCGGTGTTATGTCAGAATATGCGCTTCATAGCGAAGCTCTATTGCCTAAATAGCAAAAGATTAAAAAATGTGAAGCAACATAGAAAGAATGAAGGAAACTCACAGCACAGAGCTTCTTAGTACCCTTTATAGCAGTCTTCAAATTCTCCAAAGTCTCCTGGTGATACTCAGGGTCACACCAAGAAAAGTCAAAGCGAGCCACTGCATAAAACAACAACAAAAATCACATCAAAATCTAAAATACACTAAACACCACATAACCCTCCATCAATTCTTCAATAAAACTCCATAATTCATAGGACAATTTAAGAATTAGAGAAAAGATTAAAAAAAATATATACATACCAGACATGCCAGCTTTAAGACAACCAGAAATGGCTTCAACAGATCGAGATTTAGGACCTAATGTACCAACGATCTTTGTCATTGCAGAAAAAAAGCTCTGCAAAATCCATCAATCATAACATGTCATAATAATTTCAATGAATTAAATCAATTATTACACAATAAAAAGCATAAAAACAAATCGAAAAACAAAAAGGGTTGAATAACAACTATGCAATGGATCTATAAATTTGAAATTGAAAACAAAACAACAACAATAATAAGAAAGAGTGAAGAGAAACTAACGGCCTTGGATGGCTCTAAGATAGAGGCCATCCTAATCGGCTCCTCGAGAAGCAAGTGACTGGAAGGCATGTTTGATTCTCGACAAAAAAAAATGGCTTCCAAAATCGAAATAAATTGAACAGTAGTGGCGTGCTGCGTGAAGAGACCAAAAACGCTGTTTTATTGATTAAGAAAAGCCTCTGAACTGGACAATATTTATGCTTTTTTGCTCTTTTATTTCTTGTTATATATATCGTTCTCTTTTGATTTCAACTTTCGTGAGCCGTTTACAGTGGTACTTCGTTTTAGGTAAGGTTGTTTTGTTGAAATGTGTGATGTGACGTGGCGAAATACTGGCTGTTCGATGAGTAACACGTTTTGTGGTTTGTGATGGGCGCTTGTAATAGAAATATGTAGTACGGTGACTACCGTATTTAGGTTGTTTGGTTTAATTTTTCGGGCAAAGAAGGGTGTAATTTTCTTTGTTTTGTTTCGTGGAGAAGGGGAAAGGTGTTGGTGCACTGCACGCGCTGTGTGAAAGGAATGGTGGTGCACGTGGTTTATATTCCAGAAGAATTATAATGACACGTGACTTGGGTGGAGTAGGTGGCTTGTGAGAAAATAATAAGACCGAGCAAAGCATGTGCCGCATGGGGATGGTGTGGTGTGCGAGCGAGATTGACCGTGAACAGTTGAGCATGCGTTTTTTGTTTTGTTTTATTTTAATTTTAAAAATAAAAAACAACTAACATTCATCCGAATTAGACCGATGATGATGATTGGTCTGACCTTATGAACAACACTTCGTGACCCTGAGATCAAATACTATAAGTAGTTGTATAAGGTGAGTGAGGGGTATTAAGATGTAGAAAATGTATATGGCATAGTAATAGTATTAGAGTAGTGATATATATAGTATGGAGGTTGGATGTGATATGGAAATACCCCTGTTCGCCGAATAGGAAATACCCCTGTTCGCCGAATAATGTGTCACTATTTTTTCTCATGCCTCCTACTAACTATTAGAATTAGGGTTGGTAGACATTTTTAGGCTTTAGATTTATTGTAACATAGGGTCAAGGGAAGTTGGGTTTGTCTATGTGAGTAAAGGCCGACTAGACATTGGGCCAGTTCAAAACAGTTGCACCCAAGTCGTTGTTTCATGTAAAGGAAACAATAACTTTGTGTTAGGACTTTGTGTGAATGGTTTTGTGATAGTCGAGATTCATGTTTGACTTTATAAGTGTCTTTTGCTTTCTAAGTTGATAGTCAATCTCGAGTCTTCTATAGCAGCTTTTGTGTTCAACGACTTATATGTTGTGCGTTAAGAGATTATTTGCAAACAACTGTTGAGACGATATCCAAATTTGATGACCTCGGTAAAATCTACAGTTTAACGTTTGTGGGTCGTATCGATATGATATCGAATACATGGTTCTTATGGTTGATTGTCGACTTTTTGAATGACTTTATTTAAGACTTATTGTTGTTCTCGAATTATCTTTCTTGAAACATTTACCATCGACGTACCACTCGAAGGATTTGAGACGTCATTCAAAGTGAGTGATATGACACATGCTGGTTTTTCAAATGATATGTTCATATTCAACCAGAGGAACTCAAACATCCTTTTCCTTTTCACTTCATATTATACATTGTTTTCAAGACGTGATTATATTTGTTGGATCTAACCCTTTAAATTCCCATTTTTTTTACAGGATCCTTAATATAAATAGGAGCCACGTACATTTGAACGGACTTTTTTCAAATCATTTGACCTTCTTCAAGTTTTTGCATTTTTCTCTTTAAGACTTTTTAGTAGGTGCTTTCTTTGTTCACATCTTTGTGTTTGGTGCTTTTTGGTTTGTTTTCATCCAAGTTCATCACTTTGTTGTGGTAAGTTTCTCTTTGTAGTTGTGTTTTTCTACATTTTCTTTGTTTGAAATTTATGTGCTTTTATATTTTTGCATTTTGTGTTTGCTTGCGTAGTGATGGCTTGCAAAGGCTTTGTTGCACCATGTTGAAACCAAGTTGATTTAAAGAAATAAGTCTCTCACTTGTTTTGATCATAACAAAATTGTTTGTCGGAGCAATTTGATGCTCTAACGTTGAATTTAAGTGTGTAGGTTCGAATTCATATGGTCGGTCAATGGACTCTCAATGTATCCTCTGATAAATAGACAGAGACAAAAATACAATACATTATTTCCTCTCTTCGCTAAGTCTGATACATGAATCGGCGTTGCGTTGCAGTGCCTCTGAAAGCATAAAGCATTGACGTAGTCTTTTTGCCTCTGGTGAACTCAAACATGAACTTTTATGATAGTATGCTTCTATCTCTGATAAGCGTGACAATAATTCTTCTATTTATGCCTCTGACAATCATATCAAGTGTCTGATTATCTGACTCTGAACTTCCATGCTATAAAAAAATCAACGCTTCTAAAAAAGTTAACGCTCTAAAAAAAGTCAATGTTTTGAAAATATCAAAGTCCTAAAAAGTCAACGATCTGAACACAGAGCAATTTGTGCATCCTATTATACATATCCTGAATCAGCTACTTGTCTAAAGATCTCAAGACATTGTCTGATCATCGTTCCCTCTAATTTCCAATTGTTTCAAACAAACATGTCAAATCAGTACAAGATCATTTTTTTCTAGAAAGTCATTTTGTCAAGTCATTCCACAAAGGTACGATGCAAAACTTCATGGGTTATCTTGATTTTGCACAATTAGTACAACAGTGAGAAACCCTAATTATCTCTATAAAGGGTATGCTTCCCTCAACGAAGAAAGACACAACAACAAAAATACATTGCATGCAAGCAACAAGCGATAATCACATTTGTACTATTGTTCTCATCTTGTTAATGCTAAGAGAATTTTTTTGGAAGCAAAAAAATTGTAAACACTCTTTACGAGAGCTTATTCAAATAAACCCCAAAACCTTTTTATTGTAATCTAGCCCAGTAGCAGCTGTCATCCTCAATAACTTGATTGTACTAAGCTAGAAGGTTGAGAAGATTGAACACAATTAATGTGACTAGTGGGTGTTCAAGTGTATGTCTAATTCAATGATAATTTAGTGGATTAAATCCTTCAGGTTGAAAAAATTCAACGTAGCTACAGTGTTGGTGGTGAACCAGAATAAATTATTGTTTTTCTACTCTATTTTCACACTCGTGCATTATCTTCTTTACTTTGAGTACAGCCGCACAAAAGTTTTTTAAAAACACAATTTAAACCTCTCATTTCTTGTGATCTTTTCGTTTTACACACCATTGTGCTTTTTTTATGTGTGCTGGTTAGTGATATTCCCTTCCACTTATTGAATGGGGGTGGAAATGTGGATTTAATGATTTCAAATTTATTATCTTCTTCTACCTTTTAGGTCACCATTAAACAACAAACAAATCTTGAGATCGATAGAGTTATATTCAATGTCAATTCATCCTCGACTTTCCTTCTAATGATGACGAAACATAATTATAATTAGGGATGAGAATAGGCCAGGTCGTCCGTAGGGGCCTATGGCCTGGCCTACTTATAGCCTGGTCTGGCCTATTTAATAAAAAGGCTAGGCTCAGGCTGTTTTTAAAGCCTATTTATTTAAATAGGTCAGGCTGAGGCTTATAAAAAAGCCTATTAGGTCTGACAGGTCGGCCTATATATATTTCTTATTTATTAATATTATATTTTATTATTATATTAATAATATTATTTTCTATTTTAGATTATATCAATTAAGCAATCACTTAGTAATCATTCCATATTCAGTAGTCGTTCCATATTCGGTAGCGGTTCTATATTTGACAGTAGTTTCATATTCGGTAACCGTTCAATTAATCAATCACTCAGTAGTTGTTCCTTATTTGTTTAAGAGGTAATAATAGTTGTGTTTAAAAAGGCTTTTAAAAAGGCTTATAGGCCAGACCAAACTATTAAAAAGGCCAGGCTTAGGCCGAAAAAAAAGCCTATGATAGGTCGTAGGCCAGACTTAGGCCGAAAAAATAAATCGTCTGCCAGGCTCAGGCCTTTCAAAGTCTGGCCTGGCCTGGCCTATTCCCACCCCTAATTATAATGACATGTCAAATATTAACTCAACTATATTTAATTATTTTAATTATGTTGATTGTGTTAATAATGTTGATTGAATAATATTTAATACTTAAAATTAACAAGTATTTTATTAAATCGTTTAATTAAAAAGCTATAATTAATTAATCAATAAATTAAATAAAAATCCAACAATCTTTATTTTTAACCCATAAAACTTATTCTTTTTTAACCCATAAAACTCAAATTCTTAAAATTTTCATTTTTTTCTCCTGTCTCGCACAATATCCATGATTAAAATACATAGAAGCCTTATTATGATCACATAAAGCCATCTCATCAATGGCTTCTCCCAACTCTCACCTTTTGCATTCTCTCATTTTCCCCCAAATCTCTCTTTCAAGTTGGTTCAACTTTTCCAATCCACCAACATTCTCAACAATTCATTTCTCCCACATTCACAATTTCAAAATCTCACCAATAATTTCAAAATCTCAAATTTTCAAACCCCACCAACAATCTCTTCAACCCCTTTTTTTCATATATTCTTCAACCTCATCTCAACTCTTGGTCCTTCCATTTCAACATAAGACATTTGCCCTTATCGACTCCACGATCGCTACCAATAAAAATGGATTTCACATGTGAGAGTGAAGAGAGAGTGACTTTGACACAATTGTCATTATCGCCGTTGGAGATTTTGAGTGTGTCGTTGAGTTGATATGTAGTGGTGTAAGAATAAGGGTGGGAATAAGCAAGGCTATGAAAATGTCAGAGTTTGACATACGATTAATTTTTTCAGTCTGAGTTCGGCTTACGACCTATTATAAGTTTTTTTTTTTTTTTCTTCAGTCTGACCTAACCTTTTTAAAAAGTTTGGTCTGATTTGAAAACCTATTTCACATTAAAACATTCAAATAATATATTTTAAATTTTTTTATATAGGCTAAACTAAGTCTTTATATATAACTAAATCTAATAAACAAATTGAATCTATGACTAGCAAATTTAAAATAACAAATACTAATATTAATAAATAATAATAAAACATAACAATGTTAATATATATATATATATATATATATAAGCCAACCTATCAAGTTTAATAGTTTTTTTTATAAGTTTGAGTCTAGTCTATTTAAATTAATCGACTTTAAAAAAAGTCTGAATGTAGCATTTTATTAAATAGGTCAATTCAAACCATAGAATCTTAACGGACAATCTAGTCTATTCTCACTCAAATGTAAAAGGTTGAAGAAGTCATTAGTTTACTAGCGAAAGAAAGGGATCGCAAATAGAGATTTATGTGTATATGTGTTTGTCTTGGAAACATAGATGGAGTTGAACTTGTGCTTGTGGTCTTGCCGATAGTTTTACTCTGCTACGCAAACAAGTTGAAGAGGATAAATTGGAAGGATAAAGGTGTTGGGTTTGGGGAGGAATGATTCTGAGTTTATGCGCTTGTGGAGATGGGGTTTGAATTTTGAATTAATTTATGGGTTGAATGACATACGTTTATATGGATGAATTTATGAGATAAGAATTTAGATTTTGAATGAATTTTTGTGCTTTTGGTCTAATTTTGTTTTTAATTACTATAAACTATTTTATTTAAATATTTTAAAATAAAATATCAACTCAGCATAATTTAAGCACAATTTGTCCACATCAATCACCAATTATAGTCACGTCATCAAAATTTGGTCACCTAAGTATTTTTAATTAAAAAATACATAAATTTTTTTGACATTTATAGAGATATAAATCAAAAAATTATTTCTATTGAGATTAAAGTCAAAATGAATAAATTTTATAGGGACTAAAATTACAAATAAACATATCTTATTTTGCTCGTAAAAGTTTCTTTTTTTCTTCTTCTTTGAAATAACCTTGATGTTCGTGGCAAATTTTAATAAAAATGTATTATAATTTTTTGTATATATTACTTTAAGATTTAAGGTTGGATTGATTAAGTAAGGGATGTTCACATCCATAAAAATAAAAACACAACAATTGATCCAAACAAATTGAAAAATTGCATAAGACTTCAAGACTCCGAGCGCTGATAGAGGGTAATTAGAGTTGAATCCACAACTTTGTAGTTGTGAAGCAACTTCCGATTGTTGGTAAATTTATTTTACATTGACCACTAATAATAATTTGTCACATCAACAAAATGTTAGATACATTTGATCTACATATTGTAGCAAATTAAATAGTTATATTTGTACAATTATTTAAAATGATTTTACATTGTTAGTGCATACTACGTTTAAACTCTTGTGTCCAATGAGAATTTGTTGTCTATTTTATTAAAAAAAAGTTAAATAAATTTTTAGTCGTTTAAAAACTTCTTTATTCACTTTTCTCCCTAATTTAAAAAGTTTTTATAAAAAATTGATATTTTTAGTTCTTATAAAATCAAAATAGTAACTAAAAGTTAATAAATTTTTGTTATAGACTAAACTTAGAATGTCGTAATTTTGTAGAAATTACAAATATATTTAACCTAAAAAGTACTAACCAATTACAAGTAGAAGAAAATAATGAATAATACTACCGGTAAGTAACACTTTTGCATTATTGCGTCTCGTTTGCCAAATGTTTCGTAAAAAATAGCACTCCTCAAATTTTAATACTTATTTATTGTTTTTTATTATTATTAGATATTGCATTATTCAATATTTCATCATAAGTTGTTGTAAGGTGTGTTTAGGTGCTTGCTGAGAAGCTTATTTGGATGTTTGCTGGGAGCTTTTTGGGATTCTTTCATGGATCCTTGTTGAGAGACTTGAGTAGTTGCATTATCAAAATAAAATGCATCCATATGTTCAAAAAATGAAGGATCGCGATATACGTCAAATCCCTTCGACATCTTACTTCTTTTCCTCTTCACACCATCATTTGTTTTGATCTTATCTGGTGGTGCACACATTAATGTTGTTTATGGATATGCTATTTGACAAAGTAAATTTGTTGAAGATAGAAATACAACTTCAATTGCATTCATCAAAACAAGTTTAATGTCAGTCACGATCACCTGAAGAAATGAAGTATTTGAAACTAACAAATCTTTTAACTTCTCCAATGCCCAACAAAAGTTTTATTGACGCTCACAATCAATGTAAGCAAATGCAACGTCAAATGTCAACCCAATTGAAGTTACACCAACAATTTCAAACAATGATAACATATACTTGTTGGCTTTGTAGGTGTTATATATGATAAATACAACAGGGAACATTATCAACAAAGCTATAGAATCTAGGCGCGTCCAAAAGATGTCCCTAACAACGTTGGAGTCTTCACGAGTCTTACTCCTACAAGCACACTTTTTAGTTTCATGTAACTTCAACATATGTTGCATATCAGTTATGAGTTCTTTCAAATTCTTCCTGTGTGTGTTTTGTTAGTTATAAATTTGAGAGATATTAGTCATGTTCTTCTGATCTCGATTTCTCAAACATGACAAGTTCTGTTTCGGTACAATGTGATATTTTGTCAACTCGCATCATGTTTCTTATCTTATTCTTTTACGCGTCCCACAAATGCATTATTTTCAAAAGTAGTCACTAACTCATAGTTGTGAAGCCCACACATTAAACTAATAATCCATCCCTCATCATTTTTCAATAGTCTCGATCTAAAATTAAACCGAAAACCACACATTTTAGTTGAAGTCCTTGAGTTATTTTTATTTGACTTATATTTTCCACCTCTATCACAACCAATAATTAATTTTGACTTTCTTCATCTCTTTTCGGTCTCTATGTCAGAGCAAGTAGTAATAACAACTCAATTTTGTCGGCCAACCTCTCTTGTCCTTGATATGACTACTTTTTGTGACTCAAAAATTTGATCAGTCGTATGCTTCAGTCAAATCTATTCATAATGGTGTTTTTTCATCCCTAATTAAACAAAAATCTAGAATAAAAAAGAATCACATATCTGAAATTTCAAAAATTGAAAATTTTGGTAGAATATAATTACGTACCTGAAATTTCAAATTTTAAAAATTTCGATAGAATAAAATTAAATGCCAAAAATTTTAAGGCATAAAATTTTTGGTAGTATAAATTGTATACCGAAAATTTTATTGGCTGAATTTTTGATACACAATTTATACTATCTGAGATTTTATGCCTTGAAATTTCTAGAACACATATTACACTACCTAAAATTTTGAAAATACAATTTCTGGTAATGTTAATTTGTATAATGAATTTTTGTGAGAAACAATTTAACTATCAAAATTTTTGATAATGAGTATGATTTTGGAGGAATTTGTTTATCTTTGTTTGTATAAAAATAAAAGAAATAAAGTTAAATTTTTTACATTTTGCAAGATGTAAGTACAAATTATGGGATACAAAATCCAATTTTGTACTGATTAAACTTTTGAAAATAAAGAAGGCTGGCCCAAAATAACATGACCCAAAATAACTAGGATCCGGGCCCTCTATGTAGGAGATCAAACGCGCGTACAGTGCACTCGCACTTATCACTTAACGGGAACGTCACTACACGACGTGACGGTAAATACCATACTAACTCACGGAAGTCACGCTCCCGTCAAACCCTCTCCACACATCTTCACCTTCTCTCAACACCCCACTCTCTTTCCCTAACGTTCTCAACGACGCCGTTCCCCCAAATCTTAACGCCTTCTCCGTTACCCTTATGGCATCTTGCGACGACGACGATGATTTCTCAATCCTCCGTGACGATAACCACCACTCTCACCATCTTCACCAAACCTTCGCTCCACACCATCACCACCACCACCACCACTTCTCCACCGCATCAGTCCAACCTAAACCCGTCGCCGACGACGATACCGATGATTACGGAAATCCGTTCGATGACGACGCCGGAAGCGAGAAACGTAAGGATCGCGATGAGATCGGCGATGGAACGACGTCGTACGGGTTTAACAAACGGTCGAAGTCGGTTTCAAGCGGCAACGGAGGAGTAAGCGTAGGAGTAAGCATCGGAGTAGGAGGAGGAGCAGAGTATAGAAAAGATCGGGAAGAATGGAGCGATACAGCGATTGTTTGTTTACTGGAAGCTTACACGGAGAAGTTTACGCAGCTGAATCGGGGGAATCTGAGGGGAAGAGATTGGGAGGAAGTAGCGTCGGTGGTGAGTGAACGGTGCGAAAATCAATCGAAGAGTGTGGAACAGTGTAAGAACAAGGTTGATAACTTGAAGAAAAGGTATAAGCTGGAGAGGCATAGAATGAACAATGGATGCATTTCCACTAGTCATTGGCCTTGGTTTAAGCAGATGGAACACATCGTTGGAAATTCTCTTCCTTCAAAGTTCGCTGAAGAGGATAAAGCCATTGTTCCTGCTTCTAATTCACCAAGGCAATCCAAGAGGTGAATTTCATTTGTTTTCTCTTTTTGTTACATTGCTCTTATCTTCTTAGTGCTTTAATCTGCTTCATTAATGCTTCATTTTACTTGGATTGGAATAGTAATAATAATAGTATACTAATAAAGCTTCATGACATTAATTCGTGATCAGTTTAGATTTTAGGATAGGGTTCTCACACGTGGTTCATAAATCCTATGGTGGCGTTTACTTTATTAAATGAGTTCTTTTGTGTTTCAATGTGCTCTTATATCCTCAGAGAATACATTTGTACTAAAATTGGAAGTTTTCTTCACTTGTAATGTTGCAATGTACATCATGACATCTTCACTGTGCCATATTTCTTGTTCACAAATCACATGGGAACATAATATCTTAATTCTAATTCATAATGTCAGGTGGTGTTACTTGGATGGAGTAGTATGTGTTGATTGTGCTGTCATCATTTGGACTATTTTATTTTGAATGCCATTCATTATGCATTTTTTCCTTGTTTTTATTCTTGTAATATTGTGAAAATATGATTGTTGAGACTTCCTCCTCCGTTATTTATAGATATGGAGTGGCAACGTCCAGCAGTGGGGGTCAAGTAAACAGCCTGAAGTCCAAAGCATTGTCAAACCATAGATGGCGGAGAGTTGTTCTAAAAATTAGTGGAGCTGCACTTACCGGATCGGATACCTGCAATATTGACCCCAAGGTTTGTGTGAATGTACCTCAAATGGAAAAGAAACGTCGCAGTCTTGTTTTATATATGTGGAAAGTTTGACAGTTTTGACATGCGAACCTAGTCTTTTTTAAGTAGAACTTAGAAGACTAATTGTTGTCTGGATGCTGTGACAAAACTTACTTTATTTGCTTGCTGAAATTTATTGTCAGGTGGCCATGTTAGTTTCAAGTGAAGTTGCAATAGCTTCCCGCCTTGGTGTGGAGGTACCGATTCTCATTATTGTCCTCTAGAGTCTGGTATTTTTGTTATCCTATTCAGTTCAGCTGAAGCCTGCTTCTTCTTTCTTTGTGATATTTCAGGTAGCAATTGTTGTTGGAGGTCGTAATTTCTTCTGTGGAGATGCATGGGTAACTGCTACAGGTTTAGAAAGATGTACTGCATACCAAGTTGGGTAAGGTTAATCCCTAAAAGTTCACTGTATATTCTATTTATGGTCTTGCAATTTAGAAGTCCATCACAAAGAAAATATGTGGAAAAAGAGATTTAGATCTCAGAGCAACTATCAATATCCTGATTAGAAATAGTTGATCCAAGGAAAACAAAGACGAGCTAGTTATAGTTGTGATGTGGGAGAGAGAGTATCTTGGAGGCAGGCCAGGGAAGGCCGCAGCTGAGGAGTGAACTTTGACTTGTATCATGTTGTTGGGATATCGGTAGTGTCAATTGTAGAGCACTTGCCTTGTCTGGTGTCATTGCCTCATTTGACTGCTATGAGGACAAAGACTCCCCTCATTTTAAAAAGTAAATTGGAAAAATCTGATATTTAAAATTTTAGGAAGGGCTGTAAAATGTGGGGTGAGGTCCGAATTACCAGGGGGGTTAATATTTGCAGTGTTATGGAAAAAATGCCATAAGATCTTTTTAATCTTTCTGGTTTCTATTAGATGTATAAAAAGATGTGAATGTGTTGCCATAAGATCTTTTTAATCTTTCTGGTTAATACATACCTTCTGATGTGATTAACTTTTCTTTTTAAATATTGACCTGAATGAGTAGTTGCTTCCTAAATATGTCAGCATGATGGCAACTGTGATGAACTCATTATTGCTCCAATCAACTCTAGAGAAGATGGGTGTTCAGACTCGTGTACAAACTTCAGTTTCAATGCAGGAATTTGCTGAACCATACAATAGACAACGGGCCATCAGGCATCTTGAGAAAGGAAGAGTTGTTATATTTGGTGGCATTGGTTTTGGTGCTGGCAATCCACTTTTCTCAACTGACATAGCTTCTGCTCTTCGGGCTTCAGAGCGTACGCTGCTATCCTTTTTAAAATAATTTTCTAATTACTATTTCTCCCACATCATCTTTTACACAGAGGGAACACATAATCTTTTGTGGCAATCATAATTAGCATATCCCTCCTGCTCTGCAGTTAATGCTCAGGCAGTCCTCAAAGGTACTAACGTAGATGGTGTATATGACTGTAACTCACGAGACAACAATTTCACTTTCGAGCACATATCCTTCAGGGAGCTAGTGTCTAGAGGTGTCGCCACTATGGATATGTCAGCCCTAACATTTTGTGAGGAAAATGCTATTCCTGGTAAGTTTCAGGTTATGCTTTAGGTATTATTCAATATATATACAATATATATGCATTGCCATTTCTATATTGTGCCTTACAGTGGATTTCAAATAAGTTCTGTTGCACATTTAAATGGCTGCCACTTCTATGTAAGAAACATTCTTGATGCTTAGGCGTTGTTCTTGTAGAGTTAATATTTTGCTTATATGTGGAAATTTTTGTGTATGCCAACGTTATTTTCATAAACTGATGATAGTCATTGAAGTAATCAATGAAGTAGACAATTTATAACTATCTATTTGATGATTTTTTTCCCGCCATTTACTTGTGCAGTCGTAGTTTTTAATTTATTGGCACCTGGGAACATCTCAAAAGCTTTGTGTGGAGAACAAGTTGGCACACTAATTGACCAAACTGGAGCATTAAGCTAACAATTAATTCAACCATTCAATTATTATTAGGAAAGTTAGAACCATTAAGTCGAGCGGGATACTTACCACCATTGAGATGTTTCGAGAAGAAAATATCAAATCTAGACAGTTTCAGAATGTTGTTATGTGGAGAAGTTAGTGGAAATTGTAGAGCTGAAGTCACAGATTTCATATCCCTATGTAGTTTACTTGGTGGTTGTACTTTTAATATGTTTCTGTAAAATGTAAAAAAGAAATGCCTCTGTAAATTATTCTCAGATGAGTTGTAGCATTGTAATGTATTAGCAGTAGTCTTCCTTTGTTGGTAAAATGCAAACAGATATGGATTAATTTAACTCAAATACAACTTTGTCTATTATTGTGAGTATACATACAATCACTCCAATGAAGCCCACCCCTTTGTGAATTTAGTAGAGGAAAGAAAAAGAGTCAAGAGATGAAAACTATAGAGGAAATAGATTCAAAGAAGTAATTATTTCTTTTAGTGGACCTGCATGGCGACCAGGGGGAGTGGAAAAGTGAATTCCAAACGTAGGTTTGCTTTTGCAAACTGTTGTATGTCTGGAACGTGAAATCTTTTGTATCAAGGTTTAGAATTTCCATGCTTAATAATAATTTGAAGGTATTATTCATTAGTTGTATCTTGTTAGCTATTTTCTAAATGTGGTTAAATTCCAAATGACCATCCATGGAAATCATGGCTCACATTCATTTGAATGCATTTCTAATTTTTATGTATATACATTGGTGCTTCTAAGGCGATTCCATGATTTCAGAGTTGCAAAAGTAGAAATATAATTAACCTACTTGCAATTAAGTGTTGCAGAAACAGCAGACACAACTCATGAATCATGATTGTGGTTTCACGGTGCTTTAACAATAGTGCCATTGAATTAGAATCATTAGTCTATTCAGATTCCTAACGACCGAAGAAAACTTCAAATGTACTATCATACAATACAATTCAACTAGACAGGACTTTATTCCAAACTCAAGCTGAAGGTCCACAGATTTCTGCCACGTTCAACAATGGAATTTCATAAAGTCCACAAATTTTACAAAGAACACTAAACACAATTGAAGAGCTAGCTAATTTGCAGCCACACAATGCAACTGAAAGAAGGGCAAAGATAAGTTAAATACTACTGCACTTGTGTACTTACTCCTCCTTCCTGAACTGTAATAACATATATACCAGACAATATTAATGCACTATAATCACTAAACAAGACCATCTTCTGTGGTGGGAATGGAAGGTGAAAGTGAATTGCGCGATTCATCATAATCCTCCCCTAGAGGAGATTGCTCCACCCTAATATCCTCTATCATCTTAACAACATCTACCATAGTTGGCCTCTTCTCTGGCTGCGGCACCACACAGGCCAAACCAACATGTAGCATCGACACAAGCTCTTCCTCAATGTTCTTGTATCGCAGAAGTTCTTGATCAAAAACCTCCCCAGTCCACTCTTCTTTCACAACTGACCGAACCCATTTGGGAAGATCGACGACAGTTTGCTCCTCTTCATCGATACGAGGACGAGCTGCCGGGGAAGGATATTGCAACGAAGGAGCTTTCCCTGTGAGAACTTCCAACAGCAACACTCCAAAACTGTATACATCAGCTTGCTGAGACAGTCTCTTTTGTTCTGTCTGTTCAGGTGCTCTGTACCCTCCCAATCTTGCAATTGCATGAACAGGGTTTAACAGCAATGACAACCCAAAGTCAGATATGCAAGCATTGCCATTCTTGTCAAGTAGCACATTGGATGATTTCACGTTTCCATGAGGTACTTTTGCTGCACTATATTCTGCATGAATCCGACAAAGCCCTCTTGCTGCTCCTAACACCAAGCTTATTCTTGTTGTCCAATCCAATGGAATCCTCCCCGGTCCACGGTTCCCTATCAATATAATAAATTAAGGGTTATGCTAACAAGTGTTTTAAAACACTTTTTAAGGAATTAAAAGAGAAAATAAAAAAAGTTTTAAATAGAAATGATTAATTTTCCAAATTTCAAAGCATTGAATGCACAACTTTGAAAAATTTATTTTCCTTTTTAATCTATTAACTAGTCCCTGAAAACGCTAGCATTTTCCATAAATTAAATGCCGTTAAGAACCAAAACAAAACAAAATCATCATATTATTATAAACTGTTTTTTTTTTCCCTCTTCCATATAGGTAGAAATGTACAGAATAATTTATGTTTAGCATAAATAATCATAAATTGTTCATTCATTCTGATTGAATTTAATTATCTATTGAATTTGTCCTTTTAAGTGAAACATATTAATCACTTGTCCTTTGATAGTGATTATTGAATTTCAATGAATTTTGAATGGAACACATTAACCACTTGTGCTCAACTAGTGACTATTGAGTTTCAATGAATATCGAATTGATTGAGTACCTGACTCTAAACC
This sequence comes from Cicer pinnatifidum, assembly GCA_037974775.1. Taxonomy (NCBI): domain Eukaryota; kingdom Viridiplantae; phylum Streptophyta; class Magnoliopsida; order Fabales; family Fabaceae; genus Cicer; species Cicer pinnatifidum. Next base: position 20,299,276 of record JBBPBR010000005.1, read on the forward strand.
CTAACTTAAACAATTTTAAACAATTTTAAACAATTTTTTGTCAGATTTTACTCATTCAAGTCGAATTCCATAGTACCAGACCTGAGAAATGAGTTAAGTCTAGTGTTTCTTATTGGTGGTGATTTATGAAAGGAAACATAGCAAAATTAGAAAACTAATATCAATCATATAGACTAGTTAAGAAAGAGTTTAAGACTAACCATGAAGAAGAGCATACAAGCTTCCATTTGAAAGATAATCATAAACAAGAAGCTTTTCTTCCTTGGCATAATAATAAGCTCTAAGTCTAACAACATTAGGGTGTTTAAGCTTCCCAATGACATCCATATACTGTTCAAACTCATGTCTAGCACAAGGGTTTGCATCTTTAAGCCTCTTAACAGCAACAGTACTACCATCATCAAGCACTGCCCTATAAACAGTTCCCAAACTACCCTTCCCAAGCATCTCAGCAGAAGCACGTAACAAATCCTCCAACTCAAACTCACTTCTCCTATCAAAAAACACAAGCTTACTCATTTCAGTTCCACTTGTCCCATTCCCATCACTATCAACACCCCCACCATTTCCATTATACACCTTCTTCTCACTACCATAACTACTCCCACTTTTTCTCTTCCCACCTTCACTACCCATTATGGAATTACTTTTATACCCTCTCCCTTTAGCACAACAATGAGCAACAATAAACGAAGTAACAACCAACAATGCAACGCAATTTGCAACAACTATTGCTACAATAACGCCAGGGCTTAACCCTTTATGAGATTCACTTCTTGGTCTTGCGATTACGCTTGTTTCAGGGAACGAACTTGGGTTTGAAGGAACGGTTTGAACCGGTTCAGGAGAAAGAGGGTTGTTTTCGGTTAAGGAACAAACCGGGAATGGTTTTGAACCGCATAAACCTTCGTTACCGGAGAAGCTTTCTTCGCTGAATTTGTTCAGCAATGAGTTTGGCACGTGACCGGAGAATTCGTTATTGGTTAAGTTGAGTTCTGTGAGATTCGGCATGGAGGATGAGAGGTCAGGGATGTTGCCGGAGAGTGCGTTGTTCTGAAGTCTCAGAGTGAGGAGGTTGGTTAAACGGGAGATTTCGTTGGGAACTTCTCCGGCGAGATTGTTGTCGGAGAGGTCAAGGCGGAGGAGGTTTTTCAGGGAGGAGATTTCCGGTGGGATTTGGCCGGAGAAGTCGTTTCCGGCGAGGTAGAGAAGTTTGAGATTTGTGCAATTGGAGAGGAGAGAAGGTGCAACGGTCCCGTTAAGGCGGTTGTTATGGAGGTCGAGGAGGCGGAGGTGGGTGAGAGGAGAGAGAGATTCGATGGGTCCTCGGAGATTGAGGGAAGGGAGAGTGAGAGTCGTGACGCGGTTGTTTGGGGAGCAAATGACGCCGTGCCATGAGGCGGAGCAGGCGTCGGTGCCAGTCCAGTTAGTCAGGAGGCGGCCGTGTGTGTCGGTATTGCGGCGGAAGAGGGTGAGTGCTTGTGTGTCATTATGTGTTAGACATGGTACAATGTAGATTGTGAAGAAAAAGAAGAAGATGATGACATAGTTCATCATCATGATCATGGGATGAAGATGAAGATGAAACAATGTTGTTGTTTAATGTTTTAAAAATTGTATAAAGCAAGTGAAAGCCATGAGTGTTGTCATGCTTTCTATGTATGGGGAGAGAGTGAAATTTGGAAGGATTATTTTTGATGTGGCATGCATGGATGAGTATGATTAAGAAGGGTGAATGTGATATATACTATGTTGTGGAGATTAATTAGTTAGGAGAGAGGGAATATGTAATATGATGATTAAAGATATAACAGATGGTTATGGTTGTTGTGTGAATGATTGGTGTTGTCTACTCCTTTATGGAAAAAGAGAAAGAAATGTCACCAACAACATTTTGCTTTTTCTCTTTTCTTTACTTTTATGCAATTGAGAAATTTAAAGATGAAAAAAAATGTTATGCTTCATATTCTGTTAGTAATGTGGTGAGACTTGAGAGCATAGCTCAAAGAGCTTGAACTTCTTTAGTGTGCAAACATAGATTTGAAATTGATATTCATGAAGGATATATCCGACATAATTACGTGTCTTCGCTCCCACCTATATTCACTTAATTGTTTTGAGATCCCAAATCATATTCTCACTTTGACATTTACATGAATTATTATATACATGAGTCATTAGCATGCGCAAGCAAGAATAAAGATTATAAATAAATTGGTAGGCATGAATATAAAGTATAGCTATAGTGAGTATATTAATTTATTATTAAATAGTTTAAGTTTTGCTGAGTGTACCACTTGATACATTAGAGCACTTTTGAATTTGGACTCTAAACATTGAAGAAGCTGATATACATAATGAAAACAAAAAATAATTATTAAATGGCAATTAGAGTATTTTATTTTGATTACACATCAATAACAGTGGCATACTATTGAAAAGTCAGTGTTTAACTAGATGAGATTATGTACTACTGTTTATTGCATATGTTGTTAGAACAAATTAAATAGAATCAGAGGTCATTACCAAAGTCTACCCTTCAATGATTTCGATAATGTTCTCTTGGATGTGAATTGTGTGAATAAATTAGTCCTTGGTTCTTTCATCATGAGCATACATGTGTGTTACCCACCCATTTCAAAAGGTCAAATTTTAGCATTATTATAGACTTTATCGTACAAATTGAGGTAATATATGTTTGCTTTAAATTTTGGTGTGGTTAAAATTAATTGGGAAGTTGTAAAATTGATTTTGATATATTTAAATATTTTCGAGCAAAATTGATTATACTTTTATAAATAATTTTAATATGAAATTAAAATTTATAGTTTTTGAATTCAAATGTAATTTTTATGCTGAAATTTGTCGTTAAATTCATTTTTATCTAAACATATTAAAATATAAATAATTTTATATTGAACTTATTTTTAATTAAAATAAATTTTACAAAATTAATTCACTCAATTAATTTTAGTCGCTGCTGAATCAAATACATGTTTAATCTTATACCATCTTCAAGTTAGCTAATAGTAGTAGGATTTAATGATTTTAAATTCAATGGTGAAGATTTACTTTTGAATCAAGTCACTAACAAATCACAATTTATCAGACTTTTGCAATTTAAATCATTGAGCCATTGACTATGTTGACGGAATTCATTTGTACAATTACTTTCAATGATCATATACTTAACCTGAATGAAAATAATTTATCTTGTTGGGCAAACTAAAGTTTTGAGGCTCTCTCTCAACAAAAGAGAGTGGTCCATTAATTATTTGATTTGCCTGCTTTTCTTTTTCTAAGTTGTGGAAGAAAAAAGAGGTCTCTACTTTATGTCATGAACAAGCAAATTAAGCTTTTCTCACACCAACTATGAAACATTGAATTCAGTAAAATTAGTGCATATTAGTGAACAAGAAAATACAAGAATCAGACTGAACTAATTTAAACACAAATGAATTGTATATAATATATATTAATATGTTTACTTACGTACTTAATCCAATTGAGTTAGATAAGTGCTTAATCCAATTTTAGGAGAAAATTGGTATGGACCGAAAACATTACTAGCATGTGTTTGAATGCGCTTTTGATTAACTTTACGCGTTTCAATGCGCTTTTCTATTGTGAAAATCAGAAGCAGCAACACATAATTTCTACGTCGACGTAGTTTCTGTCGTGATTTTGCTTAACGTCGATGTGGTTCTAAATATATACTTAATCAATTTTTATAATTTTTATAAGATGCATGAAAAATATTGAAAAGTTTAATTTATTAGTTTAATTATTAGAGGATGCCATTTAATTTTATTCAAAACATCTTTTTCCTAATTAAACTTAGAGTATAATTTGTATGTAATATAAGTAATTATAAAAAAATTAAATATTATTAATAATTTAATAATTTAATTAATTAATGGTATAAAAAATATTTACACCGATTCTATATAAATTAAATTTTTTAAACTTCTCGCCAATCAATTTTTTCACCAATCTTTTTTCTTAGTAGCATATGGGGCAATTCATTCATGCGTGCTGTCGCAAGAAGAGAAGGAATTGTTTCCATTTTTTTTTTTGTTACTTGTTTTGCATTATATTAAAGGAAACTATGTTTTGTAACAAAAAAAAGGGACACTATATGCTTTTTGGCCCAACCGTGAACATGAAAAAGCAAAAGAGAAAAATAAAGCAAGAGAGATTGATGGCGAGATTGGCGTTCCAAAATCTAACACTTTGCAGTCACTCACTGACTTGAAAAAGGACACTATAGTACTGCATGCACTGGCAGTAGGGAATCAAAATATGCTTGTTTCTTTCTTTTAAATTCTTTTTCATTTTTACTTAATTATATTTTGGTTCTCTTATATTTACCTACTCACATAATTAATTTATGAATTTTTAGATTAAAAGATAACGATGAATGATGATGTCATATGTTTAAAATAACTTCTTATATAATTCGACATAATTTGGTCATATACCTAATCCACAATCTTATAGCAAATTTTATTACTCAACTTGGAATATTTACAAAGAGAAACTATTCTTCCATACAATTTTAGTAGGAAAAATTATAAACCCTCTCAAACAATTTTTGCACAAAACATCGCAAACTATCTAAATGAGGCACAACTACCCAAACTTCTAAGGATTCAAATTGTTGTGGTGAAAAAAACTTAAATTAACTCTATATTTATATTAATTTTTTTACTTCTTTCTTCTTCACACTATTTGATGTGGAACGTTGATGAGTACTAACTTTGACACAACATAACATATCACTCTTTGTACAAATTTCACATTTCTTCACTTTGTCAACAACTTCATATTCATAAAGTAGAAGATCATTCTCTTTCTTCTTCTTTACACTTTGCAAATCGTCCATGTTTTTAACATTTAACTTGTATGTGACCAAACTCTTCATAATAATGACATTTGACAATATTCATATCTCTTGATTAAAACCTTATATCATGTTTATCATCATATTTCTTCTTTTCTTGCCCACCTTTGATTACTAGTATTTGATTGTCTTCGAAAAATTTGTCACCATTCATTATTTGTTGACTGTCATTCAATGAACACATCACCTCATCTAGCTGCAATGTAAACTTTCCGGCTAACATTGATTGCACTAGTGATTTATAAGATTTGGATAGTGAAACCCACAAAAGTAATATTTTCTCTTCATCTTTTATATCTATGTTTGATGTAAACTTGCATTCGAACAAATCCCAGAATTTTGTTGAAGCAGTTTATTTCAACACAATAATTTTAATTTGTAGAGAAAATGTCAATCTAAATGTACTCATTAGGGGTGGACTTGGGTCGGGTACGGTCGGATTCGGGTCAAAAAACCAAAAAGCGATTGAATCCTGGGGTGGTACCAATGGGCCCAATCTCGTCCATTTTTTATTTCGGGTCGGTTGGATTCGGGCCACTGGGTGACAATTGTGAACGGGTGGGTCAAAACGGGTTGGACTTTTGGATTTTGTTGGGTCCTTTTTTTTCATCTTAAAAAAAAAATAGCATAAAGACCTAACTATAAAAATAATTTGACCCAATATAGTTTGTTACATTTAAGACAACCTTGACCCATTAAAATAAATGGTCCAACCTGCCAATCAGACTCATATTTAACTTCAATTTTTTGTTTTATAAATTCAATTTTTTTATATCACAATTGTCAATCGCAATTTTTTATTACAATATTAATCAAAATCTAATCCAATCAAAGCTTTGTTGTATTATTGTTCTCAAGACATTGCATTTACCATTGGCCACAAAATCTAAGCCAAATATTAAATCACAAATTCACATTCACATGACCAATACAAATTACATTCACACAACCAATACAAATTAAAATTCTCAAGTACAAACTAAATTCACACAACCAATTAAATATTCTCAAGTATAAATTACATAAATTACATCTTAATCAACCTTATTAAAATGATAGTAATCAAAGGAATATTGCTGCACCATGAGGATTTCCTAGTGATTTCAGCAGTTTCTGCACACATATAATGCAAATTAGAAGAAAAAATAACAACAGCGGAATTGAAATATTTCAAAAGCTTTCTGAGTATATTATGTATTCTCCTTTGTGTGTGATGTAATAAAATCTTAGCAGAAAATGATGGAAAGTTAAGAGAAGGAACAATCATAACATGTTTCAATGAAATCTTTTGTAAGGAAATGTATAAGGATTTGTAAGAAAACACAAAAGTACCTTTCAAACTCCCACGTGCAAAATCGATTTACTTTCTATTTTAAACTCTATATGACATTGTCTTAGCTCTTTCAATTGCACAACAATATCACTAGTTAGAGTAACTTGCTGCAAAATATTAACACAACAAAACAATCCATAAACCCTACATTTCAAATAAAAAATAAAATGTCAACATACATTTATTTAGAAGCTAACTTTCTTGTTTGGCATCAGTCTGCACTTTCTGAGATACTGTGATATATGCATACCATACAAACACACAATATCATATACACATAACCATACAAACATTGTTCAAGAATTATAAATTAATCATTGATTCATAAACAACAAACTCAAGTTTTAAAAAAAAATCATAGAACTTACTTTTCTTTGATTCTAGTAGTTTTTCTCTGCTACAACAGAAAGTCTCACACAAAATAAAAGTTATAGTTAAGTATTTAGAAAAATTTGAAACTAAAAGAGGCCGAAAGCTATTGAAAGTAAACACTTTGACCAAAAACTTAAAAAAACGTATATAATAAAATCAACAAAATACTCGTAGAACTCCAATCTTACATTATAGGCTTCTTGCTCTGAGCCAACAAACAAAAAAGATGCTCCTGATCTGAAAATGCTAGTTATACAAAATAAACCCTAATTGTAAAAAATAATAAGGAAATCATAACAGAAATTCATAACACTTTCAACGAGTACCTTTTTATGTGCAATTGTGAGATTTCTCCAACATTCTTTTATCCCTTTTCCATTTGTGGTTGAAGATGTGAGATCGAAAAGAGTATAATATAATGAGGTGAATAAAAGAGAGGTCGAGATACTAGAGAAATGAGATCAAGAGCTTCTGAGATGTGTTGCTAGGGTTTCGAAGGAAAAGAAAATGATAGTTGAAAACGAGAGAAAAGATGCAGAGCAAGGGTGTTATGGGAAGCTAGGGTTTGATGGAAGTAGTGATTTTATATGAAAATTTGAAATGGATTGGGCCAAAATATGCAGAGGAAGATTGGGCCTCAATCTCATATGTATTGGGCGGTCGGTTATGGTTGCCGATGGATCCAATTTCTTCATCCGAACCCGACCACTGTAGACCGTGTATATCCATCAAAGTTCACATGCGAGATCCGACAACCCGATCCAAACCACCCGTTTGCTTATGGGCCGTATGGGTTGGACGATTATGGGAGGGTGTGGCAAATCTGTCCACCCCTAGTACTCACTATCTTTTTTTGCAATGTACTTCACTATAAATCTTTCATCTTATTTAATATTCCATTTCCTCGTCAAACAACAAAACTTCCAAACTTATTTCTCTATCTCTCTTGATTAGAACCTTTGCTCTAATGCCAGTGTTGGGACGCCCCGCGAGCCTAGGAGATAATCACATTTAGTTAAGATCAACACACAAGTGGGATGGATATCACATCTTCACTAAAATCGCAAGACAATGGATATACAAGTAATTTCACTTATATATTGTTCAACATCCATATTTTATCCAATATAGGGGACTTCTAATGCATACTTGACACCAATAAAATTCAATGTCATTTTTTTTATACGCAACAAACTTTGTTCAAGGGAGTACAATGGGTACTCCAACTCATTACAATACAATAGTTTTACACAAAACCAACCAGATAAGCAAAATGACAAATAAACCAATCTCTACCCGTGTACATAGTACGATCACCTCTATGCGCATCAAACCACATTCATGACATCAACTTACTATTATATAACATATATGATAAGTTTTTGACCGATCCTTAAATATTATATTGTTTCGTAAATTCCATAGGCACCATGTAAAAGCCAGCCATATTCAAAATCTCACCTTCTAGTACTTCCTATTCTACAACACAACCCCAAATTGAAGAAAATGTGTGCAACTGATGTTATGTAGCGTTGTTTGAACACCTAACCACTCCACAACACCATCCCACATCTTCACAACAAAGGGAAACTCTAGAAAAGCATGCTGATAAGTCTATAATTGATTAAAATAGAAAACACAAGCAACCTCAAAATTAACGTGAAGCAAACCAATATTACCAAGTTGTGATCTTACCGATAATTTATCAAAAAGAAGATGCCAACTAAACATTTTTATTTTTGATGGTGCAACAGTGCACCAAAGCCCTTGCATAAAGTTGTGTTGTTATCCATTACTAATCTTTCCTTCATCATGTTTTGGTAGACATTTTTCACACTAAAGCTATTGCAAAACATCCAAGGTCCAAATCCATTTATCTTCAAATGACTTTGATGGAACAACCCCTGCCATAAGCAATTTTAAATCAGTAGCTAACTCTTCCTCCCACTCGAACAAAGTACGATGAAACTCCAAGACAATGACCATACATCATTGCACCAATAATTAATCTCCTCCACCAATAAATCTTTGCCAGAAGCCACAACAAACAACCTCATAAATAAGCACCTCAAAGGGTCTGTACCAACCCAAATGTCCTCTAAGAACTTAACTTTTCAGTCATTACCAAGTTTTAACTTCATCATGTCAATAAAAATGTCAGAATACCCACCTCTTAGTGCACAAAAGTCTCTCCACTGGAGGGAACCATTAGTCTGCTATATGGATGGTCATTGTCTATTACTATAGTGTCTAAGGGACCATAATGATATTATAAAATCTCATACTACAATGCATCTCTATTGGTCTGAATTAAGCAAAGTTAATCTGCCCCCAAGGATAAATGTTTACCCTTCCATATTGAAAAATTCTTTGTTAATGAATTAAACACCAACTTCCACGTGCTAATTCTCCTTTGATATGCCCCTACAGGTAATCCAAAAAACAGAAACGGTAAAGAAACATAGTTACAATGTAAGAAATGTGTAGCTGCTTGTAAAAAAAATTTCGACACGTTTATGCCAACAACTCTACTCTTTGCGAAATTAAGCTTCAATCCAGAGACCAGTTAAAAGCTTCTTAGTACCGATTTCAAACCCTACAATTTTTGATGGATTTATTCACATATTAATCTTGTGTCATCCTAAAATTATAGTGATGTGATTGATAGCAATTGGTGCACATGGTAACCATTAAAAGGCCAACCACCACGACTGTGCAGACAATACATGCAAAACCTTCAACAACAATTAGAAATAAAAATGAAGCCAAGGGATCCCCTTAGCGTAATCCCTTATGTGCTTCAAACTCTATAGTTAGTCTGTCATTAACTAGCATTGACATTATGCACCCACATATGCAAGCTCACATCCATTTAATCTACTACAACTCAATGTAGCTCTTGGACTTGCTCCCAGAGCTAGATGTCATCAGTATCTTGTCCTATAGGGAACTCATTTAGACGTACATGAATCGACACAATGGATTCAGAGAACATGGCTTACAAAGAGAAAGATGAGTTTGACCTAACCTTTTGAACATATATTCAAGAAAGTGCCAATTCCCAAAGTCATGAGCTTTTTTGAAGTTCACCTTTAGTAGTAGACAATTATCCTTTCTTTTTTGCTAACTCTACAATCTCATTTAAGGTTAGAACCTGATGTGGATTTGAGTGCTTCCACAATCAAGGATGATTGATAAGCCAATGTAGAATCGCCACAATGGTAAGGAATCCATTGATAATATTCAAGCAAGTTCTAATCCAAGAACTCAAAGAGGAGACACATCTCACTCACAAAGAAATCATAATTCATTTCAAAATTATCCCAAAATGAGACTCTTACAATGTATTTAAAAAAGGATTTATCTTATTCCTAAAATGGGTCAAAAACCAATTCTCTAGACCCATATTGGGCTTACACCACTTAACTAAGATTATTACAATTCAAATTAAACACAAATAAAACTAAAAACTATTATAAAGTCTTGACTTGAAATATTCTTTATTTTTCCTCCCAATTAGCTCATTTTGGTCCTCATCATTCCCTCCTTAGAAGAAATTCGACCTCGAAATTAGCTCAATCAAAACCTACAAGAAGAAAAACACAAAATCAAAGACATGAAGAACAAAGTTAACGCTGCCACTGGGGTCAAATGGAAATTATGAAAAACCACTAAATGTGTCAAGTATGTGAAGCACAATTGCACTTTTTGCATTCAATAATCCAACATACTCATTTTCAAATATAAGGAGTTTTCAAGAGAGAGATAAAATAATACCTATTGAAATTTACATTAAGTACCAATGTTACCTTCCTTGAATTGGAATTTGAGATAAAGACTTCAACGCAAGTTGAGCCTCATGAACATTCTTTTTATCATAAAAAAATGAATGTTCTTTTTGAAACAAGACAAGTCTCTCAAACAAATTAGGAGTACCATATGAAAGTTTAAAATATTTATCAGTAAAAGAAAGAGTAAAGAGAGGTGTAGTATTGCAACTATCAACTAATTCCACATGCAACCATTTACCCTTCATATAAAATCTCAAGATACTAACTTTATTTTTAACACAAGAGTAAGTATTTAAGTTAGCAAACAAATATTTCCTAAGAATCCAACACATTCTTCAAAAAATTTGCCATGAATCAAAGTTACTTTAGAAAGTACAAGTTTAGAAGAATAACATGGATTAAATACTTGATGCATCATGGTTTTAACTTTCAAATGAGGCATATGGAAATAACACAAGTTATGCATTTCAACATGAATATTTACAAACCTATTAAACATAAGAGGAAGAAATTTTTCAAACAATTTAAGAGAAACACGAATTAAAGTATTAGAAACATTTGGCCAATCACCTTTAACTTCAATGGGTTGTGGGCATTCCTCTTTTGGAGACCTATTTTCAAGCTTTTGAACATCAGAATCAACAAAGTTAGGAAAATAGTTAGACTCAATTTCTTAATCTTTGTCTCTCAAATTTTGTTCCACTTCACATTTATTTTCTTTAATTTTCATTTTCTTTCTCGAGGCTAACTTATTTTTTTTTCCTCTTTATTTTTCTTTTCTTTTATTTTCTCTTTTTCTCTTGAGGCTAATTTTTCTACTTTTCTTGCATTTTTTGTATATCCATTTTCATAAATATATTTCACATATTCCAGATCCAATACAAAATCTCTAATATATTCTTCATATGGTATGCTTTCCTTTTTTTTTTCTTTTTTTT
>JBBPBR010000005.1:20332771-20346027 GCA_037974775.1 Cicer pinnatifidum
ATTATTATTATTATTATTATTATTATATTAGATTTTGTATTTTGTGCTAAATCATAAATTTGCTAAAATTTTCTACAATTTAATACTTAAACTTTTTGACGTAGTTAAAGATATTATTATTAAATAGAATTAAAATATTATGTCATATAATATTGGTTTTTTCTAAAAAGTGATGTTAAATATCATAATAAATTTGAACTTTATTTATATATTAACCTTTTAATCCATTTTTAGAAATCTACTTCGTTCACAATTTGAGTGGTGTAGATTTTTATAAAATAAAAATATGAAATAATTTGAATAATATCATACTAGATCATAAAAATGAACTATAATAGTTACTAGATGAGATTCAAACCTAATTTTAGAGTCGTTCAATTTTACAAAAAATATAACACTTACTAATCCACTTCTACCCTTATCTAAGAATTATCATAAGAGTATGAGTACATGTGATGATTGATTTGTAGAATGTTGAGATGGTTGCCTTGTAAAATGTTGAGATGGTTGTTTTGCATACTCTTGAGAGGCATCAACATACTCCCAATATGAAGGATCACGAGGAGTATCAAATTCTTTTTTCCTTTTACTAGATCCCTTGGTTCTCACCTTCTCTGATGGTGCAAGTATTGATGTTGTATGTGGAAATACAACTTCACGCACATTTGCCCTAAATATCCTTTGACCAACATTGTTTCTTCATGTACGCTTTCATTGCTTACAACTCTTCTGAAAAGTTATAATCTGATAAAGATTCTTCATCCTCTAATTCATGTTCAATGCTTAACTTTCTCCAAAAAACATGAATGATATCTAAAGGGATAACATTATCAGATATCTGCAACTTTGCCAACTCACAAGCACATAATAATCCATGAGTTGTTCTGATTGAGCAACCACATTTTGTTTTGTCAGTACCTACAATCTTCACCCTCTACAACTGTTTGTCAATTTTATTTAAATATTTTCTTGATACATAGTGATGTAGACTTTGAAAAAATGGTGAATTATATTCGTGCTCAACATCCTTGATGATTTTCTGAAAAGAAGGTTGAATGATACATATTTGGTTCTTCAACATCATATTCACAACATCCCAACTTTTACACAAATCACCAAAACTAGTTTGCAACATGTTTTTCAATCTCCAATGAGCAGACTCAACTCTACAAACAAATTAAATAACACAAATTAAAACAAATCACATAAACTAGTAAATCATATTTTCTAAAACAAAACAAATCATAATTTAAAAATACCTGTTAGATGTTGTCTTCCCTAAATGCAACACTCTATTGGTCCAAACCTTGACAAATCTTTCTTTTTAAGGTGTTAATCAAGAATCTTTTACATAATCAATAAAAAGAATAATATCGGCACACACTAGCTCAAAGTGTTGTAAGTGATGATCATATTCCTCCACACTAGTTGAATATACAATTTTTTTTCCATAAATCCATTACTTCTTTTTATCTATCCTTTTTCACACATTGTTTGCATCTTACCCCAATATTTTTTTCAATATGCAAACGACATAGAAAATGTATTGAAGTAGAAAACACAATACTAATCGCATTCATCATGACAAGATCTCTACCAGTCACAATAACTTTAGAAATTAAAGTCTCAGATTTGAACAACTGTCATACCTTTTCAAATGCCCAGATGAAGTTATTTTGTCGCTCTTGTTTCAAATAAGCAAACCTTACCAAAGATGTCAAACTAGTAGATGTGAAACCAACAATTCCATGTAATAGTAACCAATATCTATTTGTTTTGTATGTGCTATCACATATCAAAATAAAGTGAAACGTGTTTAACAACTTTATACAATCAGGATACGTCCAAAATATATCTCTCAAAATATTTGAATTATCTCGTCTTCTTGTCCAATGCACATAACTTTCTTGTTGTATTAACTTCAACATATGTTGTATTTATGCTTAAGAACCTCTCAAAGATGATCGATAAGTACTCATTGCTTTATATATTTGACTGAGAATTGTAAGATTAGCTTTATTTATCTCTTTCAAAGCATTTAAAATGAATATGGGTGCAAGTTTATACTTTGTCATGTCATTGACAAATTTCCTCTCTTCTTCGTTTAAACGCCCAAAATAAGAATGACTGATTACAGTATCAAGTAAATCATGATTATATGTTCTACAACGAACACTAATTTTCCATCATTCGCCGACACTTAACGGTATACATATGAGAGTAAATGGACAATTTTCCTTGTGAGAATAAGTTACTGTTGATTTTAATTTTGATTTATATCTTCCACCTCTTTCGCATCCCAAAATTAATTTGTCTTTTCTTCCCCTTTTTTCGGTTGCTTTATCTAATCGAATTGTAACAATTAAAATTTCATTTTGCCTTCTAATATTTTTTACCCATTCAAATATAGCTTCTAGAGAGGAAAATACCTACAAAATATGTTTCAAATAAAACATCAAATATGTCGCTATAATAAAAATTTGATCAGTGATGAATTATTAGTAATAATAATACCTGATCGGTGGTGAATTTTTCTATAGAATCTATAACCGTTTTTGAAGCAGAAACTTCAACTCTACTCATACCTAATTTCAAAAATAGTAATAAATTTAATTAATAATAATATTATAAATTTGTTTTTCAAAATCTATTTTTAATTATAACATACATCAGTAATTTAAAAAAAATGAAACTTTCGGAAGTTTCGAATGTTTTAAATTTTCGAAGGATATGTGTTTTAGAAGATTCAAATTCATGAAAACTTTTGAAACTTTCTGAAAAATCACACCTCGGAACTTTCAAATTCATCCAAAGTTTCAAAAGTTTCAGATGTTCCTGGAAAATATCATTTCGAAAGTTTGATATTTTTCAAAAGTTTCGAAATTGGTAAATATTTCTAGAAAATTAAATTTCGAAAGTTTCAAATTTAACAAAACTTTCGAAGATATAAAAAAACTCACTTTGTTATTATTTCGAAAGTGGGGGTGAGAAATAGAATGGTAAATTTTTTTTTCATGGTTTTATACAAAATAAAAAGGACAAAATGGTCTTTAGTAAAAAAAAGGGGGTGAGAGATACAACTGGGGGGATGCACGATACATTTTCCATAGGAGCGAGTGTGTATTAAATTTTAAAATACTAAATGTTTTATAGTTCATCTTGTGAAGTTGTCATTAGTTGTACCATGATTGAATTTGTGTCATAATCACAACAAAAGAAGGTGAAATACATTGAAAATTTAATAAATATAAAAAAAGAATACATCACATTAAAAATAGAGGACTTTTTTTTCTCTATTATATCTCTATTTATAAAAAAAAAAAACTAAATTACTCTACTTTTAAATTAATATACTAAAAATGCTATTATTTTTTAACGTGTTTTTTTATTTTTCTCCATGATTTCTTTTTACACATGTTTTTCACTTTTTTTTAATGGCATCCACCCAATCAACAATTTATTTGACCCATGTTCAACTTCTTCCATTTTTCACGCGACAACTTTGTAGATTTAGTCAAATTAGGTGTGCAACAGTTTCGCAGATCCGATCAAACTAGGAACACATTTTGTGCTCCACTCGATTGAATAATTTCTCTATAAATAATGGATTCTGCTCAGTTTTTAATTCACACCAATACTCCAAAAAAATAGGAGTTGTCTCTTTTCTCCCTCTTCTACTTCATCCTAATTTTCTTTTTGTAAAGATATTTATGGTTATAAATTTAGAATTTTTATAAAAGATATTTATGGCCAAAAATATCTAAATTTATCTAAAAAAAATTTGTAATATTATTTAAGAATTGTGAAGTGCCAAAAGCTTAAAAACTCATATTTAATTGATTATTTGTCTTAAATATAATTACAAAAATTTATTCAAATATTTAAAAGATGTATATGGTTTAACTTAAAAGCAGAGATTAAAAATGAAACAAAAATATTTCGGAGACTAAAAAAAATTGAAATTGTATAGACTAAAAAAACTAAGTTAATCTTTATAAGTAATTTTTTTAATCTTTTTACCCTTCAAATTAACAACGTGTACCATAATTGAATTTGGGTCATAATTAAATCACACATAATAAACGGTGAAATAGCTCCCCAAGTTGATGGATAAAGCAAATTGATTATAGTGAACATGATGTGGTGTGTTAGATTGTCGGTCTTATTTTAGGAGGCATCATCGTATTATCATTAACACGTGAAGACACATGAGAAGAGAAATAGAGAGAGAAAAAAAGTCACACACTAGCTATCAATTAAAGCATACTAATGTACGTTTCCCTATATAAAGTCCTATTTCCGTATAATTTCTAACAGATTTTGGGCAAATCTTTGTGATCTAAATAGTACCTTGAGAATTATCTTAATTACTGTTCAAAATGAGGCTACCCTCCATGTTTATGTTGTAAAATAATGAGTCATAGTCAAGCCACATGCGATTACAATGTGAAACGTTGGAAGTTTGGAACAAAAAACACAGATGAGCAACAACAAAAAATATAGGGTTGACATGTCAAAAAAATTTGTAGTCTTTTATAGATTTATTTTGAAAATTTTACTTACTACTCCCACACCAATACCCTCCCACCCTTATATTTTTTCTAAAGCTCATTTTTGTCCTTTTCATTTGACACAATAGTAAAAACAAAAACTTAGAAATTTTTCTCTACACGTTGAAAAACTCGTAATATAAAATAAGTGACTTAAAATTCAAAATACCAATCGTTCTCACATATTTCAAAAATAAAAAATCCCAAACCATGATGCATCGAGTATTTCTAATCACAAAAATTTTGAAATATATATATATATATATTGGAAATATTTTGTTTTTACCAAATAATCGGTATATGTATATAAATTATATACTGAATTTTTTGTTTTATAAATAATCGGTATTTTAAATATATACCAGTTTTTTGGTTTAAGTATAATATATATAGACAACATATTTCTTAAAACACAAATAACCATAATTAATCTTTTATTGATTTGATTATATTTTCTTAGGAATAAATGATATTTGAATTTGATATGTCTTATGCATTGGTATGTGTAAATTCCTTATAAATTTTTCACCATCATAATTGTCTTTAAGCTTCAAATCCTTCTTGATAGCGGAAGAACCCAACTTCTTGGACATTGAAGTTGCATAAAATCTATGGTGTAAGCAGGAAGTTATTCCTCCGTTGAATTTACTGTCGATGTCATTGTTCTTCCTTTGGTCTGTTGTGATTTAATATTATGGATTCAATGGTTGAAATCATTGGGTTCTATTTTGTGGAATCTTCTATAAATGGTCACAAGCTCACACTTATAGGTGCTAAGAACCCAAATTTGAAGTTGCTCAACAATAAATCATTTGCTCAAGTTGTTAAGCAAGAATCAAAGCTTTGTTTTTTTCACCATTTATGGCTCATGCTCCTAATTAATTTATTCCCACTTGAAAATTAGTTTAAAATTATACCCAGGGTTGTTCAAACAGTTATTGAGGACTATGTTTCCATATTTGATGAACCCCGTTATTTATCATCTAGAAGGGATAGGTTTGACCACAAAGTTCCACTAATGAAATGGTTCAAAACTCTTCAACCACGTACCTTATCAATAATTGATAAATTGGTCAATGATATTGAGGTAAAAATATTTTATATATGTGCTTTAATCATGATAAATCTTATGAAATAAATGTTTAAGTCTTATGAATGGTGATCTATTGATTATTGTACTTGAACTTTATTTAAGGAACATGAATCACATAAGTGGACAAACTTATTCACATTAACAAGTACATAAGTACATACTCAATCATGAAAGAATCAAAATAGCATCAAAAGATTATTTCACGGAGATATTAGAAGAGAATCTTTCAAACATATGAATTCATGAGAATCAAACAAATCAAAACTTGTCTCAAGAATCAAATGCAACAAGAGTTCAGAATGTTCTGAACCAACTAATAAGGAGAATGATAAAAATGATATTTTGATACCTTGGGAAATATGTCCAATGATATATTATAGATTCAAACATATATATAAATAATAATAATAATAATAATAATAATAATAATAATAATAATAATAATAATAATAATAATAATAATAATAAAGAAGAAGAAGTCAAATAACATCTTTATGAAAGAATCTAAAAAGAAATATATTATGTACTATATCAATCATTCAAGATATTGATTATTGCCTCTTCAAGATAGCATCTTCATGAAGAAAAAAAAAGTGTCTAATACATTCATACATATACTAAAGTATCTCAGAGGTACTTGATAGACAAGACACAACATGTGTAACACTAAGAGAAATATTAGGAAGTATTACTTCAACAAAAGATTTATCCTCTCTTATAGAAGACAACATTCTCAATTGTTATGAAATAATGTTCTCGTGATGAACAAGTTTATTACACTCGTAAATAGACATATCAGTTGAGCAAAATGACAAGAATCAAATTTAAAGAAGAAATCATTTCAAGATTGAGTCATTTATTAAGTTATTTGTTTAAATAATGGTGGAAGAACATCCACCAAAATGTTTTAGATGTTCTATTAAAGAACAATTAACAATAAAGATCTTTTTGGAAGGGAAACTTGCAGTAAATCAGATGGCATTTCACATAGGCTTTCCAACATTTAATGAGCAATTAAAAGTCAAGATTTAAAAGTCTACTTGCAAAAACAAACATGCAAAATATTCTATAGATTGATCTACAAAATGATACAAATATTTATCTCCATAATAAATGACAGAATGGTTGCAAAACATTATGGTTCATTCTGGTTGTCTTAAATAAAAGACAAGAGACAAATGAATCAGTTTTGGGATCACTAAAAGCTTGTTCTATATTGATGTAATTCGTATGTGGGCCACCCAAAGGTAATCAAGTCTCAAGAAGTCAAATAATGAATGTCCACTTGCAAAAAACACATACAGATTGATCTGCAGTTTTGATCTTCAAATTGATTATCTAGAAACAAGTACAAAACATGAATGTACATTACAAATTACTGTTTGACAAGACTTACTGTACATATCTCAGTTCAGGGGAACTGTTCCAACATTCATATGGCAAACCACCCAACATTATGTTTTTTTTCCACTCTCCAGCAAGGCAAGAACGTTCTAGGTTGATCAATAACGTTATGGACATAATTACACTACACTTAAAGAGATTGATTCAAAAGATTATTTGCACTTTGGGAAGTGTATTTAACGACTATATTCAGTTTAAACTAAATATTCAAAGTCTCTTATCATTTGTAAATTGAAGATCAATTGAAAGATTCAGGCAAGAGTTCAATTTGGAATCTACCAATATTTGTTCAAGTAATCACAAGTTAAAAAACTCTTCAAGCAAACTCGAGATCTCTTCACTATATATGTGGATCATCATTTAAGTTTGTCTTTATTTATCTCAAACAAAGAGTTGAGAATCATTAGATCCCAAACACTTTTTTTTATCACACACATTGAAATTAACTCAAGTTTATCTTTTATATTATATTGAGTGTGTTTGTAAAAATCATTTCTAGATTGAAAGGTGCCTGTAAACTCATTTTTAGGTTGAAATGTGAAGATTGCAATTGATCAATGTATAATCAAAATAAAAGGTATGAAGAAGAACGTTCTAGTTCTGAAGCACATAGTGAAAATCTCACGACTGTGAGGACTAGACTATCCCAAGTTGGGTGAACCAGTCTACAATTTTTTTAACAAGTTCAATATTCAATAAAATATCAATTAAAGTGCAGGAACTAAATTTTAAAAAAGGGTCATAATTCAAATCCCTTTTCTTGTGAATATTCATTCGACTACAAATAATATGTTGGAACAAGGCATAATCCAGCATAGCACGAGCCATTTTGTTTCCCTTAATGTTTTGGTTAGAAAGAATAGTTGCATAATTAAGGATTGATTCCTTATTCCTTTAATTGACAACCTTATGGATGAGTTAGGAGAAGCATCATTTTTTTTCTAAATTGGATGAGGTTAGGATACCATCAACTTCGAATGGCAGCACGTGAACAACATAAAACAACATTCAATACTTATAGTAGCCACTATGAATATTTGGTTGTGCCATTTGACTTTACTAATGTACCTGCTTCATCTCAAGCACCTATAAACCATGTGTTTAAGTCATTCTTAAGAAAAAGTTTCATCATTTTCTTTGTAACATCTTGATTTACAGCTCATTCACCCATGACTATCTTTTCCACCTTACTTCGGTGTTTCAAACCATTAAGGACAATGACTTATTTTTGAATATGTCCAAATGCACCTTTACCATAGGTTGTGTTGAATATTTGGAACATTTATATACTCAAGATGATATTTCTACTTATCCTTTCAAAATTAATGTTGTAAGTTCTTGGCCTCTTCGTAAAAATCTTTAAAAATTTTGTGGTTTTTTGGGCCATGTTGGGTTTTATCGTAGATTTGTTAAAGGTTTTGGCAAAATAACTCAACCATTTATTGACATATTGAAAAATGATAATTTTCACTGTTTCAAGTTATTTACTACTACATTTTTTACTGTAAAACATATTTTGATTATTGCACTTGTTTTATGTTTTCCTGATATTTCAAAGAAGTTTGTGGTTGAGACTGATCCATCAAGTAAGGGTATTAGGACAATGACTTATTTCTAAATTTGTCCAAATGCACCTTTATCATAAGTTGTGTTGAATACTTGGAACATTTCATTACTCAAGATGGTATTTCTACTTATCCTTTCAAAATTGATGTTGTAAGTTTTTAGCCTCTTGGTAAAAATCTTTAAAAATTACGTGGTTTTTTGGGCCATATTGAGTATTATCGTAGATTTGTTAAAGATTTTGGCAAAATAGCTCAATCATTTACTGACATATTAAAAAAGGATAATTTTCATTGGTCTACGTTATTTACTGCTACATTCTCTTCACTTTAAAACATGTTTTGATTATTGCACCTGTTTTTATGTTTTCTTGATTTTTCAAAGAAATTTGTGGTTGAGATTGATCCATCAATTAAGGGTATTAGGTTTGTTTTGATGTAAGACAAGCATCTCATTGCATACATCAATAAGTCTTTAGCCTTAAGCATCAACCCATGTTAGTGTATGAAAAGGTACTCTTGGCTATCATATATGTAGTGCAAAAACGAAGAACTTATTTGTCTCACACTCCTTTCATTATTAAAATTGACCAATAAGCTTGGATCGCTAAATTAATGGATTTTGAGTTTGAAATTCTTTAGAAATATGAGACTATTAACCTTGTTGAGTTACTATTGCTAGCTTTAAACTTGGTTGTTCTTGATTTGTTATCTACTATTAAAATGTCCTGGACCAAGGATTCCAAACTTGCACACTAATTTCAAAGTTAAAATGCAAACCTTCAAGTCATTCTAAATATTCTTGGTCACTAGATGAACTAAGACGACATGGAAAATTAGTGGTGGGCACTGATGTTTCCTTAAAGGACTCTATTCTAACCTGACATCATAGTTTTTTTGTTGGTGGCCACTATAGAAGAGATTCCACTACTATGAGACTTAAATCTTTATTATTTTGGAAGGGGACGATGCATGGTCAGGTTGCTTCCCTAGGCTTGTTGCAACCTCTTGCAATACCTTCATTAATTTGGATCGACATCAACGTGGATTTTATTGAAGGATTTCCTACATCAACCAGAAAACAAGTCATATTTGTGGTAATGGACAAACTTAGTAAATATGTCCACTTTATGTCCATGTCCCACCCCTTTACAACTGCAAATCTGGCCCAAACCTTTTTGGACAACATCTTTAAATTGCATGGCATGCCAAATTCAATTACAAGTGATAGAGACCCTACTTTTCTTAGTAACTTCTAATTCGAGGGAGTCCAGTTGAATAAATTCACTGCTTACCATCCTTAATTTGATGGCCAAACAAAGATTCCCAATAAAATATTTGAAACAAACCTATGTTGTGTATGTTCTAAAAGACCCAAAGATTGGTCTAAATGGTTTCCATTGGTTGAATGGTGGTATAATACCTCATTTCATACAGTTATTCAGACTACTCCATTTGAAGTAGTATATGGATAAGCATCCCCTATTCATTTGTCTTACTTGTCAGGTGAGTCTCAAGTTTATGTTGTGGACAATGTTAGAACATTTTAAAGCGCTAATGTTATGTGTACAGTTCCCATATCAGGTTATTTTAAATGACTTTATGTTGGATATTCTAATGTTTGGACTAAGTTAAAGGAACACCAAGACTCTGCTCTTATTTTTCGTATTCTAAGTATGATAAGTGCACTTTAAAATGTGCCTTGAGTGATTATGTTATTTCAATCAAAACTCTGATCAATTTGGCTCTGATGACTACAACAAACATATGATTATCCTGCCTCTGATAAGTGTGGCAAGAAAGTGATTGATTACCTCTAATAAATTGTGCCAAGCATGTGCACGTCTAACTCTGATTAAAAGTCAATGTTCTGATGAAAGTCAACAATTTGATGGAAGTCAATATTCTAAAAGTTAACGCTCTTAAGAAGACAAAATTGTGCATCCTCTTGTTAACTCTGTGAATCTATTATTTGTTTGAAGGTTTATGTCACATACTTTGATCATGATATATTATGCTCTCTATGTCTCTATATCAAAATACGCAAAATCAATTACAAGGACTATTTCTGGACAAGGTTTAATGGTGAGTCAATCTATGAAGGTTTGATATGAAACTTCACGATACATGTTGATTTCTTGCAATCAAGACAACAGTCAAAAACCCTAAAATTCTCTATAAAAGGATGCGTAAACCTCATTGAAGAAAGAACAACATACAATAACAACGCACTACAATATAACCGTCCCTGCACCCCTGCTCACTATCCTTTGTTTTGTTTAAGTGGTGAGAAACAGTTTCTAAGAATACAACATTGTAAACACCCTCTTGTAATAGTATTCATAAAATCCATAAACTTATTCTTTTGTAACCTAGCCCAATAATGGTTACATTCCTCAACATCTTGATTGTACTAAGTTAGAAGGTTGAGAATACTTGAACACAATCAGTTTGACTACAGGTGTTCAGTTAAAGTGTGATTTAGTTGGTAAACTAGTTAATTAAATCCTTCAGTTTGAAGGAGTTGAACGTAGTTATCGTGTTGGTGGTGAACCAGGATGAATTGACTGTGTTGATATGTTTATGCATTATCTGCTCTCTTTTTATTATTTTGTTTTGATCTTGTTAAAACGTTTTTTTAATATAAAACACAATTCAAACCTCTTTTTTTTTTGTGTTTCTTGTTCTATAGAAATGTCCCTTTTTGCTCATGAAAAGACTATTAAAAATTATCAAATTTCATTTGATAAGGGATATAAATAGAATGGTTCAACATGTTGAAAATCATAGAAGTTGCATATTTTTTGTAGTGGGTGATTTTGTGTACCTTAAGTTTCAACCTTATAGGCAATATTTTGTGCGTAAACAGCAGCATCATAAGCTCTCACCCAAATATTACGGCATTTTTAAGGTGGAAGATAAAGTGGCCAGTGGCTTACAAGTTGGTTTTGCCTAATTCGGTGAAAATTCACAATGTTTTTCATGTGTCACAACTAAAATTATGTCTGAATCATGTTATAGGGAGTCACACCCAACTCCCTGCAATGTTTCCAAATGTTGTTTTCCAAATCTCTGAAGCTATTTTAGCCCGAAAAATGGTCAAATGTGTTCGTACGACTGCTACCAATGTGTTGGTTCAATGCAAAGATACACCTCTTGAACTAGTCACATAGGAATTTTATTATGACTTGTTGAAGAAGTTTACTGATTTTTCACCCTTAAGGTCAAAGGTGTTGTTGAAGGAAAGGTATGTTGACAATTTATTTCCTTTTAAATTGATATTTCTATTATTTAGAATTATCTAGTTATTTTTGTCTTCCATAGAATGATTTTAGTAGCTATGATGTGTCATTCTAAGTATACTAGATTTCTTTATTAGCTATCAATGATAAGGTTATGATTGGCTGTTCTTTGTAGCTAACTTACCCTATAAGTATAGTCTTTTATGGCCTATGAATGATAACCAAATTTAGAAATTAAAACTCGTTTTCACTATATGATTACTTATACTTTCAATTCCAATGAATTTCTTTATAAAATCTAAAAGTTCTTTAATTAAGAGAGAGTATTAACGGCTAATTCTCTAATATCCAAATTATTCTATAATACAAGAAGTCTATTAGAACCTCCATATGATATTAGACCAGACTACAAATAAAAATTTATTGCAAATTATAATGTTAAGAATTATAAATACACATAATCATATAAGGTAAGAAGGAATAAGTAAATAAAAAGATTTACATACACTAAAAAAGGAGTAAAACTTTTTTTGCTGGTTAAAATAGAAAGTAATATTTTGTCAAATATAAAGATGGAAAGGACAAATAAGATCAAATCATAAGCAAATTTTAACGTGAATCATGGTTCACCATGAACCGGTTTTAATATCTATTAAATATATTTAAAACAGACTTTGCTACCCTCACACTATTTCTTCCACATATGCAAACATTTCCCACCTCAGCGAAGAAGTTGACGTTTACATCTTTATAAAGAGTTTTCTCTACTCAGTTTCTAGTTTTTTCACAAATTCTAACATCAGCTATCTTATATTATGTCTCCTATTTAAATATTATGTCATAACGTCTACTCAAAATTTTCTAAATTAATTCCACATTATTATTTCATAACGTCACATTATAATTTCATAATGTTTGTCTAAAATATTTCACATTATTTTAAAAAACCAATATGATGTTTTATGTCTCAATTGTCAAATAATTATTGATGTAGTAGTTATATCAATAATATATATTCAATTTTATCAATCTAATTTATGGAAGATAAGTACCCAACAATAATATATATTTAGCTTTATATCAATAATATATATTCAATTTTATCAATCTAATTTATAGAAGAGAAGTATTCAATTTTATGAATCTAATTTATACAAGAGAAGTACACAACTATAATATATATTTAGCTTTATATGAGTGTTATTATTGTGTCTTCGAGAGAAAATTGTTTTGATGTATATTATTTTACTTCTTCAAACAATCTCTATGATTAGTGGCTTGCAACTCAATTATTTCCAAAGAAGTAGATATAGTTGGAAAATTCTTATTATATATTATTATTATTATTTAGCATCTAATATTTTGTATAACTATTAATGTGTCATGAGTTACAAATTAAAGTACA
>JBBPBR010000005.1:20346203-20360758 GCA_037974775.1 Cicer pinnatifidum
TTGCAACTCAATTATTTCCAAAGAAGTAGATATAGTTGGAAAATTCTTATTATATATTATTATTATTATTTAGCATCTAATATTTTGTATAACTATTAATGTGTCATGAGTTACAAATTAAAGTACAATTAATATATAATTTTCCACATACAAAACTAAAATGGAGTAATCAACCATTCTGATATATTTTAATTGATCTCATCTACGACATGAAAATATATTGACTACTCAAAAGACAAAGAAGATTGTCCATATTCAGCTTTATATGAGTGTTATTATTGTGTCTTCGGGAGAAAACTATTTACCATTTATAGATAAAAGAATAATGTTTAATATTTAGATTAAAAAACTATTTGTTGTTTTTTTACGGAGATGTTTTATTTTGTTAAATTTTTTAAAAATACTACCAATTTGAAGTTTCTACATCTGCTTTACTTCTACTCAACCGTACATATGAGTTGTTTGTGAAAATTCTCAAGTCCTTATTTCTTTGACAGGATTTGAATGAAATGAATACTAAATGACAAAATGATTTTTATATTTTTCTAAAAAAAAATTGAAAATAAATTTATATTTGACAACACAAAAAAATAGCATGACTAATTTAATTTTGCGGTAGATAATTACATATATTAATATTTATTAAAATACTTTTAATATTTTTAACACTAAATATAATTTATGAATTTTGGTTGTAGGATGATAACCACTATGGATTTTTAATATTAAATATATAAATTAGTTGCAATTACGTTCTATAAAATATTTTACATAAATTCAAATGCGTGTTTGACAACTCATATATAATAATTACTTAAATAAATTCACTTGAAAAAATACTCTACAAACAAAATCAATAAATATATAATTTTTGAAATTTTAAAATTTTATTCACAATACTGTTAATATGTTAAAGTCTATATATCATGCGCAACGCGCGAGTTATATTCTAGTTTTATTTAAATTTCAACGATTATAATACAGAAAACTAAATATGTATCTAATATTGAATCACAATCGATTATGTCATCGTTTTATTCATAAAGATGATGAGAATCACAAACTACAATTTTTAATATATTAGACCACTTATAAAGGTGATCGACCGAAAAACTCACCTCATATCATATACGATGTTTTTAGTTCAATCAAGATTCCGTCTTCACAAAAATACTTTAATAAGCAACTTATTATAACATTTATTGTCGTAAGTCAAAGGGAAACGATACAGAATAAATAAATTGGGGGCCTTAGGCGTCATTCACCTAGCCTTCTACACTACCATGCTCTCTCTAGTGGCGCGAGCACCGTCACGATGGACCGATTGCTTCATGGTCCCTTATTCTTAAATTCTAGCTTCATAACTTTTTGTATAGAACTTAGTAACTGCTATCCGCCTCTCCTTTTTACTCACACAGATGCTAAAAACATTGTCAAAAAGCTAGCTTTCTGTATAATATTTTACTGACAAATGCGTGTCTTGGAGATCAACATCTCACTATAATATTCGCTGTAATTGTAGAAATATCTTATAAATTAAATATTTGTGTGGTAAACAATTATTTAATAAATATATGATTAAAATGTTTACCTAAATACCCATAAATCCTATTTATATTAGCTTATGTAGCGTGTGGGACTCCTAAGACGAGTACAAAATAGGAAGTTGAATGAGTTTTGAAAGAAAAAAAAATACAGACGAATCAATTAGGCGGTAGAGCTTTTAAAGAAAAATACAAGCGCTTGCTTAAAAATTGATTTAATTGTAGTTTCGAAATTTATAGTTTCAAAAATATGTGAGCTTTTAGAAATACGTAGTTTTGGTGCCTTCAATTTCAGTTTTCTGAATTAAAGTGTTGAATTGACTAATAACTTTTTACAAGAGTCATGGTGATATTGACATGTCACAATTTTTTCGTCTGAATCACAATTAAAGCTCCATTATATTGAAAAAACATAAATTTATGATTAATATAACAATTACTGTTATTTTTCTTTCTATTTACAACTCATATCATCCTTATTAAAATAGAAATCACGATTCAGATAAAAAAAGTCCACAATGAAGCGAACCATAGTTCCAAATACCATTCTCTCAATTCCAAATACCATTCGGAGAGATGTTTACATATAATGTCTCACAATACCTCAAACAAAATTACCTCTAAAAGAGAGAATATGCGGAAAACCAAAATTAAAAAAGAACAAAATATCTACGATGAAACCAAATTTGCTCAATAGGAGGCAAATAAAAATGCAATTAATTAAATCTAAAAAGTTGATCACAGTTAGTTATGAAAAGCATTATACGCAAAAGCACACGTACAACGGATATACTAAGGTTAATTACATCCTTTTTGTTTCATTAAAGGCATTTAAGAATTTAGAGGTATCACTATTAAAATTAATGAAAAGAGTAATAGCAAGTAAGCATGGGACAGAAAGGACTACTACAGCAAACTACCATACCCAACCTTTGTCAAAACATTACGGATTTTGGTTTAGTCGTTTTCCAAAGCACACAAGGTGTCTCAAAACTTGTCAGATGCAAAATAAAGTGCCATAATATATGAGTCTAGAGTGTTATCAAATAGCAAAGATAATCCACCACCAAAAACCTCAACCTCAATATTTACACTGCAGCTGAAAAAACAGTATGACATGGATGTGGTGCAAGAATGCCTGCAGAAGCAACGCGAAGAAACTTCCGTCAGACGTGCCGCGGGGTCACTTGGCCGTGACAGTAGGAGAGGCAAACAGGAGGTTTGTGATAAGAGCTGACTACCTGAACCATCCAGTGCTTCAACAACTGCTGGATGAGGCGTATGAAGGATACGGCTTCAACAAGAGTGGTCCTCTGGCTATACCTTGTGATGAGTTCTTATTTGAAGATATTCTTCATTTCCTTGGAGGAGGAACACACACACGGCGACCCTCTTCCCACATACTTATGAAAAAACAAGATTTGAGCTTTTCCAAAGACGCGGCGCCGCTGCTTGAAGCCTTTGACAGCAAAAGGAGCAACAAATACAAGCATTAATCATAACAGTTATTGTAGTAGTCTAAAGACAACAAGTTTCTCTTTCAGTTTCCTCAGTCTCTTGCATTCACTATTGTTCAGAGTAGTTCTTAACAACCAGGTTATATTTCCAAGTGAAATCATGTCAGCTTGTCCAGTTGCAATATCTGCTACCTACTCCCTGTTCATCTGTAGATGAGTTTGTGCGAGTGTGTGAGTGTGTGAGTGTGTAGCGTGTGTAATTCCTACGTACTTGAGTTTGTAATGATGCATGTATCTATTTTTAACATATATGATATATGATGTATGATATGATCTGTGACGATGCATAGATACAACTAAGTGATGGTTTTGAAGCATTAGAATGAAGTCTTGAAGCTGAAAAAAGATAAAAACAAGTATTTCAACATGAAAAAGCAAGCAAGGGTTATAAGTTGTTTCGGGGGCCATAATCATTACTAAATAAACAGCGGAATATACCACAAAGCACAAAGGTCTAGTTGTAGCACAAATTTCTTGCGTGGCAGATGTAATGTAATCCTATATACCCAAGAGTTCAATTTTATTTTTTGTCTCAAATTTTCAATAAAACTAGGTTGCAGCCACATTCAATTGTGAAAGATTACGATGTGACAGATTATGCAAGTAGCAATTCTCTAGTAGGAGTTTACAAAGTTCAAAGCCAAATACATACTTAACAGAGCAAATCGTGTAGGAAATACATTGCATACCATAAGGGCTTCTTCCGTTTGTAAACTTGACGTTTTGAGGCATAGACTTTAATACTATACTGAGCATCTGACGTCCCAGTGGCTGCACTTTAGGACACTTAATTTGACCTTTTCGGTTAGTTCTTCTATAAGTAGCTCTTTCCAAGCCGCCAACAACCAGCTTTGATACCCATTGATAAGTTTTTAAGCACTTGCGGAACCCTCGCTTAAAATCTAGCTATCAAGGGAGAAAAACTAAGCCGCGTATCTACTCCATTGAGCCTCCCATACTATTCGATGTGAGACTTGGGCACCCCATAATACCCAAGTCCCTATAACGACGCTCTTGTATGAAAGTGAAAATGTGGCATCTAGCATCTACACTCTTCAAACTTGCAAACACAATACTAGCAGAACTTCGTACATTACAAAATAAATACATGAGTAAGAAAGCAACAAGTTCGGAGAAGAGAATAGACTAATGGCAGCCACCTCGTAAAGCAAATACACAAACATTTGATGATGCTAAATTGATCTTTTCTAGCTATTTTACTGAGAAAACAAACCACCATTACAGGAAAACGGAATTGCAATTTGAGTATACTTGTATCGCAGGTTAATTTCTCTGATTTATGAAGCTTCATTACTCATAGTCTTAGCAGTGATATTATGAAGCTTCATCTCAGAAAACAATCCACTAAAAATATGAAAATTTAGCAAACTCCATACATTTGCAACAATGTTATTAGACAACATACAAAATGCTTCAGTTGCGGCTCTACGACGAGCTTCAAGAAGTGTTGTATTAGTAAAGAGATCAACGAGAGATTTTTCAAGCTCCAGTTTTCCAGAAACCTACAAGTAAGTGGCAAAAGATAGCAGTTTAAGAATATTTCTTTCATGGTGAAGAACAATTTCAATTAGCAAATGAGATGTCTTTCCCACCTGAAGAACTGACAGAGGATTCGATTGTTGCATTTCCAGTACCATGTGGGAGAAATGGCCAACGTGACGACCTGAAATCACTTCAGTTCCAGTCACTAAAATATTGTGTTGAGATTTAAGAATTACAGAAAAGGTTACAACTTGTACCTGTCAGAATAGCACAGCCAGCTGCTGCAGCTTCTGAGATATTATGGCCAGACATACCGGGGAGGAATGAACCCCCAATCACAGCTATTGGTGTTAATGTGTATAACTGTCTTAATTCACCTGTTAAACAAGTTGGATGACAGTGTATGTCTGTCATGCATGATATATTGATATCCCTAAGAAAACAATTGCATCTTCCATTTTCCAGATTACATACAGTTCAACGAGAAATCGCAAATTTTTCTAATAAAACTATGTTCAGAAAACTTCACCAATCCCTCATTACAGATACCTGAGTAAAATATGTAGTCGGCTACCATAGAGAACTGATAAGTGATAAAAACGATCGTGATTATGGAAAATAATAATGTACAAACTCTGCCTCTCTAGAAATTATGTGGCCTGTGTTCTCAGCACATGGATATTTTTATGTATGAGACCATTTTAATTTCATGTCAATGAAAAGAAAAGAATTTTTACCCAAAGTGTCCACCACATAAATATTTGTTTCTGGTTTAAGCCTCCCGTGTTGTGACCTCAAAACTACATTATGTCCTTCTAGCTCCAATTTCTGCACTATACCAAATAAAAGCATAATGAATTTCAGAGGTGATAACGAAAAGGTCATTATAAACAGCATTGTTTTTTGTATGAGCATCATTTATGTTGTAAGAAAATGGCTGGCCCTAGAGAAGATTTACAGATTATATGAGTGTATTCAAACACAATGATTTAGAAATATAATAATTCCTTGAAACTTTCATTTCATAAGTACAACAGTGAAGTCATATTTTTATCAGTGATAATATGAAGAAAAATAACCCTTGCATTATATTCTGAGTGAGTGAGAATGCATGAACAGCAGCATCTGTAAAAGTAGTTATAACAGACATGTTTTGAAGGGAAAGGATATGGAATCAGAAACTGACTTTAGCAATCTCTCGTCCTTGCTGTGGATGTCGAGGGACAATAATAGTCACTATATTAGGTTGCAGCTGCATAAGGACAGTGTGAACTCCTAATATTACTGCAGAGAAACCAAAATGAGAGTAAAGACAAACGTGTTCTTCAAGACAAAATGGCAGATAATATGTAAGAAAATATGTTGACATCTTTCCTGCCCTTCGAGTAAACACACAACTTGATATAATGACTAATATAACAAAACTGAGTTCAAAGCAAATCTAAGGACAAGGAAACCGCAGATGTTATGTCAATTTTCCCGAATCAAGAATGTCGCTCTCATATTTAATGTTAATCAAAATGTTCAAATATTTCAACAGACTCTAAGGAACAAACATGTATATACAACATAATGGCGGAGGTATAGACAAAGAATGTACTAACTTTCTTCTTCTCCCCTATGAATGGAAGAAGCCATCCAAACCTGCTTGTGAGAAAGTTGATGTCTTAGATTATCTATATTTTTTCTGCCACTTTCTTTGAGTCCAATATCTTCAATTACTGAATGAAGAGAGTGAAAAGACCAGATTAGTACAGACTATTTTATCAGTCCAGGAATAAAAAAAAGTCAACAATCCCAGAAAAAAACTGCTCTATGATAGTAATCATATAAGCAACAAAATGGTCGTAAATTATGCAACTTGCTTTGCTTAAAAGGTAATAAAAAGAATTAAGAGAGGAAAAAACATAACAGTGTCATATACACTCAAAATTTTGATTAGAGAACTTTATGACATACCATACTTTAGATCACCAGAATAGTTTATGATATAAGGAGGAGCTTGCAGTAGCTGAAACCGGACACCCTGCTCTGTACTCTATGACAGTCAATCAAAATGTTCAATGACAGCCTAATAAGACATAGGAATTACTGTGAATGTAAAATAACTAGGATTAGGATCACATACCAATGGAGCGATCAAGGAAAACTTGGATAACATCAATGAAATCAACGGAAGAAGCACTGATCCTGACCACAGATTAAAGGATTTTTCAGAAATCCGAGCATTTAACAGTGCCATTGTTATCTACAAGAGCAAAATATGATATATAATATGTAAGATTTGGTAAAACAATATGACATGATGACCGTGAAATATAAGCAAGTCAAGTAGATTAATGAATAATAAATTAATTGATCTTTTATTTTGCTCTTAACTAAGAAAACTGGTCTTGAATGCTGTTTAGCTATCATTTTATTCAGTAGGTTATTATCACTTATGACTTATCAGTTTCAATTCTAGAAGCATAAATAAAGCATTCAACTATTTTTCTCTCCCATAAGTATGTGCTTCATAGATGTAGTTTACAAAACAAAAAGAAAGAATGACTTACACCATTTTTGGAAGCATCCATGATAAGATTTGGCCAGAGTTCACTTTCCATTAGCACAATAGCATTTGGTTTCCAGTACTGAAGGAAAGAACTGATGGATGCAGGTGTATCAACTGGCGAAAACTGCAAATATCAAGTTTCAGAAGACCAAAACAATGTGTCAAAAATCAGATTCAGCACAGCTAATGTTTAACAAAACTCATTTAAATGCATGAACCCATCATAAAAATGGCAAGGCAAACTTCAATTGAGAAAAGATGAAGGTCGATGAAGAAACTATTTAATCAATGTAAGCATTGCACTCCCCAACTAAGTACCTGCAAAATGATTTCACTTGGAAGCCGGCTGCTCAATACTTCACTGCATTAGACCAAAAACTAATGTCAGAGACTAAGTTTCACCAATGTCCAATTCTCTTCTCAAAATCTCAAATGAAAGGATAT
This sequence comes from Cicer pinnatifidum, assembly GCA_037974775.1. NCBI lineage: Eukaryota > Viridiplantae > Streptophyta > Magnoliopsida > Fabales > Fabaceae > Cicer > Cicer pinnatifidum. Next base: position 20,353,766 of record JBBPBR010000005.1, read on the forward strand.
TCTTCTTCAAATAAGAAACAAACACATCAATACTTGAATTAGAATTCAGAAAAGCATTATAATCACACAATGAAGGACTATCATCCGTTAGATGAATATTAGATAGCTCATATTCTGACTTCACCAAATCGGTTTTAAAATATAAGTTGTCCAATCATTTGTCTATATAATCCACAACTAAGAACTAGAAGACATGGATCAATCAAGAGAAAACATGACATGATAATAACACAATAAACCAAAACCAACATTTTAAGACAAGACACTTAAGACACAAAATTAGCAGAAAAACTCATTAAAAGTTGAAAACGTTAATCTTAATTCAAAAACACAATCGATCTTGGGACCGTTAGGATAAACAGCTTAATCAAGTACTTATAAGATAAGCATTTCTGTATAAGTTATTTCTATAGTCAAAGAGAAAATATGGTCAAATTATTTTATATAAACCATACGCTATTATCATAAAGTTATCCCGAATTTAGCTGAAAACAGCTTATGGCATATTCTTAAGCTATTTTCATTTATATACCAAACATACTTTCAAGTGATTCTAGCCTTAAGTCTAGATAAGTTGTTCATAAGTCAATCCAAGCTTGTAAAGGTTACAAATTACATGAGTAACATGTAAAACACTACAATTTATCTAATCTAATTATTATCATATTTTTATCTATAAAATACAAAATACGCAAAGAAACAAATAGAAGAGTAACAAGATTGAAAAGGTAGTGGAAAAAGTAGAAGCAGAACAATGAGTTACAATGCAGAGAGAGTGGTGATAGTCATGAGCACATTCAATTGAGGCATTCTCTGAAGGCAGTGTTTGATCACAGGAATTGCAATCATCCCTTCGCCTAATGAAACGGCATGAAACCATACGAGAGGACCTGGACGCCGAGGCTGAGAGGGTTGACCTAGTCGCTCCGGCCACCGCTGGAGGTGTTCCAGGCCGCGAAATCTGCGCCACCGGAGGTGAAGCTGGATTAACGGTGATACACCGTGGCTTAGGGCTCTGTATATCTTGTACGCCACTAATCCGCTCTTCATCGTCGTCGGTCCCCGCCTACTCCGCCGGTGAGCCCAAAATCCATCATGTTTTATGGGCCTGCTCAAGTGGGCCTTTTTAAGTGGGCCCTACCTTTCATCATTGGTAGAAATTTGCTCCCAAACAATCTTTAGGGAGTTGTTAACCATACCCTGACAAAATATCTTCTCTATTTCTGAATTTTTTTTTTCTTCCCAAATTAGGAATGAAATAAATTATTATTAATCAAAAGTGCTGTTAATTGTTATTTATACCATCTTTGGAATTTTAACTATGTCCTTAATGTTAAAAGCTTTAACTTTTACTATTGAATTTTAAATTTAATTTGTAACATTTCTTTACATCATCAAACGATAATAATCATTTGATTATTAAAAATATTTTTACTTTAATTATAGGCTATGTCTAACCTGCACAAGTGAATCGAGTGGTGCATGGTGCAGAAATAATTTCAACTTTTAGATTTATTTATACAATCATAAAATGAACCCTCGACACATTATTTTTGTCTCACTTCCACTTTTTTTTTTTCCTCTAGGCCAAAGCTCATGTTCATAAACAAATGTGATAGTGCAATTCCTCTCCCCTGAAAAAAGTTGAAATACTATAGAAACTAGAAATTGTTATGTCTTTATTGTTGTATATGTAAAAAAAAATGATGGGCCTTTTTTTTATCCTTATATTCTAATTAGAATCTTAAAAAATAAAAAGGTTGTTCTCTCAATTGACCTACTCTTATTACTCCTTCTTCCTTCAGATTTGTAAATTAGAACAAAAAATTAGATTAGTTTCTATAATAATCTCATTTACCAACATCGTCCGTCAATACTCTCATCTAAAAAAAAATATATTTTATTGAAATGATTGTTAAATATGATTTTGTCATGAAAAAATTTGTTTATTGCATCAAATCTAGTGAAATTCATTATAATTATAAGATCCAAGATGAATCAATTAATATATATACAAAAACATAATGGATTGAGTAATATCACCTCAAACATAATGAAGTTCATTATCATTATAAGATTTATAAAAAAAATAGGACACTATTTTCAAACTTCAAATAGGTGATCTAAAATGACATCTTTTAGTAGCAGGAATTACAAAACCTTTGGAATAATAATAGCAGGATATTTCCGTCACTGGTTCATTATATTTGTGGTGAGAAATTTCCTGGAACCAAGGTTACTTGGGGAGGTAATCTAAATACTGGTTTACTGCAGCATGTTGATACTACCAAATTAATTTTGAAGGAAGAATTCAATGCTACTTAAAAAAACCTGTCATGAATGTTATTGATTAATGATAGACAATTTATAGAAGGAAGCTAATATTTGCCATTTGTGAAAATTAAACATTACTAACATATAGGACACAAAATTGTTTGTGTTATGCGTACCAATCAAACAATGTATATACAACACAAAATTGTTTGTGTTATGCATATCAATTTACAAAACAAAAACATTGTCTTATGACTCAACTATTTGTTCTGTACTATTCTATACTTGTACACTCCTTCATATGCATATAGTGTATGAACAAACATTTATCACACAACTAATTTAAATCCTTCATAAATGATCTAGACCCTACAAACTTCTATGTGTCTCTCATGTGAGTCTTTCTATCAATCTTACACACATAATGAAGACCAACAAGAAGTTCAACAATTGCAGCTTCAGTTTTTGCTTGATTAGCAAAGTAAAGAGTTTGAACAAGTAAAACATTTGCTTTCACAGTAGTATGTTCCTTCTCAAAATTCCTCTCTGAATTCCACTTCACCATGTTGTGTGCAAGTGGAGCTAACCACTCCAATATTTGTGTCATTACCACATTCCATTCTACTGCAAGGTTACCAACATTGACAGTTTTGGCATACCATTTAAGCTTGCGCCTCAAAGCTGTTCTTATAGTCGTCGGTAGCTTATTGTAAAGACTGTCTCTTGTATAAACATCGATCGCGCGAGTTGCTGATGATGAGAATATCTTCTCTATCAATACAATCACATTTGCATAATGTAAAGCTAAGGCTCCATCACCAAGCGTTGATGGAGCCGGCTTTAACTTACTTTTAAGAGAGAGTTTAAAGTACACTCTACTTTTGTGAAAGAGAGACAATTTATTAACCAATTTCGTGTTGACATCGATGTTTTTTCTCATAGAACCAACATTAGTTGGCATACAACTCTGTACAACACCAGAATCGTTTTCGATCGAAATGCACCCTTTGAAGGATCCAATGTATTTCAATTGCTTGCCTTCTGAATCTTGTGAATGAAGCAATTGCTGCTCTTTCTTCTTTTTCTTGCTCTTGTTTAACATTGGCATGTTCCCGATCGGTGATCCTGAACAAAATGCATTTAGATGATTCAACTCAGAAGGATGAACCGAAGAATGTGTGACACTGAGAACAGGAAAGGAATGATTTCGTGCAAGACGATCATTATTTGTATAATTTATTGTTGTGGATGAATCATTTTGTTGGTTTTCAATTGATAGATGAGTATTTCCAAAGACAAGTATGATTCTTTCAAGAATTGTGAACAATGATCTTGCCAACAACCTAACAACATAATCATAACTTCTACTCCAAGGAGACAAATCTCTAACATTTTGCACTTGATTCCTCTGCCACAAAACCTTCTTCTTAAACTCGAACAATTTCGCCTTATTCGCATCATAATTCAGCTTCATTCTCTTGAAAGTTTGTTCACACTCAGCTAACACCTCAATCTCTTGAGACAAAAGTGACATTGAAGCAACAAATCTTTCCATTTTCTTCACCTTTTTCTCCATTTTTTTCCATCTATACTCCCACCCTATCCATTGAACATAATCATGACAAGGGTTATGAACAAAATTTTCATAACTATGATAAATTGGATCTTTGCACTTCTTGCTTAACCTTGCAACAGATTGTGATAGAGATTGAAAGTTATTGAGTATCTCATTCCATGCAAGTTCCATCAAGTAATATTCATCATCAGAAACAAGCATTTTGACACCAACTGATTTTACTAACCATTCTCTTAAATTCATTACTTCATTGTCACTCAAAGAATGCCATAAATTAACCACTTTTGACATCAACCCTGCAACTTCAAATGACATAAATCCAATTATATCCTTTTCATCTGAACCATTTTTGTGAGAAACTTGCCATAAACCACTGAGCCATGTCACGTTCACTGTTTCACCCTTCATTGATATATAAGCTTTTAACATTCCTGAGTTTAATCATCAAAAACCATCAAACACAAATTAGAAAATCAGAAAACATTAAAGACACTGACATGGACATGGTATCAGAAAAATAGAGCAAATTGAAAAAATGAAAATGAAAAGAAAAAGACTTGAACTTTGAAGAAAAATCCTTACCACAAAAATGCTATTTTGAAGCAACATGGATCTTCAAGGAGCTTTAGCCTTAAATCCTTTAAACCCCTTTAAAAAAAAATTAATTTTTTGAACAGTTTTGTTGCCAATTCATCATTAGCTCAAGTTTCCTCACTAAACAAGAGAGAGACATGCATACCATTACGAAAGGTGAGGAGGCATGGAGATGAAGGAGAAGAAAAAGAGGAATTGTTGGGTAGATAAAACAGAAAAGAGAAGATGGAAATGTGAACACACGTAGATATATGGGAAGAGAAGAGGGAGGGAAAGTACAAAATTGGTCAAATCGAGGTAAGAATATGGGTTTCCATGTCATTTTGAAAACGTGGATTTTATGTTACTGTTGACAGACAATGATCGATTACGTTTGCCAATTGGATTGCTCCTCCTACAAAATTGTTTCTCTTGTTTGATTCAAAATTGGTACTAAATTCAACTATTTATTTAATTCATTTTTGTTTATATTCAAATAAGGAGGTGTTTTTGTATTTAGACCATTAGATTAGTTAAGAGAAATAAAAAAAAAATTGCATAGTATTTTTACAATAATAGATTTGGACACTAAAGTAATTTAGAGTTAATCCAGAAGTAAATATAATCTATTCAAAAATTATTTTAATTGGATTTGAATTTGATTTTTTTTTCAATGCTTCGTTTACCACTCAATAAGAGGAAATATGTGATTCTCTGTCTTTATTTGTTAAAGAAATGAATGTAAATATGTGAATTAATTTTTAACTTTGTTATTTTATTTTAAAGAGTCTCGCGACATAAAAAAAATATAAATAGTTTGAATTTGTATTTCTTCACATCGGCTATTTTTACAGTATTTTGTTATATAAGTTGAATTTATGAGACAAAATTATTTTAAAAAATAAAATATAATTATGTTTATAGAAATGAAGATAATTTGAATGAGTAAATTATCATTTTAGTCCCTTACTCAATAGGTGTTATTATTTCAATTGTCTACTCAATAAAAAATCAGATGAGTCATTGACGATAACTTTTCTATTAGTCATGTTAAGTCAGTGACATTTACGTATACATGGTTGGATGATGTGTCACCCTCTCTTCTAAGTAGGGTTGGTGAAGAGGCATGAACCAAATTGATATTAAGTTTTAAAAAATTTAAAATAAAATAAAAATAATAAAGTTTTAAATGAAAATTGAGTTTTTCTTTCTTTTTAGTTATTTTTTCTTCTTTCTCTTTTCTTCTTCCTTCGGTTACACTTAAAGTTTCATTTTTTTAAACATAAATATTTTATTTAAAAATTCATTTTGTTTTAAATTTATTATCGATTTGGTCTATGTCTATTTATCAAAATCACATAAAAGATAATGATACATTATTCAACTACGGACACATACGTCCACTTAACATAACTAATAGAAAATTCAACGTCCGATATTAAAGTGGGGAATTTAACTAAATTAGGAAGTGATATGAGTTTTTCATTGAATTAAAGGCTGAAGTAACCTTATGTTGAGGCAATTATCAAAATTGTAATTTACCTGAATTTGAATAGAAATAGAAACATAGTTGGATTGTGACTCTTGAGTTTGTGTTGGCCGTTTGAGTATTTGTATTTTAGTGAAGACACTTCGTGAGAGACAAAGAAAGAATTTTGAGTCCATTGCGGTTTGCCGCAGTCATTGTTGTAGTTGGTATGCGCACGTATTCTTTGTCCCATTTTCCGTCGTTACATAGTACCTGCCTGCCTTGTTGGGGAATTTTGAGGAGGATATACCTCTACTGTTAATGTACAGCAATTACCTCTCAATGAATCAATCATTTTGGTATGGAGTAATGTGTTTCAACCAAACTATAATAATGTTTGTAACACATATTTTCTAATTAGTTATTTTTTATTGGTTCTCACATATTTTTGTGAGATTTATATAAATTTAATTTAATTACAATTTTTTATCTTTATTTTTATTAATTTACGAAATTAGTCATCATAATTTAAAAGTTGATAATTTTAATTTTTCTCTTAAAATTTTTAACTAAAAATATTGATTGATATATTTTATATTTTAAATGATGTGTCGTACAACTTCATGATATAAAATGACTTAGATGCTAATATGTCATTAATTAAATTATAAAAATGAAAATTATCCATTAATGGAAATTAAGTTTTTATAGGATTTTATTGCAATTTATAAGTGTTAATGATTCTACATCATTAAATCATATGTCACGTTATTTAAAACATGTTGTGTCATATTTTTTAGTTAAAAAATTATAAAAAGATATCAAAATTGTCATATTTTTAAATAGAAAATTGATATCGTGAATTGATAAAAATAAGAGATTAAAAGTGCAATTAAACCTATAAATTTTTATCTATCAAGTAAAGTTTGTTGAAAAATAATTATTAGTAGCACTCCTCCAACAACAGTGGACAATAGGTGGCTAACTGAATAAATGGACATAGCAAGATTATTATTATTATTATTATTATTATTATTATTATTATTATTATTATTATTATTATTATTATTATTATTATTATTATTATTATTATTATTATTAT
>JBBPBR010000005.1:20419031-20433262 GCA_037974775.1 Cicer pinnatifidum
TTTTTTTTTTTTTTTTTTTTGTCGGTTTTAATATTTGATCGGATTAAATTTTAAATATTACTCTGTTCTTTAATTAGCTTAAATTCGATAAGTTGTAAATTAATTAAAGATAAGATGGAATCAACACAAGATCGAGTTGGTCCCAAGACGAGACATTAGATAGTAATCTTTAAATTATTTTTTAGAAAAAACAATTAAACATACAAAAACTCATAACAAATCCTAATGGTAACCACATATCAATTTATGTAAGAGTAATAACTCATAATATTGTTTTAAAACTGATAAATTACTAAGTTGATGATTAACTTTTTAGAGAGTGAGAATCAATAATAACCTAAAATAATAACAAAAAATAATCATTTATCCTTAAATTAATTTGGGACGGGATGACAAATCCAATGGATAACCCAAACCAGATCATGTTTCCATATTGTCCTTGTGTTATCTTTTTTTTTTTGGACTGGGTCAGACTCATCCTATTGTTTACAGGACAAGACGGATTCATGAGATAGACTGAACCTACTCCTATGTGAAAGTGCAAATAAAGAAATTATATTTCAATAATTATACTTATATCTTAAAATTATTTTATTACCAAATCGTATTTAATAGCTTGAAATTACAAGGATTAACATCCCAAATTCAAAAATAGTGAAACTAATATCATATTTTAATTAAAATAGATGGATTAATATTTAAAGTAAAAAAAAAAAAGCACTTATAAAATATCTTTAACTGGTGAAAAAAACGATCATTATTTTTAAATGATTTGAGTTTAACCGCATGAAGAATTTTTTTAGTAAAAAGAACGACCACGTAAGATATTTTATTTCTATATATTATAAGAGTGGGGTTGATTTTTTTATCCTTAAGTGCATCTTCTGCCCTTTAACTAACTTTTTAGGTTTAAATTGAATGTGCTTTTGATAAGATTTCTAAATAATGTCTAAAGGTGGGCCCTAATTAGTAAAGTAAATTTTATATTAATTAAAAATTGAAGAGATGTAATATTTTGTTAAAGTTGCTAAAAATTAAGTTCATCAACCTTTGAAGTGTTTTTGAAATTTTGGTTAAGTGTGATTTAAATAAGGATTCACATGATAAACCATCATATCAAACCTACAACTATTGGTAGTGATTAAAAATTGACTTAGAGGAAGCCATGGAAGAGTCACTAAGTTTGATAATCTAATTTAATGGCACTTCCATATGATGATAATCTATCAATCCTATGCAATAATTAATGTTATTTCTACTTGCTAAAAAAATTGCAATATATTATCTATCGCTAAAGTTTACTTACCATTTCAACTTTATGTTAAAGTCAAATATAAAGTTAGACTCGATTTAGTTTAATAATTTGAAATAACATAACAAATATGAGTTAACCGAATAAAATTAAGAATTAAAGTGATACTTTTTAAAATTAAATAATCAATTTCAACATACAAAATAAATTATAATTAAAAAAAAAGTAATGAAGACTAATACTATTAAAGATATCGATATGGTAACAAGTAGTCACGTGGAATAATTTTAGTGTGTAAGTTTATATTAATAATAAAAAAAATAGTAATAATATATGATTCTTAATTCATATACAAACAGTTCACTAGATTACATAAACGTGACGGTAGACAAAGCATAACTTGCAGGTTTGCCCGAGTGGTTAAGGGGGAAGACTTAAGATCTTCTGCACATAAGTGCGCGTGGGTTCGAACCCCACAGCCTGCAATCTTACTTTATTTTTTTTTATTAAATATGTTAATTACAGTTATGTTAAAATGATATATTGACTTTTTGAAAAAACTAATTAATATTTTAAATTAAAAACAAAATATTCTATTAAACTGTTCACATAGAAAAAAAAAAACTAATTACAAACGAGTCACAAAAAAATTAATGTTAAAAATATAAAACATCGAATTACCCTAAAATAACCAACATAAACTTCAATCCGGATTAAATGAGTGGAGTTTGCCATAAAATAAACTAAGAGTTAGAAGAGATAAAAAAATAATCAAATCTTCCTCACTCTCAATGTTTGCTAGAGCATCAACATAGGAGTTGGTTCCATGATACCTATGGAAACTTTTTATTTTCCACCCCAACTTGACAAGCTTGTGGACACACTGCACTAGAACCGACTTAACATGTTATAAGATCTAAAGTAATACTATTAGATATAATATTTTAAAAGTTAATAAATAAATTATTAATATTTTATTTAAAATTTATTTTTTATAATTTTTTTGATACAAAATTATTTATCAAATTATTGTAATTGATTTCGTTTAACAATTATTTTTCAATTAATAATAAAGCTAATCAATTTATTTTTCCTGTGACATGCTACATGAATTGAGTTTTGAAAAGTTTATTTCAGCTGAAGCGACAATTATATGAATTTTTAACATTATTTTATAAGTAATATATGTATTTGAAAAAGAATTTAACCTTCTTATGTCAGAGTTGTTCTTATGTTTTAAAAAACGTTTAAGGTTAATGTAATTTTTTTAATTTTTCATTATCCAATGATTTTAAATTCTCAATGATAAATAGAAAACCAAAAATATTTGCATACAATTTAAATTATTCAAATCTACTTTAGAATGAAGTAAATGATCTATCAATTATGTATAAAAAGTAATCAATTTTAAAGATTGTACAATGTCATTATCAATACTTACACCAAATAAAATATCATATCCAATAGTCATGCTTAGCAAAACTCTAAATTTTTAAGCTCATAAGTTGCTAAACAATAGGTCTCTCTTTTTATTTTAGGATCATCGTTAACTTCACCTAACTTAAATAAAACATATCTTATATGAGGAGTATGAAAATGCAAAGTTTTAACACTTTCAATGCAACTTTTTCAACGTGTCTGTGAGAATGATTTTAGAGTTAAACTAGGGATATGATATTGTGGAATTTTCCATCTTTTAGTTAAAGAAAAAAATAGTGTATATATACTTTATACCATTCCAAAAAAAGATGTAGCTTTTGAACAACAATTAGCCATATCACAAAGTACCAAATTTAGACTATGGCAAGCACAAGGAGTGTAAAATATCTAGGATTAATATCTATATACCTTTTTTGCACACCTTAATCTTTCTCTTTCATATTTGATTCATTATCATAACCTTGTCCTCTTAGATTACTAATATCAAGTCCAATATTATTTATTTCATTTGTAGTTGTATTAAAGAAACCTTTTTCTAAATGTATCATCTACAGTTAAAATTTTTAAAAAATATTCACATATTTGTATTGGAGTTCATGAAAGATCCAAACATCGTAGCACAAAAGATATTAGCTCTTGACGACTTAAATTCGGAGTACAATCAAATATGATTGAAAAACACTTTGCATCAACAACTTTTTTTTTTATAATTTATGTTTTGATTTCATTTGCTAGCAAAGTTATCAATTCATTTTGTATTCTATGTCCAAGGTAGAGCTTATATATTTCACTGTCTTTAATTTGACGAACAGGTTCTTCATTATAGGATCAAATTATGCAACCACTTCAAGTGTTTTAACAATAGCAATAATTATAAATAATACATTTCTCCAATGTTCTCTGTCTATATTTATTTATGTTTAAACATCTTTGTCAATTGTTTTCCTTTTGACAAACTCATATATCTCTTTTGAAATTATAATTTTAATGCACGTTTTGCATGCTCATACAAGACTCAAATGATCGGATATAATGTCATTCATACCTATGGGAAAACTCGTATGAAACCATGACCACAAAGAATATTTGCACAAAGCTGTTGCCACGAAGAAAGCACACGCAAAACATTACCATATATTATACGTGATGCATGACATTAAGATAAATCAACATCATACTCTATATACTCCCACGAAGATCATGTGCTAAGGTCAAATAACTTTCCTTTTCATTCGCTTCAACCCCAAAAATAAATTACCATTTTCGCATAAGGTCGACTTAGGAATAGCCACATTAAATGTAGGATTTTTTTTTTACAAAAAAAAAGTTAGAAATTTATGGTACTTATTAAAAAAACAACGCAACAACATACCTCATCGATTAAAACAGAAAAATAAAAATAGAAAACAAAATACACAAAACAAAAGAAAAAAAACAGAAAACCGACAAATGAAAATGAAACTTAAACAAAAAACAACAAATAAAAAATAAAAATAACAGCAAAAGGAGTGCACATGAAAACGAAATTAATATAATTAATCTTACGAAAATTTTATAATCATTTTATAAATCCATTCCTTTAATCAAACTAATACAATCACTTTATATTGCATAAAAATTGTTCCCATAGTAAGGATTCAGTACCAAAATTAAATATAAAATCTAAAGAATCATATCATACTATAAAAGTTGCTCCTTTTCTACTAATATCATTGGTGCCAATACTATATAGTACTAAGTCATGAGAATAAAATTCAAAACAACGGTAGATAATAATTTTTCTTTTGTTTATTATATATATATATATATATATATATATATATAAGGATCATACAACCATCCTACAACGCCAAACAAAATAGAAAAAACACACAATTGCAAATAAAAAACGAAAATGAAAAACGGAGAACGTTCTTGAATAGAACAGAAAACCAGAAAACGGAGACTGATTATCATTCTCCGTTTTCTACAGTTTTGAAAAAACAGTTTTTAATCAATGTAAACGAGAATTAAAGAAATATATGAGAATAATAACATCCAGATTTACTTGTTCAGTCTCAATTGATAAGACCTACGTCACACACTAGCAAGCAAGATTAATCAACTTTTAATGATTGAACTTTACAAGATTAAGGTCTTCTCAAGATTGATCTCCTAATATCTATCACTGTTTCTAAACTAACAATACTAGCATTTTCGCTAAATCTTTTGTTTTATCCCTTAATCTTCTTTCTCTTATCTTCTATGAATCATGAATTGCATATCCCTCTATTACTCACAACCATCACTGCTACAACAATATACTGCTACAATATTACAACTTTATTTATAGTATACAAAAGCAACAAGCTTTAGTAACTATAACTACCTTGTTATAACTAACTTGGCCAAAGATAGTTATAACAATCACTAAAGCTTAACCAACTTTAGTTCGATGATTTGAGACACATATTCACAATTCTCCATCTTGACTCAATATCAGAAAAATTCAATCATTGTTTATGCTCTCATGTACCAACTTTATGTTTTACACAAAATAATCTATTTGAGGCATATCTTCACAATTCTCCACCTTGACTCAATATCAGACTAATTTATTCATAGCTTTTGCTCTTCAGGAACATCCCAAAATATATTTTGATCTTGAATCAAACATATGCTTATTTCCATTTGATCATTTCTTGTCAGTTCTTTCTCTGATTACATTCAGACTTTCAGCATGATCATCATTCTTTGTGGTTCCAAGAATTGTTGCTCCTTTTTCCCACATACAACATCAATTGTTAAAACAATATTGGGATCTGAACAAGAATCAACCAACAAAACAGAAAAACAAACAATTGTAGAGAAAAAACAAAAACGGAGAACGTTTTGTGATTCTGCTAAAAATAGAGAACGTTCTTGAACATAGCAGAAAACCAGAAAATGGAGAACGATTATCGTTCCCCGTTTTCTACGGTTTTGAAAAAATAGTTTCCAGTCAATGTAAACGAGAATTAAAGATAGATAGTAGAACAATAACATCCAGATTTACGTGTTTAGTCTCAACTAATGAGACCTAAGTCACAGACAATTAAGCAAGATTAATCCACTATTAATGATTGAACTTTACAAGATTAAGGTCTTCTCAAGATTAATCTTCTAGTATCTATCACTATTTCTGAACCAACAATATTAGTTTTTTCACTCAATCTTTCTTTTTCTCCCTTAATCTTCTTTCTTTGATCTTCTATGAATCATGAACTACAAATCCCTCTATTTCTCACGGCCATATCTGCTTCAACAACATACAAGCTGCTACAATGTTACAGTTTTATTTATAGTAATACAAAAGCAACAAGATTTGGTAACTATAACTACCTGGATATAACTAACTTGGCCAAAGGTTGTTAGTTATAACAACCGCTAAAACTTAATCAACTATAGTTAGATGATCTGAGACACATATTCACATAACTAATGGCTTAACTCAAACCTTAACTTGGATCTCATGAAGTGCTTGTAAGGGAAACAATTCAGAGCTACAAAAAAGTCAAATCCTAAAATTAGAGATAGGGCGAGAATGGAAGGAATAGATGAAAAATATCGAAAAGGTTTTAACTTTAGGTCACACGAAAAATAGAAGGAAGGTAATGAACTTAGAGAAATGTTTGATGAATGATAGTGGAGGAGATGATCAAAAATATCATAGACAACCAAAGAAATAGGATAAGATTTTGTTGTTGTTGAAGTTATACCGTTGACAATTGAGACTGAAGTGGCGTAAGATTAAGAGAGATTAATTAGGACTTATATCGTAAAAAAATAGAAGATATTTGGTGGGTGGAGTAAGTGAGTTATTGTCAATGACTAATTGAAACTAGTTACCCTAAAGGATGGAAAGTTGTTAAGGTCAATTCTTTGATTATATTACTAATATATTGCATGATAAAAGAAAAATTAGCTGTAAAATAAAATAAGTAAAAATAAATTATTAAATAATTAGAATAAAATAAAATAATCAATATAAAATAAATTATTAGGGGATAAAAATAAATCATTAAATAATTAGAATAAAATAAAATAAATCAATCAAGGAATTATTAATCTATTATAGTCACACCCAAATTGATCAATTAAAATAAATAAAACTAAGGTTCTAATCAATTAATTAAAAAAATAGGGGATGTTACGTTCAACCTAATCCACCTTATTGGAGGGGATGCCAATAAATGTTTCTAGAAGATCATACCACAAGTTATTTACCTGCATATAAATAAGAGTCTATTGATTTGGCTACTGCTGCACCCCATAACCTTCATTTTGATCATATTTTATTTTAAAACATCACACCACAATTTGATAATGTATATTTGTTTACCATATACTATATCAAACCATGTAAACATAGTAAGTACGATAATTTTGATAATAAGTACGATAATAATGTATATTTCCTTTTTCATATTATAAGTTCTTAGTGTCATGTACCCTAACATAATAAGTACGATAATTTTGACCAGTAGCCCATGTAAACATAGATGCAAAAAGAGATCCAACATGAATTTTTGTAGAGTACTGCTCTGGATACTTACATTATTTTTTTTTTGATGTATCTTGTTGAATATTCACACAGACTTTAATTTATATTGCAACAGATAATGTTCTGAATAGTGAATATTTTATTACAATATATATTGTTTATTTTTAATCATTAATTAATTTAAACCGTTATTTGATATAATTTGTTTATTTTAGTTCTTGAATTTAATAAAATATTTATGTTCTTATTTCTTTAATTAAGTAAATATTTTTTCGTTGTTTTGTATTGTTTCTTTATTTTAATGCAGTGTTGAATTTTAGTGAGAAATCAATACGAAATATGTGGAGTATTTCAGTCATATATGAAGTTGTAGATGTCCAACTGGATTTAAATCAAGTACAAATGAAAGCTACGATCCATAGCTTCAACTTTCATGAAGACCCCATAATTAAATTTGAACTCGAAAGAGGAGAAAAAAGGTAGCAAACGTCAAATAGAAGATGTTGTGTGTCTATAACGCAAAACCTGTGTTTGGGGCACATTTCTGCACCACATAATCTGTCAAAATGCGCTTGAAGCGCAAATCCCACGCCTGAGGCATCATACACTATAAGAAGACACTCATTTTGTGGCTGAAAAAACCCTCACAAATTACTGACCGAACAAGCCCTCACAAATAATAAAAATCAAATTTGTTGTTATTTGTGGCGGAAAAAGCTCTCACAATAGATTTAAATTTTAGCAGCATTTTGTGAGGGCAAAAGCCCTCATAAAATTACACCGTTGGGCCTTTGTGAGGGTTTAAACCGCCACAAAATTACGCATTTATGAGGGCAATAGCCGCCACAAAGTTACTCATTTGTGACTGCGCAAATGATGCCACAAAGTCACTCGTTTGTGACTGCAAATGCCGCCACAAAAAAAATAGTGTACCGTTAGTATTTATGGCTGCTTTGGCCACCACAAAGTGTCATTGTTCTTATATAAATATAATTTTTCCTCTCATTTTTCAATTTTTACCTTCTCTCAATTTTCTCTCCCCTTTATCTCTATAATTTTTTTTTTCTCCAACATTTCTCTTTTATTTGTTAAATTTCGATAAGTTTTATTTTATATTTTATGTTTTATTTTTTATTTTTTAATATTATTTTTTTAATGAATATTATTTTATTTTTATTTTGACAGTGGTGTTATTGTGGTTATTGTGAATAGTTATTACTTGTTTGTAGTCTTCAAGTCAGACACTACTCGGCATCAAATATGTAATGCATTTTAAATATAGATTAGTAATTATATAATTATTATTTTTATATGGTTTTAAAATATTTTTAGACTTGATATTTTATTTTAGAATGTAGATTAACATATTATTTTTAAAATTGAGTATAATATTATTTTTAAACTTTAATATTAGTAAGATTTGCTAAACAAATTACTAGTAAAATATTTAATTTATAAAATTTATACTCAAATTAAAATATAGTTATTTTTAATTATTGATGAAGTGCTATTTTTTTTATTATAGTTATTATTTGTATTATGATTTATTATGTTAGTAAAATATAATTTTATTAAGAAATTATAATGTTTTTTACCAACGAAATAATACTTATGAAAAACAAGATTTATAATAATGATCTAATCATAAAATATGTAATATCACATCAGCTTCCTCAACCTCAAGCAGATGAAGCTCCACACCGATCAACTATGCCAACAGGTGTCTTGGTCAGACCAGATTTAAATCAACCTCAACCAGTTATGGCTTCATCAACTAGTGGTGTTGTACTTAAAGATTAATTGTAATTTCAAACCATATTATCTCCAATACCAATTAATAATACTTTTGAAGGGCTTTTATCGTCGGATAATATTCCATCAAATAATATGAAGTAGAGCTAATGATCAGAGGAATTACTATTATGATTGATGTATTTGAATAATATTTTCTATTTTATTTTTGGTTCGTATGAATTTATTATACATTATTATTTAATTATGATGTGTTTAATTTTTGATTTCTATGACATAATTTATTAATTTTGAAATATTTTATTTTGTTTGGTATATATAATTTAAATTTTTAATTTTATATAATTTATTAATATATAATATTTATTTTAAATTGAATATAATTTTAAATATAATTTATTAATATATAATATTTATTTAAAATTTATTTTCTGTACTTTTAAATTATATTTATATTAATTTTTTATATATCATATCATTTTTTAATATTAATTTCGAATTTTATAAATTTTTTTTTTAATAAAGTCATATTTGTGGCGGCCTAAACCCCCACAAATGAGACATTTAGTGGCGGCCTAAACCCTCGCAAACTGATTATTTTATGTCATGTCATCATTTGTGGCAGCCTAAGCGTTCACAAATAACAACTTTTATGGCAACCTTAGCCCTCACAAATGTTGACTGTTTTAAACTTAGTCTTTTGTGGCGGCCTATGCCCTCACAAATTTGAGGCGGACTTTTCCGTCACAATGTTGTGAGGGCTTAAGCCCTCACAAATGGTAACTAAAAAAACTGAATTTGTTCATGATATTGTAGTCTTGGGATAGATTCAGGTCACGAAACCAATTGAATTATTTTCGTAGGCAATAATTTAATAAGAGAATTCTTGTAATGTAAAATTTAATTCTAATCTTAAATCCACAAAGGAATTATGAGTTACATCTAAAGGTTATGTCACTAAGACATTATGGCAAAAATAATAAAGAGAATTCGATAATATATAGTTCAATAAAGGAATTTAATAACTAATATCAATTCTATTACTTTTGTTAGTTTCAAATATCATTTCAATCAATTCATAAACTTTTTTGTTCAATTTTAGTAATTAAATATAATTCGATAATAAAATGCAATTTTTGAGTTCAATACTCGGCACTACTATTTTATTATTACTTCCTATAATTCATTACATCTATTTTATTATTACTTACTATAATTTATTACATTTGGTGAAACACAATCATATATTCATAAAGAATTGAAGTAACAAAAACCGAAAAATGGTGAAGGAAGTTTTGCCAATGTCAATGCCAATGATCTTCTAGGGGTTGGGAACAAAAGTGCCAATATATCCAAATGCCATGATCAAGAAAGCAATTGATTGCAGGTATATGAATACGAAGAAGTGATTTTTCCCATACATAAGATCATAGGTGCCACAGAAGAGAAGATACAATCCAACAAGAAGTTCTAACATGTATATCCTAATGATTGAACACAAACACAACAACATATATATAGATATGTAAGCACTTAAATATAAGTATATAACTAAAAAAGCAAATATTTGGAGAACAAAACTTATGTATATTTCTTAATGTGTTGTTAGTGTTGTTCAAGACTTCAAATACTATTTTTTGGAGTATAGATTCTTTACAACACACAATACAACAAATGTTGAATCAGTTAAATCTAAAGAGATAAATTTTATCTTCTTAAATATAACAAATCTCAAAGTTGTTAGATTGTACGATTGTCGTAGAGAATCTAAATTTCCTTAGGTAAATTTTGTAACTTGTGTTCACAAAATAAGCATTTTAAATGAAGAACCGTAAAAACCACTTATGAGAGAATAGACATAAATTTTCTCCATTAATTATAAAATTTAACATGTATAAATACTATCTATTTTATACCTGTCTCCAATCTTAAATTTAGACTTTTTGAGTCCTTTGCCATCACCACCTTTAACCTTGAGAGCATCTCCAAGCTTTTCAGTGACAATCCATTCATTCACTCTTCTAGTTCCTAGTAGACCAATAATTGTCCCTTTTGTTCGATGTAGAGCCACAGTATTCTCAAAGAGAACCCAAAAGACAACTAAATAAAATGACCTGAAAATAAGAAACACATCGATCAACTTTGATTGTCACAATATCCTAATAAAATGTTTATTAAGTTTTAAAATCTATTGAAAAATTTAGCAATAATTTCATATTATAATTAGTAAAAGACATGAACGTTTATCTTCTCTTTCTAATATATATATATATATATATATTATATAATTTTATTTGTTTAAATTCATTTGTTTTAGTTTTATAATATTTATGTTATCCTAACTTTATCATGAAAAATCTGACCAAAATAAATAATTGCCTTTACATAGAAACGATTACACATGAATAAAATAAATAGCCTTAAGGTGAACTAATCCTTTAGGGTATGTTTAGGTTCCAAATATATTTTAATCACAGAATTTGACACAATCACCATATATTTTACGATTTTTAATTTTTATATTATTTTTCTTACTCTTCAAGTATTTATTTACTCTCTTAAATTTGATGTCAACACTCCTTTGTATACAAATAATACACAAGTAGTTTATATGAATGAAGTAAGATGCAATAAAGTTTGAGTAAATAAAGACCTTGGAGTTCCAACAGCATTTAGAAGGGTGACGATGGAAGGAATATAAACAATACCCCACTTTGGGACAAAAACCTCAGGCACAAGAACAGTTGTTGGTAACACAAGACAATAGAATACAAATGTGTTGATGTGAGCCGTAATCTTCCGAACAAAGAAAAAACTATAAACTACATATATCTTCTTCCATAAAGACACTCTCTGCAATGGACAAACACATCAATTTAGATCATATTAAATTCTATTTATTCCAATGTGTTGAAGGAAATAACCTTACATTGTTTGACATAATCTCCATAACCATTTTCCTAAAAAGATTGGCTGGTCCACATGACCAACGATGTTGTTGGTATCGATATGCCTTTAAAGTACTTGGCAATTCGTTTTTAACCTATAGACCAATGCATAACATTTAATTATCAAGAAAACGATATAGTAAAAATGAAACGAAAGAGATAGGATTATGAAAATGCATGAAACCTGTATATTGGAGAGGAATAAGAATTTCCATCCTTTGAGACTAGCACGTACAGCTAAGTCCATATCTTCGACTGTGGTCCTATCTTTCCATCCACCAGCTTCATTTAGAGCTGATATTCTCCATACACCAGCAGTCCCTGTGTCATGTCCATTTACAACACCATAAACATTAGCTATATGCCTACATAGTGTTCGATTAAAAGTTCACAAGAAAAAATGGATGATGTTGTTATAGCTATGAGATGAGATTACCGTTGAAGCCAAAGAAAGCGTAAGTGGATGACCCCACTTCTTGTTCCACTTTAAAATGGTAATCAAGTGACATTTGCTGCATTCTTGTCATCCAACATTCATCCGCGTTCACTTCAAACAAACAAAGAAGAAAACCACATTGTTAATTTATGTCAAATACTCTTATCTGTAATCAAATATAAATTAAAATTATAACATTTTCATCACATTTTTACCATCTTATTTATTTTATTACAAAGGAGTAAGACTTAATAAGAGAATAAACTCTTGTTTTTCATCCAAAATAGGAAAGTATATAAATCAAATGAAAATAAATTCACTAACCAAAAATCAAATAATCTTTTTAACTTTTATGTGAATAACAAGGACGGTGTTGTGGTCGAAACATATTAACCATTAAAAATACGCATGTAGTAATGTCTCAAAATAAAAAAAAAATGTTGATTTTGGTTTAAATTGATTATCTTGAAAAATATCATACACTGTCTAGTATTGGAAAGAAAAAGAGAAATTAACACTATACATATTGACATTAGTCTTTGTTACACTTTTATTTTATATATATATATATAGTTTGGATATTTGCTTCAAAGAAGGTAAGTGTACTAAGGGATATGATATGTGAGAAAAGTCTCTGAAAAAAGTCTCCGAGAAAAGTCTATATGCCGTAAAAATGTTCACATTGTTTTTAGATCAAAATTGTGATTTTTCTACGATTATAAAGTATCTACATTATATTTTTTTGTTTGATTGTACATTCTTTCTTTTTTTTATATATAAAGAAATAGTATCGAAGTCTTTGGTTCAATTTTAAGAAAATAAATTCTTAATATATTTTGTGGTTAAATTATTGTTTAATCTTTTACGTAAACAAAAATGAAAATACTGAAAAAGTTGTTTTAGAAAAAAAAATTCTATAAAAAACTTGGTACTATAAAAAAATTTCTATAAATTTTTTTTTTATTTAATAAATTTACAATTGCTCTCCACATGTTCTTGCAAATTGAAGAATTTTATATAGATAAGATACTATACTTGTTATTATATGTATGTAGCTTACTCCACAAGAACTTAGAACCCAAATTTGTCAAATTCTACTCCCGACTTGCAACTTTAATAATAAAACTCATACATTTTTAATATTAAAATAATAAGTGTCGTTAAAAATGTGACAATAATTAAGAGTATTAGTGTAATTTATTTAACGACTTTTTTGAATTATTAGATTGAAGGGACTATAAATATTTATAAAGTATGGCATTAAGAAATGATAAGAAATGATATATACATCTGAGATCTACTTAAATCCATATTCAAATGAGAGATCTCATCATAGATGTTCTTCTTCCACATATAAACAAGAGAGTTTCAATGTGATTATATTCCTTTTTTGCCAGTGTAATGCGTCTTTAGTGGACGATAAGAGAAGCATGCATGGCTAAATAATAAAAACAGTAGGACCCACCACAGCCCCCAAACAAAAACTCTTCACATTTCCAAATCAAACGTAACTCCCGTACGGCCTCATAATAACATATCAAAACCCACCGACAATTTGTAAACTTTTTATTTATTTTCACTTATACTAAATAAAAGAAAAGCTGTTGTAATATTAATTTATTACCAATTACTAGTATTTTATTATTTATCTATTATTTGAAAGAAATCATGTTGTATTATTTTATAATAATATTTATTATAATGATAAAAAAATAATAATGTTATAATTAAAGGTATATTAATAAGAAAATAATAAATATAATCTTAAAATTTGAATAATTTTAATTTTTACGTGTTGACAATGTTAAAAAATTTCAAGAGTTAGTAGATCATTATTAATTATATAGGTGCTATAAATAATTATAAAAAAAAAATCAAATA
>JBBPBR010000005.1:20445033-20480700 GCA_037974775.1 Cicer pinnatifidum
AAAAAAAAAAAAAAAAAAAACAAGTGCAGTTAAATTGAAAGAAGACTAAAAAGAAAAGGAAATGAAGTTATTTTAGTCTTTGAATCAAGTAGGTAGAGTGCATCGCCATGTCAATTTTCATCAGCCGCTGAAAACAAAGTCACAATCTTTCACTCACTGAAGACTCATTCATAGTGTCACACATGGATCTGGGTTTTCTCATTCACGCTCTAATTCCATCTTCGAACTCTGTTAGTCACTATTACTCACAACCCACTTCTTTATTTCACTTATTTATACCAATCAAATTATCAATTTCAAATTTTGTTACATTTTCTCAATCTGGGTCAGGTCGCATTACTCGCTGGATTTTTCACTTACTTGGCCATTGTTGGATCCATTCTCCCTGGAAAACTTGTTCCTGGTGTTGTTCTTCCTGATGGAACTCGTCTTCACTATCGATGCAATGGTCATTTACTGTGCTTGTTATTTTGGTTTTTTATTTATTTTTCTTTCATGTAATGGGGTTTTAACACGGAGACTGACACAGACACCAACCTGTAACAATTTGAGTAAATTAATTAATTGATTGAATGTAATCGAAATGTTGGTGTGTCGGTATCTGACATTGACATGTATCACACATTGGACATGCCTTCGATCATATGTGTCGGTTTCCAGAGGTTTTAACTTTATTCTCATTTTTTTCAGGTCTAGTTTCGCTTATTCTGTTGGTTGGCCTTCTTTGGATCAGTGCTATGATGGAATTTGTATCTCTAACTGTATGTGTTTGCAGAATTTGTGTATGAATAATAATTTAGTTGTTATTATGCATTTAGATATTTTGCTTATCTAATTTTATTCAATGCATTTGTCTAAGTTCATGAAATGCAAGTTAGGAGTAGAGTGGCATATAGTGTTACTTTTGATGCATAACCGATATCTTTTATGAAGATTTGGGTTGTTATAAGTTGCAGTTGCGGTTATGCTGTGAACTTTGATTTTATGGCAAAATGCAGACAAAGGCGGTCAATGTGGCTACGATTGTCATGCCATCACGGAGACCTCGAAAACCTTTATTTTGCTGTTGCAAACCACAATTTAGAACTATGTGCAGAAATTTACATGTTTTATTAACTATTTTGGTAATTCTTTCAGGCTATAGCAGATAGAGGACTTGAGTTGCTGTCTACAACTTTTATCTTCAGTTTTCTTGTATGTAAGCTTAGAATTAATTTTTGGAGCTTCAAAATAATTGCATCTGCTTATTTTTTTACTGGTTGTGTTTATCTTTATAAACACTTAAGAGTGATATGTATTGCTGTATAGTTTAATCATTTAATATCTCTCCCTCGATTAGCACTTTCTTCCTGACTTACTAGTGACTTCTGATTTTGAACGTTATGTAGATACTTTCCAAATCACTCTAAATAGAATTTTCATTTACTAGTTTGTCATATCAAAGCTTTTCAATAGGTTAAGTGGACCTATCTTTTTGTAGACTCGACTAATTCTGAAAAACATAGTTATACACACCAATTTGGTGTAAATAGATTAATTTTCAAATCTATACTATCAATGTGAAAGAATTGAGAATGTAAGCGAATATCATAGTTTTAAACTCAATTGACAATTCTCAAAAAGGAAAAAAAAAACTCAAACAAAGAGGATTTAGTCTTATCTTATTAGGTGGTATTAGTCACATGGATACATCATTGAGTTCTATCAAATACCAGATATTTTGTTAAACCAATTAGAATATGGTCTTTTCATAGAACCTAGAAATTATGATAAAGGGGATTTCATATTGTTTACTCAAAAGGGAAAATTACAGTAGAATGGTACTCCTACTGCCCAGAGTTAAGCTCCTCTCTGAGAAGAGATGACTCGCTCTCTAAGCCAAACCAAATGGTTTCTGACAGAAAATATCCTGAATGACTCGTCCTTGCTATCCCTCTCCTTAGTATTATCCCCATTCCCCTGTAACAAAATGGCCACATAAACAAACCCATTGTTGGCTAAGGCCTAAACCCGGTACCTATTATCTTTTTTGGTGGTTGGTCTAAAGTTTTCTTTGGCAGTCCTTTACCTCTTTTAATTGAACTATTTCATGTGATCCATTTGGAACTTGATAAAAAATTTATATCACCGAAATTTTGGACTTAGGTATCATCTATCTGTGGTTTGTGTTATAGCCAGCCCTTTACCCTTTTTGTTTAATTTTTGTCATTCTGGATAGCATGATAAGATCTTCAGCCTTTGGTCTGTCACGTCTGATCATCTCTTGCATATAAATGGCAGGTGACCTTGGTACTCTATTTTTCCGGTTGCAAGTCACAGAGTAAAGGTTCATCTCTAAAACCTCATATCAGTGGAAACCTGATACACGATTGGTATGTTATAAGTGTTAACATTGCTTTATCTATTTTCTACTTTAGTGGAAAAATTTAAAGGACCGTAGTTTGGAAGTTGTAGGTATCTATTTATTTCTTATCAACTCCTTAACCTTCATGGAGATAGCAGAAATAATGTGTGTGCAATGAGTTATTTCATGACCCTTATCCTCTCTTTTCCAATTTTAATATGTTCCCACTTAACACTTCATTTAAAGCAATTAGTGGCAACAAGTTGACTTTATTCCCCTGTAGAAGTTATGTTTCTTTGGTTAATCTTGTTGTGTTTTGTTTTCTATTTTATTTTAACAGGTGGTTTGGAATACAATTAAATCCTCAGTTCATGAGTATTGACCTCAAGTATGTGACCTATTCATCGTGGTTCTTTGCTTGTTATTTAAACGACTTTTTATTAATCGTCAGCTACGGGAGAATAATCTTATCTTACCTCATCAGTGCCAATGAAAATGTTTATTTCTTCTCATTCATCATCACTGTATACTAATTGAGTTATGAACTTCTAACAATCAATATATCTTCCCCCTCCCATGGAATGCAAGGTTTATCTCTTCTACAAATACCTTATTAAACATTCTGAATACTCCAAGGAAGTTTCAAATGGGTCTAAACATGTGAATAACTATTCTAAAAACTATCTATGCCCTCTACATTCTAATGTCATGTCCACATTCTAAAATTTCTGTAATTTAATGTTTGTCTTGTATTGCGTCATTTGACTAAATTTAAGGTTAGTATTCTTGTCCTTATTGTACTAATCAATTTTTCTTTCTGTCAATTTTTTTATATATAGCTCACATGCATCTTAACTGACTCATGAAATAAGACAATATGTAAACACCATCAGCATAATTAAGACAATTTATACATCTAACTGAATTATCAATTGCAGATTTTTCTTTGTTAGAGCTGGAATGATGGGGTGGCTACTCATCAATCTTTCAGTTCTTGCTAAAAGCATTCAAGATGGTACTTTGAGCAAGTCAATGATTCTCTTCCAGCTATTCTGTGCGGTAATCTCAAAAACTTGCATACTGCCTTTTCATTGATCAAAATTGCTCTTATTCCACGGGTCTGATTTTTTAATTTCTACGCATTTGTTCCAGCTATACATCCTGGACTACTTTATACACGAAGAGTACATGACATCCACGTAAGTGAGTTACACCTTTTCCACTAGAAAACTATTATGTTGACGGGCTCTTTAGATTTCATCATGCATAACATGTCTTATTTTAAGCTTTATTACGATGACATTCGTTCACATTATTGTAAATCAGAATTCTCGCGCCAATGGAAAAAAATTACATGACAAGTTTTAGTAAAAATCTATTTCTAGATTTGGCTTTTATCTTGTCCATGTCATGCTTATAAAATTTAAGGTTAAATCAAGAGTACCTTTCTGTGTTAGGGGAAGAACCACCCATTGTAGAATTCCAGTTACAATAACTGATATGATTGAATTTTGATGTCATAGCTGCATTGGGGTGATTAGTGTATAAATGAATAATCTGTACAATTTCGTGTAGGATAAGGTCCAGATTGGAATGAATCTGAATTGAGAATTTATTAGGTGGAGCATATGATTTTTAAAATAACTTTCAAGGATTAAGGTGGTTAAAACTAAGTTGCATAGATACAGGTACGAGCATTGTATCCAAATCGACACAATATGGGGATATAACAATTAAGAAAATCTTGGATCTAGATCTGGACAATATAGATCAAATAAAATAGAATATATATACATACAATGTTGCATCCTAACTTTTCATATTAAAATCTACAAAGAATTAACAAGACAATCATATTTTCACTAAATTATCATCAAGATGTCCATTTTGTAATTCACATGGTTTAATTCTCTTTTCTAACCTTTTCTTGTCTTCTGTAGATGGGATATAATTGCAGAGAGACTAGGATTCATGTTGGTCTTTGGAGATTTAGTGTGGATTCCTTTTACTTTTAGCATTCAGGTATTCATCATAATTACGAGCTTGGTTGACAATTAAAGATGTTCCAGCATGCAGCTTATTTGCAAAGTCATGAAAGAGATGTTCTTTAGTTAGACCTATGATTTAGAGCCCATTTGCTATAGTTTTTTCAATAAAAGAATCACTTTTCTTTTTTTTAAATATTCACTTTTTAAAGTTTTTGTCTGTTTGTTACAACATTTAAAAAAAAAAAATGAGAATCTGAAAATAATTTAAAAACTAATGAGAAGCGATTTCTAGTAGTTTCTCAACAAAATCATTTTTTATAACTGATTTTTTTAAAAAGGTAATTTTCACTATGCCAGACAAACATAAAACAGTTTATGCTTTTCTTAAACATCCCTAAATTACTGAATCATGAAATAACTTTTTAGAATCAGTAACAAACGAACCCTGAAACCCGTTCTTATTCACCTATGTGGGAAAATGAAACTGACAAGTTTTGTTAGCTTCACTTTATTTACAGCATAAAATCTTGCATGTATTGACAATATGCAACTTCTGGTAGGGCTGGTGGCTCTTGAGGAACAAGGTGGAGTTAACAACGGCTTCTATTGTAGCTAATTGCTTTGTCTTCTTTATTGGGTAACGTAGCCATAATCTGTAAAAGTAAATTCTACAATGCATTATGCTCAACACACACTCCTTGGGCAACATAAAATTGACACATAAAAGAAAATTTTATGAAACTGCTATTGATGTAATTATCACATAATCATTTTCTGTCGGTAAACCTTATAAACTGTAATTTGAATATAACTGCAGATACAAGGTATTTCGAGGAGCAAACAAGCAAAAACATGATTTCAAGAAGAATCCAAAGGCTCCTATATGGGGCAAGCCTCCAAAAGTCATTGGAGGCAAGCTACTTGCTTCTGGTTATTGGTAAGATTTCATTTCATTTGATATTTTTTTATTTTGTTTGAATAAACAACTTAATTAAGCACTTATAGCATGAACACTTATCATATAAATGCTTATGTATAAGTATAAGCATAAGTTATTTCTATAACAAAAGATAAAATAAAGTCAAACTATATTTAAGTTATTAGCTGTTTTCATATGCTATTCTCATGAGCTTATGGAAATAAGTTAAAAATAGTTTATGGAAAAGAAAAGGAAAGGACATTAGTCATATTTTGTTTGTAATTAATATCTATGTAACAAGATTTAATATTATCATTATCATTTGCAATCGCCAAGATGGTTAGAACATGTTCATATTCTTGTTTCTGTTTATCATTGAATTTGTTAACTTATTACTATCATTATTTTGTTAAAAGGGGTGTTGCTAGACACTGTAATTACCTAGGGGACTTGCTGCTTGCTCTCTCTTTCAGCTTACCTTGTGGCATAAGGTAACATCGTCAACTCTATGATGTCAATATGAAGTTATGAATATATAATTTTATGTAAAAGAAAACAATGTTCAACCATTCATAATTAACATACTAATTGTTGCAGTTCACCAGTTCCGTACTTCTATCCAATTTATCTTCTCATTCTGTTAATCTGGAGAGAGAGAAGGGACGAAGCTCGATGCGCAGAGAAGTACAAAGAGATATGGATAGAGTATAGGAAACTTGTTCCATGGAGAATATTGCCTTATGTTTATTAGAGGGAGAAAAAGGCTTCACCATTAATCTCTTATCTTGATTTTTTAGTGTTTGTACTAGGTAGTTTCTTGCTTACCATATTTGTTTTTGGGTTATATTAGCATATTCCTTTACCAGCTTGTTTATTTGATAGATAACCTTGGTTAGTTATTGAGTTGGTTAACAATTGGTTCTTTTTGGCAGATACTGTGACTGCAGAGAGAAATAATTTAGAGGTTTGGTCTATATGGTGCATTACTTTGGCATATATATATGTGTTGCTTTTGCTGTGAACCTGTCACACCAAAGCTGAACGTTAGAGAGAGTTTAATAGTCTTGTATTGTTAATAGTTTTATATTGTGAGTATATCCCAATCATTCATTAGTATAATTTTATAACCTAGTTATAATAAAAAACAAATATCTCTAATGATAGATATCTATAAGTATATAATTGAATGAATTCAGACACATAGTCATTGGAAGTTTACCTCACAAATTTGGTCTAGATTTTACTTTTGAACAAATTTTGAGCTGATGTATACACTCTCAAATGAATGACGAAGTCGGAAAAATGACTGACTATGATATAATAACAAAAATGGGGTTGATGCCAGGATTTTCCTTCTATTCTACATGTTTATAAATTCATCATGCTCTATTTATAGAATTTATACATTATAAGCTAATGTTTCTATGTTTAAGCATTTTTTGGAAGAAAAACAATTGTCTATGAATACACTCTTTTAATTTATTATATGTATCTATTTTTTTTCAAATATTTCATTTGTTAATACTACTATTTTATTTTGAAATACGAAAAGAAGTTTTCAGCACATTTAAATATAAATATTATTTTAGAAACACTATCATATAAAGCAATCATGAGTGCTTACAATAAAGGATATAAGTCGTACTTGTCAACGGCTCTTAACTAATGTTTGAGTTGCAACTAATTTTTTTTTACTAATTATCTACACTTTAATCCTTTTTTTTTTCCTAATACGATTATGAATGAACAAAAGAAATGCTATCAAAGCCAGATTGCGTAGGAAAACAATATTGCAACAGAAGAGGACAAGAAATACTATGAATATTGTCTTAGACCATCATTTACCAAATTCTTCGTCGATCTCTAGAGCTGTATTGGCTAATATTAACTAATATTGTCTTAGACCATCATTTACCAAATTCTTCGTCGATCTCTAGAGCTGTATTGGCTAATATTAACTTTAACATGTAAGTATCTCTCTAGAAATGCGGATGTGTTAATTGTTTTAAAAAAAAAAATTATTTTGACGAAAGAAAATAGGTTTATTTTAAATATTGTATTTCAAATAAAAATATGAGTAAACTTATGATATTTTTTAAAATCAGGTATGAGTAGAGTTAAGGGTAAAGTTCCTACTACACCGATCATAGATTTTACAAATAAATTCACGATTGATCGGGTAATCCTAATGATAATTGATATTTTAAGTTTTGTTTTTTAATGTATACATATATATTGATGTTTTATTTGAAATATATTTTGTAGATATTATTCTCTCGAGAATTTGTAATAAGAAAAACTATTTGAAGACAAAATAAAATAATAATTGTTACCATTAGATTTGATACAACTACCAGAATGAGAAGAAGAAAAGACAAATTAATTTTATGATATGAAAGAGTTGGAAGATATAAATCAAAATCAACAGTAACTTGTTCTCACAAAAAAAAAAGTCCATTCAAACTCAGATGTATAATCTTGAGTATCGGCGAATGATGGAAAATTAGTGTTCGACGTGGAACATTCAATCACGATTTAGCGGATACTTTAGACGGTCATTCATATTTGAGACATTTAAATGAAGATTAGAGAAAATTTCCTAATCACATGACAAAGTATAAGTTTGCACCAATATTCATTTTGAATGCTTTGAAAGAGAGAAATAAAGATAATCTCACATTTTTCACTCAAATATATGAAGCAAGGAGTACTTATCGATCATCTTTGATATATGTGTACATAGAAGTGCAACATCTAGTGAAGTTGATACAAAATGAAAAATATGTACATTAGACAAGAAGATGAGAGGATTCAAATGTTCTGAGAGACATATTTTAGACGAATCCTGATTGTATAAAGTTGTTGAACATGTTTTATTTTGTTTTGATATGTGATAGCACATACAAAATAAATAGATATCGGCTACCATTGCTTGAAATTGTCGGTGTAACATCTACTGGGTTGATATTTTATGTTGCATTTGCTTACTTGGAACAAGAGCGACAAGAAAACTTCATATAGGCATTTGAAAAGGTAACACAATTATTCATCTCTAAGAGTTTAATTTCTAAATGTATTGTGAACAATAGAGATCTTGTCATGATGAATGTTATTGGTGTCGTGTTTCCTACTTCAACTAATTTGTTATGTCATTTTCATATTGAATTTTTTTTTGGAGCAAACTGCAAACAAGATGTGAAAAATGATAGACAGGATGATGTAATGAATTTTTGGAAAAAAAAAAAACTGTATATTTGACTAGTGCGGAGGAGTATGATCATCACTTGTAACACTTTGAACTAGTGTGTGCCGATATTATCCTTTTTGTTGATTATGATAAATATTCACGGTTCACACCTTACAAAGAAAGATTTGTCCAGGTTTGGACCAATACAGTGATGCATTTAGAGAATACAATAATCAACATGTACTTTTAAATTATGATTTATTTTAGAAATATGATTGAGTAATTTATGTGATTTGTTTTAATTTGTGTTATTTAATTTATTTGTAGAGCTGATTTTTTATAGATTGAAAAACATATTGCAAACTAGTAATGAAGACTTGTGAAAAAGTTGAGATGTTGTGAATATGATGTTGAAGAACTAAATGTGTAGCATCAAAAGCGTATTTTCAGAAAACCATTATTGATGTTGAGCATGGGTATAATTCACCATTTTATCAAAGATTCCATCACTTTGTATCAAAGAAATGTTTTTAAAAAATTGATAAACAATTCAAGAGGATAAATATGGTAGGTACTGACAAAATAAAATGTGGTTGCTCAATCAGAACAACTTATGGATTATCATGTCCTTATGAGTTGGAAACTTTGCAAATATTTGATACTCTCATCCCTTTAGATAACATTCATGTTTTTTTGGAGAAAATTAAGGATAGAGCATGAATTGGAGAATGAAGAATATTTATCACAATATGAATTTTTAGAAAAGTGGGAGACAATGAAAGTATACATGAAGACACAAGATATTGTTGGTCAAAGGATATTCATGATAAAGGTGCTTGAACTTGTATTTTCACATACAATAACAATGAGTCAACCGCCTAATAAAGTGAAACCAATGGAGCTACTAAAAAAAAAAAAGAATTTGATGCTCCTCTTGATCATTCATATTGGGAATATGTTGATGCTTCTCAAGGATCTCCAAAGCAACCGTTTCAGGGTTCTGCAAAGCAACCATCTTAGTGTTCTGTAAAGCAATCATCTCAAGAATATGCAAAGCAACAAACTAAGATACATTTTCTTACTATTATTCACCAGTATATCACAATAACATAGTAGATATTGTGCCTGGTGGAAATTGTGGTTATCGCGCAATTGCAATATTATTAGGTTGGAGGAAAGAATCTTGGCCTTTAGTTTGAACACATTTGGACAAAGAGATCAATCTATATCAAGATCTTCATTCCAATATTTTCACGATAGTGTTGAAATAGTGCGGAACTCGTTGAATATTTCTAGTTTGGATGTTCAAGAAAATGATAAGGGGATGACTATACCAAAGTTGGGTTACGTGATAGCAACAAGATATAATGTCGATCTGGTGTCATTGTCTCGTAAAATTCTTTAATAGCAATTGGATTTGTCAATGAAAGTCACTGGGTACATGTAAAATTTATGATTGATAGTACTGTTTAATATAAACTAATGTTTAATATTTTCTTGTTCAAATAAACTAATGTTTAATATTTACTTGTTCGGACAAAATTGAAGTATATATGTCCTTTGCAACCTACCTCACAGAAATGGAGAGACTTTTATGGTGATGGTGCGTAGACATGGGAAATAGCTTATGCAAGACGTCTCAAGCATTGGAAAAATATAGATCCAACATTTCAAACCATCTTGTATTTCATTAAATGAAGATTAATATATATGTGTGAAGTTTTCAAACCATTGTATGTCATTAAATGAATATAAGTTGTATGTGTGAAGGTTTGTTGCCTATCTTTTGATATCGAGTTATAGTTAAAATTTTAATCATTTACTTATAGATAAAAATTTAAGCATCGATGTTTCAAAATCCATATTAGAATAGAATTTAATGATACAAAATATATTTATCATACATAACACAATCTAATAGTAGATCTCTCTAGAACACGCGAAGTAACTCACTAAATAATACATGAACTTCACAATCTAGATTTACCATCTGTATGGCCATATATTGTTAGACATATGTTCGTTTTTGATGTTATTGACAAGCATCCAATTTGAAATACATCTAACATTGTCAACTGAGAAAAATTTCAGGAACAACAAATTCAATCCTACATACTCGAGACAATTGCTTGGAACTCAAGGAATCAACAAAATCTTGAAGATCCATGAGCACATCGATTAGTACAATCGATTCTATAACAGGGTTGAATAAGTTTACAAAGTTTGGTGTTACCCAATCGATTAGCACAATCGATTTGTACATCCTTAACGAAAACAAACGGGCTATCAATCGATTCTCCAAATCGATTGGTACACAT
The DNA here is from genome assembly GCA_037974775.1 of Cicer pinnatifidum. Lineage (NCBI taxonomy): Eukaryota > Viridiplantae > Streptophyta > Magnoliopsida > Fabales > Fabaceae > Cicer > Cicer pinnatifidum. The sequence continues at coordinate 20,455,790 of JBBPBR010000005.1, forward strand.
ATTGGAAAATAAATTGTACAAGTCAGAGAGCCAGTCTGCCACAAATCGATTAGGCACATCGATTGAGTGAATCACCAAGACTAAACTGATTGTTTTAAATCGATTGGACAAATCGATTGACATGCTTACTGAAATTAAAATGTGCAAGTCAGTAGCACGTTTTGCAGGCAATCGATTTAGTAAATCGATTGAAATAATCACTTCTTTAATTGTGTTTTTGTCTACACCGATTGAAACAATCGATTGGTAATGTCCCAGAGCCAAACCTGTTTACTAAATCGATTAGGCCAATCGATTCACTAAAACAAGTCTCAAAATAACTCAGGCCTGGAACATACACAATCGATTACTACAATCTGTTTATATACATCTGTGTAATAAAAGTTGGTATCAATCGACTTGGTAAATCGATTGAATAACCCAACTGATGAAAAGTACTTCAGACTTAAGATCCACAATCGATTGGCACAATCGATTGACATAAAAGTTTTATAAACAGAGATGACTGAATGGTAAAATCGATTAAGCACATCGATGGTTTTGATCTCGTTGTTTGAACAAAACACATCAAGTCGATTCTGCAAATCGATTTAATCATATACTGTCATCAAAGTTTGAAGAACTACTTAAAATAATCGATTGAGCAAATCGATTAGTATGTACAGTTTCAAGATTCAAGAAAAACAAGACTCGCGAAATCGATTGAGGAAATCGATTAACCAGCATTATGACTTTAATGAATCGATTGGATAAATCGATGCATATGTTGTTTTTCCTGAAACTATATAAACTGTTTTTCAGTATCTTCTCAAAAAACACAACAACATACACATAACTTTCTGATATCTTTGTTTCTCACTGTGAAATAACTTTGAACATTAATTTTTCAGTTATGAAGATTCATCTTTCATGATCCACAAGAACTGAGAAAGATTGCTGGAGAAACAACTTTAGAGAAGAAGACTGTTGAAGAAATTTCTGTGTAATTTCTGATTAGATACATCTGTAAACAAATTCTTAAAACAAATAACATTGAGAAATCCAGTCTTAACTGGTAGTTATCTTCTGTGATTGAGAGGTCTCATCAAGAAGAAACTTGACTGTAATCTTGGAAGAGTTTATGGGAGATAAACTCTGGGATTCAGGGAGATAAGAATAGAATAGAAAGAATCGTTTTAGATTGATAGGCGAGGAGCTAGAACATCTGTAAACGGATTCTGAGATATTCTATTGGAAAGGCCAAGATTGGATTTGATCTTGGGACTGGATGTAGGTCGTTCAACAACGGCTGAACCAGTATAAATCACTGCGTACAATCTTTCTTACCCTTATCTCTTTTTAATTTCTGCACTGTGTATTTGTCTGATATTGATTAAATGCTTGAATATCTTTCTGCATACTTTGATACTACATGAAAGAATGTTTCCAGCATGATTGTAAGTGAATAAATATCTTGAACAATAAACGTAACTGGTGCATCTCTCAATATATTCTTTGATCCATATACTTTGTGCATTCATTTGTATTGTAGTTTTGGGACCTTATTCTGATGCTTTGTTTAATAAATGTACGATTTGTTAAACTGCTGCGCATATCTCTAAAAATAGGTAATCTTCTGCATAATTTTCATTTAACAGAGGTTACTGGTACCAACATCCAATAGGTGTGTTTGTGTCATTGGATGATCAATTAGGTCATTTTCGTCCTCCTAGGCTTATTCTTGTCCAATTAGGGTTTTTAACAAATCTTGTGCAGCCAAATAGTTCATTTGTGTCATTGGATGATCAATTAGGTCATTTTCGTCCTCCCTAGGCATATTCTTGTCCAACTAGGGTTTTTAACCAATCTTGTGCATCCAATAGGTGTGTTTGTGTCATTGGATGATCAATTAGGTCATTTTCGTCCTCCCTAGGCATATTCTTGTCCAATTAGGGTTTTTAACCAATCTTGTGCATCCAATAGGTGTGTTTGTGTCATTGGATGATCAATTAGGTCATTTTCGTCCTCCATAGGCTTATTCTTGTCCAATTAGGGTTTTTAACCAATCTTGTGCATCCAATAAGTTCATTTGTTTCATTGGATTAACATTTAGGTCATTTTCGTCCTCCCTAGGCATATTCTTGTTCAATTAGGGTTTTTAACCAATCTTGTGCATCCAATAAGTGTGTTTGTGTCATTGGATGATCAATTAGGTCATTTTTGCCTCCCTAGGCTTATTCTTGTCCAATTAGGGTTTTTAACCAATCTTGTGCATCCAATAGGTGTGTTTGTGTCATTGGATGATCAATTAGGTCATTTTCGTCCTCCCTAGGCTTATTCTTGTCCAATTAGGGTTTTTAACCAATCTTGTGCATCCAATAAGTTTGTTTGTGTCATTGAATTAATATTTAGGTCATTTTCGTCCTCCCTAGGCATATTCTTGTCCAATTAGGGTTTTTAACCAATCTTGTGCATCCAATAGGTGTTTTTGTGTCATTGGATGATCAATTAGATAATTTTTGTCCTCCCTAGGCATATTCTTGTCCAACTAGGGTTTTTAACCGATCTTGTGCTTCCAATAGGTGTGTTTGTGTCATTAGATGATCAATTAGGTCATTCTGGTCCTCCCTAGGCTTATTCTTGTCCAATTAGGGTTTTTAACCAATCTTGTGCATCCAATAGGTGTGTTTGTGTCATTGGATGATCAATTAGGTCATTTTCGTCCTCCCTAGGCTTATTCTTGTCAATTAGGGTTTTTTAACCAATCTTGTGCATCCAATAAGTTTGTTTGTGTCATTGAATTAATATTTAGGTCACTTTCGTCCTCCCTAGGCATATTCTTGTCCAATTAGGGTTTTTAACCAATCTTGTGCATCCAATAGGTGTGTTTGTGTCATTGGATGATCAATTAGGTCATTTTCGTCCTCCCTAGGCATATTCTTGTCCATCTAGGGTTTTAAACCAATCTTGTGCATCGAATAGGTGTGTTTGTGTCATTGGATGATCAATTAGGTCATTTTCGTCCTCCCTAGGCTTATTCTTGTCCAATTAGGGTTTTTAACCAATCTTGTGCATCCAATAGGTGTGTTTGTGTCATTGGATGATCAATTAGGTCATTTTCGTCCTCACTAGGCTTATTCTTGTCCAATTTGGGTTTTTAACCAATCTTGTGCATCCAATAGGTGTGTTTGTGTCATTGGATGATCAATTAGGTCATTTTCGTTCTCCCTAGGCTTATTCTTGTCCAATTAGGGTTTTTAACCAATCTTGTGCATCCAATAGGTGTGTTTGTGTCATTGGATGATCAATTAGGTCATTTTCGTCCTTCCTAGACATATTCTTGTCCAATTAGGGTTTTTATCCAGTCTTTTGCATCCAATAGGTGTGTTTGTGTCATTGGATGACCAATTAGGTCATTTTCGTCCTCTGAAGGCTTTTTCTTGTCCAATTAGGGTTTTTAACCAATCTTGTGCATCCAATAAGTTCATTTGTGTCATTGGATTAACATTTAGGTCATTTTCGTCCTCCCTAGGCATATTCTTGTCCAATTAGGGTTTTTAACCAATCTTGTGCATCCAATAGGTGTGTTTGTGTCATTGGATGATCAATTAGGTCATTTTCGTCCTCCCTAGGCTTATTCTTGTCCAATTCGGGTTTTTAACCAATCTTGCACATCTAATAAGTTCATTTGTGTCATTGGATTAACATTTAGGTCATTTTCATCCTCCCTAGGCATATTCTTGTCCAATTAGGGTTGTTAACCAATCTTGTGCATCCAATAGGTGTGTTTGTGTCATTGGATGATCAATTAGGTCATTTTAGTCCTCCCTAGGCTTATTCTTATCCAATTAGGGTTTTTAACCAATCTTGTGCTTCCAATAAGTTGAGTTGTGTCATTGGATTAACATTTAGGTCATTTTCGTCCTCCCTAGGCTTATTCTTGTCCAATTAGGGTTTTTAACCAATCTTGTGCATCCAATACGTTCATTTGTGTCATTGGATTAACATTTAGGTCATTTTCGTCCTCCCAAGGCTTATTCTTGTCCAATTAGGGTTTTTAACTAATCTTGTGCATCCAATAAGTTCATTTGTGTCATTGGAAGATCAATTAGGTCATTTTCGCTCTCCCTAGGCATATTCTTGTCCAATTAGGGTTTTTAACCAATCTTGTGCATCCAATAGGTGTGTTTGTGTCATTGGATGATCAATTAGGTCATATGTTCGTTTTTGATGTTATTGACAAGCATCCAATTTGAAATACATCTAACATTGTCAACTGAGAAAAATTTCAGGAACAACAAATTCAATCCTACATACTCGAGACAATTGCTTGGAACTCAAGGAATCAACAAAATCTTGAAGATCCATGAGCACATCGATTAGTACAATCGATTCTATAACAGGGTTGAATAAGTTTACAAAGTTTGGTGTTACCCAATCGATTAGCACAATCGATTTGTACATCCTTAAAGAAAACAAACGGGCTATCAATCGATTCTCCAAATCGATTGGTACACATATTGGAAAATAAATTGTACAAGTCAGAAAGCCAGTTTGCCACAAATCGATTAGGCACATCGATTGAGTGAATCACCAAGACTAAACTGATTGTTTAAATCGATTGGACAAATCGATTGACATGCTTACTGAATTTAAAATGTGCAAGTCAGTAGCACGTTTTGCAGGCAATCGATTTGGCAAATCGATTGAAAGAATCACTTCTTTAATTGTGTTTTTGTCTACACCGATTGAAACAATCGATTGGTAATGTCCCAGAGCCAAACCTGTTTACTAAATCGATTAGGCCAATCGATTCACTAAAACAAGTCTCAAAATAACTCAGGCCTGGAACATACACAATCGATTACTACAATCTGTTTATATACATCTGTGTAATAAAAGTTGGTATCAATCGACTTGGTAAATCGATTGAATAACCCAACTGATGAAAAGTACTTCAGACTTAAGATCCACAATCGATTGGCACAATCGATTGACATAAAAGTTTTATAAACAGAGATGACTGAATGGTTAAATCGATTAAGCACATCGATGGTTTTGATCTCGTTGTTTGAACAAAACACATCAAGTCGATTCTGCAAATCGATTTAATCATATACTGTCATCAAAGTTTGAAGAACTACTTAAAATAATCGATTGAGCAAATCGATTAGTATGTACAGTTTCAAGATTCAAGAAAAACAAGACTCGCGAAATCGATTGAGGAAATCGATTAACCAGCATTATGACTTTAATGAATCGATTGGATAAATCGATGCATATGTTGTTTTTCCTGAAACTATATAAACTGTTTTTCAGTATCTTCTTCACATACACAACAACATACACATGACTTTCTGATATCTTTGTTTCTCACTGTGAAATAACTTTGAACATTACTTTTTCAGTCATGAAGATTCATCTTTCATGATCCACAAGAACTGAGAAAGATTGCTGGAGAAACAACTTTAGAGAAGAAGACTGTTGAAGAAATTTCTGTGTAATTTCTGATTAGATACATCTGTAAACAAATTCTTAAAACAAATAACATTGAGAAATCCAGTCTTAACTGGTAGTTATCTTCTGTGATTGAGAGGTCTCATCAAGAAGAAACTTGACTGTAATCTTGGAAGAGTTTATGGGAGATAAACTCTGGGATTCAGGGAGATAAGAATAGAATAGAAAGAATCGTTTTAGATTGATAGGCGAGGAGCTAGAACATCTGTAAACGGATTCTGAGATATTCTATTGGAAAGGCCAAGATTGGATTTGATCTTGGGACTGGATGTAGGTCGTTCAACAACGGCTGAACCAGTATAAATCACTGCGTACAATCTTTCTTACCCTTATCTCTTTTTAATTTCTGCAGTGTGTATTTGTCTGATATTGATTGAATGCTTGAATATCTTTCTGCATACTTTGATACTACATGAAAGACTGTTTCCAGCATGATTGTAAGTGAATCAATATCTTGAACAATAAACGTAACTGGTGCATCTCTCAATATATTCTTTGATCCATATACTTTGTGCATTCTTTTGTATTGGAGTTTTGGGACCTTATTCTGATGTTGTGTTTAATAAATGTACGATTTGTTAAACTGCTGCGCATATCTCAAAAATTAGGTAATCTTCCGCATAATTTTCATTTAACAGAGGTTACTGGTACCAACAATTGGTATCAGAGCCAATTTTTGTTAGAGTAACTCTCATCAAAAATCATGACCTCTGATTTCCTAGGAGAGGGTGCATCATTAGCTAGGCCTCCCGCTTTTAACGGGGCCGCATACATGTATTGGAAACAACGCATGTTAATTTTTCTTGAAGCTAGTGGTATTGATATTCTAGATGTTGTAGAAAATGGACCATTTGTGCCAACCATAGCAGGTACAGGTGAATCAGCAATCCTAAAGCCAAAAAGTGACTGGACTGATGAAGACAAAAAGAAGGTTGGGTACAACGCCAAAGCAAAAAACATTATAACTGCAGCCTTGAGTCATGATGAATTCTTCAGAGTCTCAAATTGCAAAACAGCAAAACAAATGTGGGATACACTTCAGCAAACGCATGAAGGAACCACAGATGTAAAGAGAGCTCGGATAAACACTCTCATGCACGAGTACGAATTGTTTAGCATGAAGAAAGAAGAATCAGTAAACGACATGCAGACCCGATTCACGCACATAGTCAACAACCTGAATGCCTTAGGCAAAGAGATTGATAATGATCAGCAAATTAGTAAAATAATGAGATGTTTGACTAGAGAATGGCAGCCAAAAATCACTGCCATTGCTGAATCCAAGGATCTAGGAAGCATGACAATAGCTACATTGTTTGGAAAACTGAGAGAGCATGAGATGGAATTACATCGACTAAATGAAGCTGAGCAAATTGACAGGAAACGTAAAGGATTGTCGTTGAAAGCCCAAACACAACAGTCCAAATCTGAACATGAGACCAGCTCAGATGAATCAAGCAGTGAGGATGATGAAGAACCTGAACTGGGACTACTTGTCAAAAGATTTAAGAAATTTCTGAAAAAGAAAGACAGTAAATTCAGAAAGCAATCCAGCTCGAAAAACAATGACAGTAAAACAGTTACATGCTACGAATGTGGCAAACCTGGTCATATAAAAGCTGATTGTTACAAGCTGCAGAACAAGAACAAAAATTCCAAACCTAAAGGCAAGGAACCAGCTCAGAAAAACAGAAAAGCATACATTGCGTGGAATGACAACGAAGATTCGTCCACATCTTCTGAAACGGAAGAAGCGAATCTGTGTCTTATGGCTAAAACAGATTCTGAATCAGAAAGTGAGGTAAGCTCTCAATATAATCCTTCTTTTGATGAACTGCAAGATGCATTTAACGAACTACATGCTGAATATGTTAAATCTGTTAAGCAATTAGTAAACACTAAGAAAATGCTTGAACAACAATGTAAATTGCATGATCAAATGAAAAATGATTATAAAAAGATTGAGGACTTATGTGAACAACTGAAAAAGGACTCATATGATAAATCTTCCAAATGCATTGATCTTGAGAATTCTGTTGCATTATTGAAGTCTGATTTATTGAAACTCTCTAGTAGCAAGGATAAACTAAATGATATTCTTAGCAACCAGAGAAGTGTCAATTTAAAATCTGGACTTGGTTTTAATAGCAAAAAGCATGCAAATCGGAATATGACAAAACGTGGCATAGGTTATGAAAATGTTAAAAATAACCAAAAATATGCTAAGTCTAGTCATTTGCATAATGTCTTTGTCAAACCGAAACAGTTTGCATCCTCTGCTGTCACTTGTCATTTCTGTTGTAGAAAAGGACATTTTGTTTACAATTGCAAATTTAAAAGACTTGCCAATAGAGGATGTAAACAGATTTGGAAAATGAAGACACAAGATGTTAAAATTAACCCCCCAGGACCCAATTTGTATTGGGGACCTGAATGCAAATTCTAATCCTATTGCAGGTATGCTTGAGATCCACAAAACACCAATGGTATCTTGATAGTGGATGCTCAAAGCATATGACAGGGGACAAATCAATGTTTGTGTCCCTTAATCTGAAAGAAGGTGGTTTCGTAAAGTACGGCGATAACAACAAGGGCAAGATATGCGGTGAAGGTAACATCGGCAGCAAATCAACTGCCATAATTAAAAATGTCTTATATGTGGAAGGGCTGAAACATAACCTTCTAAGTATAAGTCAGCTGTGTGACAATGGTTTTCAAGTAAGCTTTTCACCACTCTCTTGCACAATTGAAAACAAGCATGACAAAAGCATGAAATTAGTAGGTAATAGAATTAATAATATATACATGTTAGATTTAACTGATATGCCTGTTAATTCTGCCTGTTGCTTATTATCAAATGCTGATGAAACATGGTTATGGCATAAACGCATTGCACACATTCATATTGATCATCTGAATAGACTTGTTAGCAAGCAGTTAGTCATAGGCCTTCCCAATAGAAAGTTTTCTAAAGATAGGCTGTGTGACTCCTGTGAGCAAAGCAAGCTTGTTAAGTCTTCGTTTCCCCCTATAGATATGGTCAAAACCAATAGGGTTTTACAACTTATCCACATGGATTTGCTTGGACCATCTCAGATTAGAAGTTTTGGTGGTAACTTGTATGGTTTTGTGTTGATCGATGATTATTCTCGGTTCACATGGACATATTTTCTGACTCATAAAAGTGACACTTTTTCTGTCTTTAAAAAGTTCGCGAAATTAGTTCAAAATGAAACAAGTCAGAAAATTATATCCATCAAGAGTGATCATGGAGGTGAATTCCAAAATGATTCTTTTGATACTTTCTGTGAAGAGAATGGCATACATCACATGTTTTCAGCCCCTAGGACACCTCAGCAGAATGGTGTAGTGGAGAGAAAGAATAGGTCTTTAGAAGAGTTGGCTAGGACCATGCTGAAAGACTCAAATACTCCCAAGTATTTCTGGGCTGATGCGATTAACACTGCCACACATGTTATCAATAGAGTGTTGATTAGGCCCTTTCTTAAGAAAACTCCTTATGAGTTATACAAAGGGAGAAAGCCTAACTTCTCCTACTTTAGGATTTTTGGGTGTAAGTGCTTTGTGTTAAACAATGGCAAGGGACATCTAGGTAAATTTGATCCTAAAGCAGACGAGGGCATCTTTTTGGGGTATTCCCAGGTTAGTAAGGCTTATAGAATCTACAATAAAAGAACCAAAACTATAGAGGAGTCTGTCCATGTCAAATTTGATGAAAACTTGAACAGCACTCTTACTACAGTTGGTAACTCATTGGACGATATTGTTGATTCTGAACCTGTAGAAACCAGTGAACCTGAACCTCCAACCAATCCTGACTGCGTAGAACCTATTAGGGAAGATGATCTACCCAAAGAGTGGAAGTTTGCCAAGAACCATCCCATAGACAATATTATTGGAGAGATTTCAAAAGGTGTTTCAACCAGAAAATCCCTTAGAGAATTTTGCAACCTTACAGCCTTTGTTTCCCAAGTAGAACCCAAAAACATTAAAGAAGCACTTTTGGACCCTGACTGGATAATAGCCATGCAAGAGGAGTTAAATCAGTTTGAGAGGAACAAAGTGTGGGAGCTAGTACCTAAACCAGAAAACCAGCATATCATAGGAACTAGGTGGGTGTTTAGGAACAAGCTAGATGAGAATGGTGTTATAACTAGAAATAAAGCTAGGTTAGTGGCCAAGGGTTACAACCAAGAGGAGGGAGTAGATTTTGATGAAACCTATGCCCCTGTAGCAAGACTAGAAGCCATTAGAATCCTCCTTGCTTATGCTTGTATAATGGACTTTAAGCTTTATCAAATGGATGTGAAAAGTGCCTTTCTCAATGGTGAGATCCAAGAAGAAGTTTTTGTTAGCCAAACACCTGGTTTTGAAAATACAGAATTTCCAAATCATGTCTACAAGCTAACAAAAGCTCTCTATGGATTGAAACAAGCTCCTAGAGCTTGGTATGAGAAACTTAGCAACTTTCTCATTTCACAAAATTTCTTAAGAGGAAATGTGGATAAAACTCTTTTCATACAAACTACTGATAAAGATATCTTGCTGGTCCAAGTTTATGTTGATGACATAATATTTGGATCTACAAATGATAAGCTATGCAAAAATTTTGAAAATCTAATGAAAGGTCAATTTGAAATGTCAATGATGGGTGAACTGTCATACTTTTTGGGATTTCAAATTAACCAAAGCAAGCAAGGTATCTTCATTAGTCAAACAAAATATTGTAATGACTTGATAAAGAAATTTTCATTTGATAGCTTCAAACCCATTGATACTCCTATGAGCCAAGGAAACCTTTTAGATAGAGATGAGTTGGGTAAACCAGTGGATGTTACAAGGTATAGAGGCATGATAGGATCATTGCTCTATCTCACAGCAAGCAGGCCTGACATCATGTTCAGTGTTTGTTTGTGTGCGAGGTATCAATCAAATCCTAAAGAGTCTCACCTTAGTGCAGTTAAGAGGATTTTCAGATATTTAGTTGGAACTAGGAACCTTGGTTTATGGTATCCTAAGGGATCAACTTGTTCTTTGGTTGGGTATTCAGATTCAGATTTTGCTGGGTGCAAACTGGATAGGAAGAGTACCTCTGGTACTTGTCATTTGCTGGGTAATTCACTTGTATCCTGGTTCAGCAAGAAGCAAACCAGTATCGCTTTGTCAACAGCAGAAGCTGAGTACATTGCAGCTGGAAGTTGCTGTGCTCAGATCATGTGGATGAAACAGCATTTGTTAGACTTTGGTGTAGACTTAGGAACTGTTCCTATCTTGTGCGACAACACAAGTGCGATCAGCATCACTAAGAACCCAGTTATGCATTCCAGGACCAAGCATATCGAGATTCGGCATCACTTCATTCGAGATCAGTTTCAGTGTGGGAATATCAAGTTGGAATACGTCAACACAACTGAACAGCTAGCAGACATCTTCACCAAAGCATTGCCAAAGGAAAGTTTCCGTCACATTAGGATGAAATTAGGCATAATTGATCCTAGTCAGATCTGAATTATGTGTCAAATCGATTTGCGAAATCGATTGTCCTGTGATTACACATGAAAATGTGTTACACAATCGATTGACCTAATCGATGTGACCCATAATATGTCTTTTTTTTTATCAAAACTGTGAACACGAAATCGATTTGGAAAATCGATTGATTTATATGTGGTTTTTATTTCTTTAAAAGAATCGATTTGGTAAATCGATGCTGAGGCAGGTATTTTCTGAACTAAGATGAAAGTCTTCTGAAATTGCTCGAAATCGATTTGGGAAATCGATTGAGTCTGTTGATTTCTTTAAAAGAATCGATTGGGGACATCGACTCTGAGTTAGTTGTTGAAGTGTATTCTGAGTTAAACTGATGTGAGAACTGTTAAGTTGATACGAAATCGATTTGGGTAATCGATTGCGTAACTTCATGAATCGATTTGGGTAATCGATTGGCATAGTTACCGTTGCAGTTTTTACTAGCCGTTGCAGGATCTAACGGCTCTGTTGGTTGATCTTCCCCAGTAACGGTCATCAAATCGATTTGAGAAATCGATTTCTGGTTTTTTTTTTCTATAAAAGGAATAGTGACAATCGATTTTCCATCCTTTTCCAATCTTCCTAATCGATTGCCACTTCAATTTTCTGCAAAATTTCTCAAAAAGTCTCTGTTTTTCAACTCCCAAACACTTTTCTTTCCTTCAAATCTTCATCGTGTCACAATTTTTGTTAATGGCTCGTGTTAAGCAAACTCAACCCCGAACTCCTTCTCTTTCACCTTCATCTTCTTCATCTAGTGGGAGGACTCCGTCTCCACCACCCACTCTTCCAAAACGGGTACCAATACCTACACACAAGATTGCTTCTCAAGATAAGGGTAAAGGTATTGCCCCTGATCAAGGTAAACCCAAAAAGAGAAAGGAAGCTCCGACTGAAAAATTGCTAGCTGACGCAATGAAGGAAATATCACAAAGGAAAAAGAAAAAGAATACTCCACAGAAAAAGACTACTCCAAAGAAATCAACTGCTCCTCCACCAAATCAAGCTGATGAATTCAAACTTCCGCAAGCTTTTGTAAATCGGAAAATACACGAAGCACGCATCTTGGACTTCAGCTACTTCGACAGTAATGGTTTTTCATTTCAAAACCATCTCCGGTTTCATGGTTTAGAAGACTTCTTATCTTGTTCGCTTGATACATATCCGAATCTTATACGGATATTCTACTCAAATTTCAAGATGACCGACACCGGCTTCAAAGCAACAGTCAAAGGGAAGAAGATTTCGATGTCTTTCGACGAGTTCTCTACTCTGTCAGGACTTCCCTACTTTGGAAACTCAGTGGATGGCAGCACCGAAGCAGACGCTGATGACGACGGATGGGAAGAGTATCTGGATAGGCAAGCAGCTGTGCAGGATCTTATGGTCGAAGGGTTCGTGGAATCTGTTTCACTCCCTATAGGCCAGATGAAGGTTCAGCAACGGATGCTGATGTACGCCCTCACCCGGATGCTGGTTCCACGTTCCGGAAATCACGCAGTTGTGCAACGGCTGGATATTGTGCTACTGTGGGGTCTATGTAAAGAGCTCAAGATGAGCTGGGCATGGATTGTTCTCAGGCACATGCTAGAAGCTGCTCAAGGGAAATTGGTACTTCCGTATCCACAGCTCGTCACGAAGATTCTCACTCACTTCAAGGTATCTCTGAAGGGTGAAGAAGTCTCGAAGACCGTCCTAACATTTGGTGAATCCATCGTGAACCAAATGCAGCTGAGAAAAGTCAATGGAGTTTGGAAGCGACCTCAGACTTCTACTGAACAAACCCAGCAAGGTGTTGAACAACCAGCTGCGGAGAATGTTTCAGCAGAATCGGAAGTGCTCACCAAACTGCTTGAATTTATGGCAGCACAAGCAGTTCACAACGCTAAGATGGAGGCATCTCATGAAAGGATTGAAGCTGCTATTTAGAAGATTCAAGCAGACCAAAATCAGATGGCGCAAGACGTGGCAGCTATTCAGGAACATCTGGGCATTAAGTTGTCCTTCAGCGATGTTGTTGAAATAGGAAGACAGGCGGCTGAAGAACCTGCTCCAACAACAGTAGAGATTGCTGCAACTCATGGTGAGGAGACACCTGCTGAGGTTAATACAGCGGTCTCAGCCTCATCCCCTGCTAATAATGAGGACCAGCATCTCTAGGCGTTTAGGACCTTAGGCTTCTTAGTTTTGTTTGTCTTTGTTTCTTTTTGCTTTCGTTTTGTAATGATCATGATGAATGTAATTCTGTTTGATTTATGAACCTTGAGATTGTTAATCATTTCAAATGCTGCATTTCATTTTCATATTGTCTAGTGCGCGCCATAATCTGTTTTGTACACTATTTCAAAATTGTTTTCAACTAAGTTAAAATATTACTGGCATTACTGCTTGTTATTACTAATCTTTTCTAGATTCTTTGTAGAGCAGTATTCAGGTTTGCTCAGGGGGAGCTAACATTTCTCTTTCACCACTTTTTGCCTTAACTGACAAAAGGGGGAGAGAAATTATAACTTGTGCTTTATTTTATCATTGCTCCTAATCATTATCTTTACTCTCTATGAATATTGAACTTAGGGGGAGCTCTACTAAAACTGTTATTCATAATTATTTTTCTCAAGTTAAAATTGCATGTTTGTCACTTAAATCAAAAAGGGGGAGATTGTTAGACATATGTTCGTTTTTGATGTTATTGACAAGCATCCAATTTGAAATACATCTAACATTGTCAACTGAGAAAAATTTCAGGAACAACAAATTCAATCCTACATACTCGAAACAATTGCTTGGAACTCAAGGAATCAACAAAATCTTGAAGATCCATGAGCACATCGATTAGCACAATCGATTCCATAACAGGGTTGAATAAGTTTACAAAGTTTGGTGTTACCCAATCGATTAGCACAATCGATTTGTACATCCTTAAAGAAAACAAAAGGGCCATCAATCGATTCTCCAAATCGATTGGTACACATATTGGAAAGGCCAAGATTGGATTTGATCTTGGGACTGGATGTAGGTCGTTCAACAACGGCTGAACCAGTATAAATCACTGCGTACAATCTTTCTTACCCTTATCTCTTTTTAATTTCTGCACTGTGCATTTGTCTGATATTGATTAAATGCTTGAATATCTTTCTGCATACTTTGATACTACATGAAAGAATGTTTCCAGCATGATTGTAAGTGAATAAATATCTTGAACAATAAACGTAACTGGTGCATCTCTCAATATATTCTTTGATCCATATACTTTGTGCATTAATTTGTATTGTAGTTTTGGGACCTTATTCTGATGCTTTGTTTAATAAATGTACGATTTGTTAAACTGCTGCGCATATCTCTAAAAATAGGTAATCTTCCGCATAATTTTCATTTAACAGAGGTTACTGGTACCAACAATAAACCCTAATTGGTCAAGAATATGCCTAGGGAGGACGAAAATGACCTAAATGTTAATCCAATGACACAAATTAACTTATTGGATGCACAAGATTGGTTAAAAACCCTAATTGGACAAGAATAAGCCTAGGGAGGATCAAAATGGCCTAATTGATCATCCAATGACACAAACACACCTATTGGATGCAAGAGATTGGTTAAAAACCCTAATGGGACAAGAATATGCCTAGGGAGGACGAAAATGACCTAAATGTTAATCCAATGACACAAATGAAACTATTGGATGCACAAGATTGGTTAAAAACCCTAATTGGACAAGAATAAGCCTAGGGAGGACGAGAATGACCTAATTGATCATCCAATGACACAAACACACCTATTGGATGCAGAAGATTGGTTAAAAACCCTAATTGGACAAGAATAAGCCTAGGGAGGACGAAAATGACCTAATTGATCATCCAATGACACAAACACACCTATTGGATGCACAAGATTGGTTAAAAACCCTAATTAGACAAGAATACGCCTAGGGAGGACGAAAATGACCTAATTGATCATCCAATGACACAAATGAACTTATTGGATGCACAAGATTAGTTAAAAACCCTAATTGGACAAGAATAAGCCTAGGGAGGACGAAAATGACCTAAATGTTCATCCAATGACACAAACACACCTATTGGATGCACAAGATTGGTTAGAAACCCTAATTGGACAAGAATAAGTCTAGGGAGGATGAAAATGACCTAAATATTCATCCAATGACACAAATGAACTTATTGGATGCACAAGATTGCTTAAAACCCTAATTGGACAAGAATAAGACTAGGGAGGACGAAAATGACCTAAATGTTAATCCAACGACACAAATGAACTTATTGGATGCACAAGATTGGTTAAAAATGTTAGACATATGTTCGTTTTTGATGTTATTGACAAGCATCCAATTTGAAATACATCTAACATTGTCAACTGAGAAAAATTTCAGGAACAACAAATTCAATCCTACATACTCGAGACAATTGCTTGGAACTCAAGGAATCAACAAAATCTTGAAGATCCATGAGCACATCGATTAGTACAATCGATTCTATAACAGGGTTGAATAAGTTTACAAAGTTTGGTGTTACCCAATCGATTAGCACAATCGATTTGTACTTCCTTAAAGAAAACTAACGGCTCTGTTGGTTGATCTTCCCCAGTAACGGTCATCAAATCGATTGGAGAAATCGATTTCTGGATTTTTTTTCTATAAAAGGAACAGTGACAATCGATTTTCCATCCTTTTCCAATCTTCCTAATCGATTGCAACTTCAATTTTCTGCAATATTTCTCAAAAAGTTTCTGTTTTTCAACTCCCAAACACTTTTCTTTCCTTCAAATCTTCATCGTGTCACAACTTGTGTTAATGGCTCGTGTTAAGCAAACTCAACCCCGAACTCCTTCTCTTTCACCTTCATCTTCTTCATCTAGTGGGAGGACTCCGTCTCCACCACCCACTCTTCCAAAACGGGTACCAATACCTACACACAAGATTGCATCTCAAGATAAGGGTAAAGGTATTGCCCCTGATCAAGGTAAACCCAAAAAGAGAAAGGAAGCTCCGACTGAAAAATTGCTAGCTGACGCAATGAAGGAAATATCACAAAGGAAAAAGAAAAAGAATACTCCACAGAAAAAGACTACTCCAAAGAAATCAACTGCTCCTCCACCAAATCAAGCTGATGAATTCAAACTTCCGCAAGCTTTTGTAAATCGGAAAATACACGAAGCACGCATCTTGGACTTCAGCTACTTCGACAGTAATGGTTTTTCATTTCAAAACCATCTCCGGTTTCATGGTTTAGAAGACTTCTTATCATGTTCGCTTGATACATATCCGAATCTTATACGGATATTCTACTCAAATTTCAAGATGACCGACACCGGCTTCAAAGCAACAGTCAAAGGGAAGAAGATTTCGATGTCTTTCGACGAGTTCTCTACTCTGTCAGGACTTCCCTACTTTGGAAACTCAGTGGATGGCAGCACCGAAGCAGACGCTGATGACGACGGATGGGAAGAGTATCTGGATAGGCAAGCAGCTGTGCAGGATCTTATGGTCGAAGGGTTCGTGGAATCTGTTTCACTCCCTATAGGCCAGATGAAGGTTCAGCAACGGATGCTGATGTACGCCCTCACCCGGATGCTGGTTCCACGTTCCGGAAATCACACAGTTGTGCAACGGCTGGATATTGTGCTACTGTGGGGTCTATGTAAAGAGCTCAAGATGAGCTGGGCATGGATTGTTCTCAGGCACATGCTAGAAGCTGCTCAAGGGAAATTGGTACTTCCGTATCCACAGCTCGTCACGAAGATTCTCACTCACTTCAAGGTATCTCTGAAGGGTGAAGAAGTCTCGAAGACCGTCCTAACATTTGGTGAATCCATCGTGAACCAAATGCAGCTGCGAAAAGTCAATGGAGTTTGGAAGCGACCTCAGACTTCTACTGAACAAACCCAGCAAGGTGTTGAACAACCAGCTGCGGAGAATGTTTCAGCAGAATCGGAAGTGCTCACCAAACTGCTTGAATTTATGGCAGCACAAGCAGTTCACAACGCTAAGATGGAGGCATCTCATGAAAGGATTGAAGCTGCTATTCAGAAGATTCAAGCAGACCAAAATCAGATGGCGCAAGACGTGGCAGCTATTCAGGAACATCTGGGCATTAAGTTGTCCTTCAGCGATGTTGTTGAAATAGGAAGACAGGCGGCTGAAGAACCTGCTCCAACAACAGTAGAGATTGCTGCAACTCATGGTGAGGAGACACCTGCTTAGGTTAATACAGCGGTCTCAGCCTCATCCCCTGCTAATAATGAGGACCAGCATCTCTAGGCGTTTAGGACCTTAGGCTTCTTAGTTTTGTTTGTCTTTGTTTCTTTTTGCTTTCGTTTTGTAATGATCATGATGAATGTAATTCTGTTTGATTTATGAACCTTGAGATTGTTAATCATTTCAAATGCTGCATTTCATTTTCATATTGTCTAGTGCGCGCCATAATCTGTTTTGTACACTATTCCAAAATTGTTTTCAACTAAGTTAAAATATTACTGGCATTACTGCTTGTTATTACTAATCTTTTCTAGATTCTTTGTAGAGCAGTATTCAGGTTTGCTCAGGGGGAGCAAACATTTCTCTTTCACCACTTTTTGCCTTAACTGACAAAAGGGGGAGAGAAATTATAACTTGTGCTTTATTTTATCAGTTTTATTGCTCCTAATCCTTATCTTTACTCTCTATGAATATTGAACTTAGGGGGAGCTCTACTAAAACTGTTACTCATAATTATTTTTTTCTCAAGTTAAAATTGCATGTTTGTCACTTAAATCAAAAAGGGGGAGATTGTTAGACATATGTTCGTTTTTGATGTTATTGACAAGCATCCAATTTGAAATACATCTAACATTGTCAACTGAGAAAAATTTCAGGAACAACAAATTCAATCCTACATACTCGAGACAATTGCTTGGAACTCAAGGAATCAACAAAATCTTGAAGATCCATGAGCACATCGATTAGTACAATCGATTCTATAACAGAGTTGAATAAGTTTACAAAGTTTGGTGTTACCCAATCGATTAGCACAATCGATTTGTACATCCTTAACGAAAACAAACGGGCTATCAATCGATTCTCCAAATCGATTGGTACACATATTGGAAAATAAATTGTACAAGTCAGAGAGCCAGTCTGCCACAAATCGATTAGGCACATCGATTGAGTGAATCACCAAGACTAAACTGATTGTTTTAAATCGATTGGACAAATCGATTGACATGCTTACTGAAATTAAAATGTGCAAGTCAGTAGCACGTTTTGCAGGCAATCGATTTAGTAAATCGATTGAAATAATCACTTCTTTAATTGTGTTTTTGTCTACACCGATTGAAACAATCGATTGGTAATGTCCCAGAGCCAAACCTGTTTACTAAATCGATTAGGCCAATCGATTCACTAAAACAAGTCTCAAAATAACTCAGGCCTGGAACATACACAATCGATTACTACAATCTGTTTATATACATCTGTGTAATAAAAGTTGGTATCAATCGACTTGGTAAATCGATTGAATAACCCAACTGATGAAAAGTACTTCAGACTTAAGATCCACAATCGATTGGCACAATCGATTGACATAAAAGTTTTATAAACAGAGATGACTGAATGGTAAAATCGATTAAGCACATCGATGGTTTTGATCTCGTTGTTTGAACAAAACACATCAAGTCGATTCTGCAAATCGATTTAATCATATACTGTCATCAAAGTTTGAAGAACTACTTAAAATAATCGATTGAGCAAATCGATTAGTATGTACAGTTTCAAGATTCAAGAAAAACAAGACTCGCGAAATCGATTGAGGAAATCGATTAACCAGCATTATGACTTTAATGAATCGATTGGATAAATCGATGCATATGTTGTTTTTCCTGAAACTATATAAACTGTTTTTCAGTATCTTCTCAAAAAACACAACAACATACACATAACTTTCTGATATCTTTGTTTCTCACTGTGAAATAACTTTGAACATTAATTTTTCAGTTATGAAGATTCATCTTTCATGATCCACAAGAACTGAGAAAGATTGCTGGAGAAACAACTTTAGAGAAGAAGACTGTTGAAGAAATTTCTGTGTAATTTCTGATTAGATACATCTGTAAACAAATTCTTAAAACAAATAACATTGAGAAATCCAGTCTTAACTGGTAGTTATCTTCTGTGATTGAGAGGTCTCATCAAGAAGAAACTTGACTGTAATCTTGGAAGAGTTTATGGGAGATAAACTCTGGGATTCAGGGAGATAAGAATAGAATAGAAAGAATCGTTTTAGATTGATAGGCGAGGAGCTAGAACATCTGTAAACGGATTCTGAGATATTCTATTGGAAAGGCCAAGATTGGATTTGATCTTGGGACTGGATGTAGGTCGTTCAACAATGGCTGAACCAGTATAAATCACTGCGTACAATCTTTCTTACCCTTATCTCTTTTTAATTTCTGCAGTGTGTATTTGTCTGATATTGATTGAATGCTTGAATATCTTTCTGCATACTTTGATACTACATGAAAGACTGTTTCCAGCATGATTGTAAGTGAATCAATATCTTGAACAATAAACGTAACTGGTGCATCTCTCAATATATTCTTTGATCCATATACTTTGTGCATTCTTTTGTATTGGAGTTTTGGGACCTTATTCTGATGCTGTGTTTAATAAATGTACGATTTGTTAAACTGCTGCGCATATCTCAAAAATTAGGTAATCTTCCGCATAATTTTCATTTAACAGAGGTTACTGGTACCAACATATATAAAAGTTCATATGCTTTACAATCTCATGCTAAAGATAGATCAACTTGTGTAGAAGATGATGGAAAATGTGGAGCAGTAGATGAACTATCAGGTGGAGCATCAAGGAGAATCAAAGGATGTGAAACATTTAAGTAACAAACATAATAGTCCTCATAGACCTCGTCGAGAAACGTTACTAGAGGAGATAGACTCTGAAGGATTGTTATACATGCTCTCATATTACTCTGCCATTCCCAATCTATACTAGCTGGCACCAGAGGAATGTCACACAAACTACATTGAATGCAACCAAATTTTTGAAGACATTGCTTTGATAGATATGGAACGGAAAGTCCACCCCAACGAAGATAGTTGAAGAACATCGATGTTGCTTCAAAAGGATGATTAACTCAATCATCATCATAAGGTGTAAACAATACACCCTCAAGCAAAATAACATCAAGTCTTCGTTGATATGTTAGCAACCCACCTTCAACAGCGTGTTTTGTATTCCATCAACAGACTCTTGGAATATGTTCAAGAACTGTTTCACTATCGCCCCACTTACATATGTTAGGAAAATACTCGTAAATCTAGCATCGCAGCAAAAATAAAAGACAATTTAGTAAATTAAAAAAAAACTTAATAAATTAATAACACAACTTAATATGAGTCATATATCTAGAAAAATTTTCCTTTTCTTTTCTGTTTCAGCTAATTTTTTTTCTCTGTGTCAATGAGATAAATTTCAGTTCTACATTATTTATTATTTTACATCAAAAATCAAACAATCTCATATAATTAAGGTAAAAGGTGGTTCATCTTTTTGATTGAACGTACGAATACGATAACCTTATTAAGATTAAAATTAAAAAAAAAAATAACTAAAATGGGGTGGGGTCTCTTGTGATGATAAACATTGAAAGTTAGTTGCTTTAAATAACAATACAACATAAAACAAGAGAATAAAAAAATGAGTATTTTTTTTTTTTTGTTAAATGTAATGTATTGGAAACCTATGTGAATATGGAAAATTGATTTGTAAAATGATGTTTTTTTAATTTAATAATAATAATAATAAGTGCAAAAAGTTTATAAAATATATTATAATTTATTTTTTGAAATTATTTTTAACTTGTCGGAAAAAATTGAGTTACTTTAAGGTGTCTTCAAGTTGTACAATGCGTGTTCTATATAGTGATTACAATAGCACATATTTGATGTGTATATTGTAAAGTCATTACAGTAACGCACGCTCTTACAGTTACGCGTATGGTATACAATTATTACATATTTTTCGATTTTATCTATTTGGGAACGTAAAACAAATTACACTTATGTGTATATTAAATAATCATTACATAATCCAATTTTTAACTCTTTGGAAACGCAAAATGAAAAGGTGTGACCATATGAAAAATCAATTATCTTTATCTCTTTGGGAAAGTCAACACAAAAAATACGCAAAACGAAGAGGTGTAAGTAACTAATTTTCTTTATCTCCTTAGGAACGCCAACATGAAAAAACGTGACAATATATAAAATTAATTATTTTTTATTTCTTTGGAGCATCAACACGAAAAGACGTGACAATATGAAAACTTTTTTTAAATTGAGAAACAAGGACAAGTTTTGGCATCACGATATTGCAAATCAATTTAGGAATCTAACATAACATGGACAATGTGTTTTCTGATCCTTATATTTTAAAAATAATATACAGTAAAAAAATACATTTACTTTTTTTATAAATATTTACATATTTAATTCAATTAACTCATATTCACTCTCACAATCAAAACTTGACATGTGCCTATCGTTTTCACAAAACTATTTAAGAGTCGACACTTATGTGCAACTATACTAATTCAATTCAATTAACTCATATTCACTTTCACGGTTCATATTTGACATGTGCAACCATACCAATTTAATTCAATGAACTCATATTCACTGTGACGACACATAGGGGTGACACTTATGTGCAACCATATCATTAGCACAAACTCTAATTAGGGAGGATCTCGAATATTTTAATAAAAAATCATGAACTTTTTTATTTATTTTAATAAGGTTATCACAATTTATCTTATAATGACTTGAAGCAAGTTTTATTTGATTTTATTTTTTAAAAGAATTTTTGGAAGGTGTGAGTTACGTGTATTTGTGATAGAGAAAGAGAGAAAATAAATATGTGACTCACATGTATTTGTGATAGACAATTAAGAAGAAGAAGGCGGTGATGCACGACTAATGGGTTTCGGCAATGGTGGCTGGTCCAGTGGATAGCTGAAGTGATGATGAAAAAAATGATCTTTTATGTTTCTAGTTTCCTTCATTTTTTAACAGAATCCCTTCTTTTTTGTTTCGTTTTTTAAGTTTTTTTGTTTATCCATAAAAAATTTCCCTTTCTCTTTTCTTTTCTTTTTTTTTTCAGTCAAATTTTTTTTTCTCTTTGTATCCATCAGATAAATTTCAGTTCTAATTTATTTATTATTTTGCACTAAAAATCAAACAACCTCATATAATTTAAAGTAAAAGGTGGCTCATCTTTGTGATTGATGATACAAATGTGATAACCTTATTAAGATTAAAAAAGAAACTAATATGGGGAGGGGTCTCTTGCTTGCATCATAAACAAGGAAAGTTGTTTGCTTACAAAAGTAATACAACATAAATCCAGGAAATAAATAAAATGAGAATTTTTTTTATATATATATTTTTTGTTAAAAGTAATGTATTGAAACAATGAATATGGAAAATTAATTTATAAAATAATAATAAGTGCAAAAGGTTTATAAAATATATTATAACTTATTTTTTTAGAATTATTTTTAATTGGTTGGAAAAATATTAAAGTACTACAAGGTGTTTTCAAGTTGTGCAACGTGTGTGCTATATAGTGATTACAATAGCGTATATCTGATGCATATATTGTATAGTCATTAAAGTAACGCATGCTCTTACACTGATGTGTGTGTGCAATATAATCATTATATATTTTTCGATCTTATCTATTTGGAACACAAAATTGAATTACACTAACACTTGTGCTATATAATAATTACATAATCCAATTTTTATCTCTTTGGAAACCCAAAACGAAAAGGTGTGACAATACAAAAAAATCAATTATATTTATCTCTTTGAAAAGCAAACAAAAAAAATACGCAAAACGAGGAGGTATAAGAAATCAAATGTCTTTATCTCTTTGGGAACGCCAACATAGAAAAATGTGACAATATGTGACATAAATTATTTTTATCTCTTTAGAACATTAACATGGAAAGATATGACAATATCACAAGTATCTTTAAATTGGAAAATAATGACAAGTTTTGGCATCACAATATTGAAAATCAATCTAGGAATCTGACATAATCTAGGAATCTAGTAAAAAAATATATTTTTGTTATATATTTAATTCAGTTAACTCATATCCACTTACCATTGACACTTGGCATATGCAATTATCACGAAACCATTTAGAAAACATCAACACTTATGTGACACCATACTAATTTAATTCAATTAACTCATATTTCACTGTTGACACTTGACATGTGCAACCATATCAATTTAATTTAATTAACTCATATTCACTCTAACGATCGACACTTTGACATGTACGCTATATCGTCAGCAGAAATGGATCAGCACTTATGTACAACCATACTATTAGCACAAACCATGATTATAGAGGATCTCGAATGTTCTTATAGAAAATCATGAACTTTTTGAAAAATTAAATTGATATTTTAATTTTTTTTTACATTTTCATCGTTATTTTGCATAAAAAAAACGGTTATATTAATATGCGGAGGAGGCGACAGAATATTGGGCCACCAGCCACACAAAAAGCTTTTGGGAATCTCACCATGGAAGGACATTTATCGATAAATGTTTATTATTTATTTTATGTGGATTGATATTGTATAGATGAATATAGAATGGTTGTGCGAAACCTAAAATTGTAATCTCAACAAATGATTTCAGAAACTTTCATATTTGAATTTGATTGAATGCATGAAAATAGTTAGATTCTATAAGAAAAAAAATATTTATGTTAAAAAAAAAAAAATTCAAATTATATAGATCTATAACATAATTGTGGTTTGTGTGTTTTTTGGTGCATAATTAGTGTATTTGTGTATTTTATGGGTATAATTGTTTTTACGAGTTTTTAAATCCTTTATGAGTAGAATTGTTTTTATAATTTTTAAATTATGACTCAACTGATAAATGTCGATATTAGATGACACATTTTGTCCTAGATTTAGGATCTCTTATAAGATCAACAAAAAAAAAAAGAATTGTTTTTATAAATAGAAGTGGGATTGTTGTGTTATCGTTGCCAAAATATATATTTGAGTCAAATATGTGAATATGACATGCTACATATTAACATAACCAAATAGCATACGTCATGTGTATTGTATTGGTATGTGTAGAGCTTCCGTGAACATGTAGATTGATATGTGTATAAAAACTAAAATTTATTTTACTAATTTTTTTAATTCTTTAAAATTGCACTTTCTTTTATTAGAGTCCAAATTTTAAGAATAGAACAATACCTCCAAAGTAATTAAGACGTTTTGTTAACATTTACAATAAAGAGTTTATCATTAAATGCTTAATTTTTTTAAAAATCATGTTCATGAATATTTGTAATATGTCCGTAGTATTAAAAAAATTATGTGCGTAACAAACAAACTTTAAAAAGAATATGAAACTTCTTTTCACCAAAAATGATACGTAAATGTTAATTTTTTTTTCTTAAAATACAAATATGAAAATGTTTATTTGTTATGCATGTAAAACATTTTAATATGGATTAGCAAAAATAGAGTGAATCATGTGATTAATTTCACAAAATGGTTGAGGATTATACCAAAACCTTAGAAAAGAACCTAAGATAAACATCTCCTAAATTAGCAATTGAAATGTGACCATTTCATTTATTCAACTCTTAGTTCAAATTAGGTGGGTTATCCAATCTCCAGTTAATAGACCATTTGAATACTAATCAAGTCTAATGCATATTAGTTCCTATGAAAAAAAAATACATTTTTTTTTTTGAAATACAAGAAATATTCCTCTCATCTCACAATAAGAATTTCATTTATCATTTT
>JBBPBR010000005.1:20490278-20504020 GCA_037974775.1 Cicer pinnatifidum
AATATATATATATATACACACAATAAGTTTAAAAGACACTCATTTTAAAATTTTATACTTTTTATTTATATTTTTTATAGTATATTTATATAATATTATATTTTTTATTTATTCAATAAAATTTTAAAATTTGTAACTACTCTTTCGAATTTCTTCTATTTTGCGGAGGTTTCAAAAGAAAAAATCTGAATCACCAAATATTTTGGTTCTACTTTTATTACTTTACACCTGTTTCAGATTTTTATTATAATTTGCATTAATTCTTCAAAATCGTATAACCAATTACTGAGAGTAGTTGTTACAAGCTTTGTTTGTCGCCAGTTACGTTGCAAAGGTAATTACTAAAATTTCATACCCTCATAACTCAATGCCATTTTGTTGCATCAACTAAGAATGGCATCTTTGATTCTCTTCTTCAATTTCTCATTTATTAACAAATTCATATTTATTTTGTAATATTTTTTTCTCCTCAGTTAAATGTTTCACTTCACCCTTGATAATACATTTTCAATAATTGAAAAAATCTCAATTCAACAAAGTTGATTTTTTTATTTATAATTTATTTTAAAAAGAATATAAATCAACGTAATAATTTAAAATTCGACTTTTAAAATTTTATTAATAAAAATATCTTAGTTGACTTGACTTTTCATAACTTTTCAACTATATAGAATGAAACATAAGCAAAATTTATAAAATAATGAAAGCAATACCTTTTCATTAAAATATTGAAGGCATTAGGTAAAAGTGCAAACTTAAACTTTTAAAAGTCTGACAATAATAATTTCGCTGACAGTGCATATAAATTAAATTCATGCATGCATGCAACGTAGATACCCCGCTTTACAAAATGAAACTAAGATGTGTAAATAACTTACTTTCGTCGACCATAAATGTGAAAGATAATAAAGATATATATATTCAGTTTGATTGCTTCAACAATAATACTAGAATTTTATAAATGAATTAACCTAGTTCTGAAAGTATAGAATTTTGTGTTGTTTCTATTTCCTAGTCTCTCACTCGGTGGATGAGTTCACTGTTACCCCAGATCTCTACCATTGACTCTGTAACTACCCTTCCCTTGAATTTCTCCTATTTTGCGGAGGTTCCAAAGGGAAAAATCTGAATCACCCAATATTTTGGTTCTACTTTGTTATTACTTTACACCTATTTCAGATTTTTATTTTAATTTGCATAAATTCTTCAAAATCCTATAACGAATTACTGAGAGTAGTTGTTACAAGCTTTGTTTGTCGCCAGTTACGTTGCAAAGGTAATTACTAAATTACATACCCTCATAACTCAATGTCATTTTATTGCATCAACTAAGAACTACATCTTTGATTCTCTTCTTCAATTTCTCATTTATTAACAAATTCATATTTATTTCCTTTTTTTTTACTTTTTTTTCTTTTTTCTTTTTTCCTCTGTTAGGTGTTTCATTTCATCCTTGATAATGCTCCTTTCAATAAGTGAAAAAATCCCGATTCAACAAAGTTGATCCCTTTATCGGAAAATTCAACTCCGGCAAGTGTTCTGAGATAGCCCAACAAGCCAATTTCATTTTTTTTTTGTTTTTTTATTAAAAAAATCAAATTTTTTAATTGAGGTAAAAAATGGAGGTTGGGGAAATTGACAGAAAAGAGCCGCAAGAAGAGATTCCTTGGATCCCTACAACCCCGGCTAAGCCCGTTTTACAAAAATCATCTCAGATCTGCACGCCGGCGGCGGTAAAAAACCACCAAACCCATCATCATGCTAATGGTGCAGTTGCATGTTCTGAATTCTCAAATGGGTCAGAGAAAAACCACAAGGTTCATGATGGGTCAGTACCTGTGGCTAGAGTAACGGACATTGCTGGTGATAATGGTAAAATCTGTGACAAGACAGTTTCTGAGAATGTTTCGTGTTGGAGTTACCAAGTTTTGGCCGAATCTATGTTCCAGACAGAGGTAACTTTGGCGAGTTCTTCTTATGCGACACAACTAGGAAATAATAATGGCTTCAATGATCTATTTGTTCCTTCAGTTATGTGTGACAATTCAAGGGTTCCTCACGGTAAGTACAGCGCTGCAACTATTTTTAACTCTCGTTACTAATTTTAATTTAATCTGGAGTCAAAAAAAAAAAATCTGGTGTTTGATTTTATTTCTCCCCTGGAAAATTCACAGGAAAACAATGAGTACTGGCAATATAATTTATATTTAGCCTTAAGGATATAATCCATAGCTATCAACTAGATATCATGTTGCATAGCATGTCTTAGGCGTACTTTTGCCCATTATCATCCGTTTTGTATAGAAATGAGAACAAGTGTATTCAATTTTGAATTTCTAAGATTTCATTGAAA
Organism: Cicer pinnatifidum; assembly: GCA_037974775.1. Lineage (NCBI taxonomy): Eukaryota > Viridiplantae > Streptophyta > Magnoliopsida > Fabales > Fabaceae > Cicer > Cicer pinnatifidum. The sequence continues at coordinate 20,492,632 of JBBPBR010000005.1, forward strand.
GAACTAGTTTTCCACTTAAAACAAATATATTTGCATATTAAGGTACATTTTCCCCTGAAAATTGTAAATCTTGAGTTGAGACCATGATGGTGTTTTGCAATTATAAAACCTTCACAAATTCCTTGTCAATAAGTTTTGGCTTTAACTCCCTTTTAATAGTGTATATGAATCTGGGTCCCCGTATTGTTGTTAGTCTCAATTCTATTTGAACTTTTAATACAGAAACATCTGAGAATGCTTGCTGTAGCAAGAGAACTTCTGAGGATGACCCTGCCGAAAAGCTTGACAAGGATGGAATCCCACCCAACAAAGAACTCTGTGATCACCATGTCATGGAATTTTCTGCTGTTTCTTCACCACTCAAGGAGAATCACAACCCAGATGAGGGAAGCAGCCTTTGTACGGGTCCGAATAAACCACCGCAACCAAAGCCAAGGAGAAAAAGGCACCGGCCTAAGGTCATTAAAGAAGGAAAACCCAAAAAAACTCCAAAGCCAGCTACCCCAAAGGCTGCTCAACCAAAAGAAAATGCAACTGGCAAGAGGAAGTATGTAAGAAGAAAAGGATTGGACAAAACTCCTACTCCCGCAACACAAGTGACAGAAGAATTCCCTGAAGAAATACCTGAAGCAGCCAAAACGCCATGTAGGAGGACCTTAAGTTTTGGCACAGGAACAGAAGACCAGAGTTCTGCAGGCAGAGAAAATACAACTGCACTTCTAGGCAAAGAAAATGGTGCAGTCGTACAAGAAACTAATTTCGGCCTTGCATGTGATTTAAATACTTCAGTTAAGCATGCGTCAGGCAGTTCCATGTCAGTACCAGAAGATAAACATGCGCCGGATACATCTTCACAGAGCACCTGCCCTGGGGCAAAGCCAAAAGAAAACCCAACTGGCAAGAAGAAATATGCGAGAAGGAAAGCATTGAACAAGACTTCTGCTCCAAAAGAAGTGACGGGTGAATTGACTACAGAAAAGATGTCCAAATTGACCAAACCACCCTGTAAAAGTTCCGTAAATCTTGACGGAGGAATGGAAGAGAGTTCTACGGTCAAAGATAATGCAACTGTGCATCTGAGCAAAGAAAATTTAGTCACGAAGGGAACAATTCCAGACCTTGCTTACAATGTAAAAATTTCCATGAAGGAGGCATCAAACAGTTGCATGTCATTAACAGAAGATACACAAGCCACAAATACATCTTCAAAAAGAAAGTCCCGTGGGACAAAGCCAAAAGAAAACACAAGTGCCAAAAGGCAGTATGTGAAAAAGCCAGGATTGAACAAGTCTTCCACTCCTACAGAAGTATCAGGAGACTTGCCTGGAAAAATGATTGCAGAATCTGCCAAAACTTCTTGTAGACAGACCTTAAATTTTGACGTAGGAGCAAGAGATGAAAGTTCTGCTGACAGAGATAATGATACAACTATGCATCCGTGCAAAGAAACTGATACAGTAATGCAGGAAATAGATGTAGGCATTACCTATGACATCGGGACATTCATGAAGCGGGCAGCAGAAAATAGTTACATGACATTTTGTGATAATGAACAAACCCCAAGTCCGTCCCCTTCAAAAAGCAATCTCCCTGGGGAAAAGCCAAAAGAAAACCTGACTGGAGAGAAGAAGTATCAGAGAAGAAAACGACTGAACAAGCCTCCTACTTGTCAAACAGAACTGACTGGAGCAGTGATGCCAGAATCTACAGAAATGCAAAGAAGGTTCTCAGATTTTGACATGGGAACAAAAGATGAAAATTCTGCAAACAGAGAAATTTTTAATGTGCAAATTGGCAGTGTGGTAGAGGAAACACATATAGGCCTTGCCTATAATCAAGACACTTGGATGATGCAGGCATTAAATAGTTACATCTCATTATCTGAAGGCGCACAAGCCCCAAGTACATATCCTTCAAAAGGTAATCATCCTGTGAGAAAGAAGAGATCGAAAAGGACTACTCCGACAGAAATGACAGGTGAATTGACTGAACCAATTAGGTGTGAATCTACCATACTATCGTGTAGAATGTCCTTAAACTTTGATAAAGAAGGAAGAGATGAATGTAATACATGCAATGAAAGCCTCGCCAGTGATCAAAACATCATGGTGAATGAGATCTTACATAATGACATTTCATTATCTGAAAACACACAAACTCCAAGTTCATGTCTTCCCAAAAGCAATCTTCCAGGGGAAAATCTGAATGACAGGAACCAAAACAAAAGAAAGAGTGTTGCAACTTCTCAGGATGGGGACGTCGGTAACAGTCAAGTTTCAACAATAAGCCCACAAATGGTTGGTTGCGAGAGAAATCATTCCGGAGCCATCGAATGTGCACATAACAGAAGCATGAATCTGATTGGGGCACACTATAATGGATTGTCCTCATACAAGTCAAAGTTCTCGATTCAATTTCCAAATATCCAGAAGAAAAGGAGAACTGAAAAAGGGAAAACTTCTAACACTCATATTACATCTTCTGTGACTACCGAAAATGGGGTACCACTAGTATTCACTCCAAAAGTTGCTCATGTGCATCCGTATGCTCTAGTGCATCCTTATGCATCAAACTACAGCTCCAGGATGTACGGTTATGGATATAATGCAGCTGTATTCCCAATCATAAATGAATCTACAGAAAATTATATTCATAGTACTCAAACATTTGATGAGTTCAAATTATCTTTGAGAAGGGTGACAGAAAGATCTCAATTCCCGGCTCAAACATGCGATTATAATTCTCTAACGAGAGTTAGAAACTGTATTGAACCAAATTATACTGCAAATCTACTGGACTTTTCAGACCAACAAACAATTAGAGATGCAGAAATACCACAAACATGCGTTGATAGTTTCGTTGAAGATATGCCTGTATCATGTGCAAAAAATAGGCGAAATAGAAAGAAAAGTGTTCTTTCCAGTTCAGCACGTCCTAACACAGATGATATGCGACAGTGCGATAAATATGAGCTGGGAAATCACCACCTGGCACTGGAGAAGTCATCAGGTATTTCCACTATACACATGATTTGTGTGTCGATAACTTAATATAGATGTCAAAGGACAAATAATACAATGTAATTTTGCATTGCAGATATTTCTCGTAGAATACGGAAAGTTGTCCGTAATGTTGAAGCATTAGCAGAGCAATTTAGACGGCTAAACATAAACACGGGAGAGAGAGAACTTGTCTTATATGAGCAGAATACACTTGTTCCATTTCAAGGCTCATTTGATCCCATCAAAAAACGACGTCCACGACCTAAAGTTGACCTTGACGAGGAGACTGATAGAGTGTGGAAGCTTTTGCTGTTAGATATAAACCATGATGGGGTTGATGGAACAGATGAAGACAAGGCCAAATGGTGGGAAGAAGAACGTAATGTGTTCCATGGACGAGCGGACTCATTTATTGCACGGATGCATCTTGTGCAAGGTATAGTGCAAGCCCTTCTATCCAAGTTTATTTATTCGATTGCATTAGTTGGCTTTGGTCACGTATTTCCTATATAGTAATATAAAACATAATCAACAGGAGACAGACGATTTTCTCGATGGAAAGGATCAGTTGTGGATTCAGTGGTAGGAGTTTTCCTAACTCAAAATGTCTCAGACCATCTTTCCAGGTATACACTCAGTTTTTGTTTTTGTTTTTTTGCTAACTTTGAATTCAATATGCCACAGCAACAAAAATTTCTCTGTTGACAGCTCGGCATTCATGTCCCTTGCTGCTCGATTTCCCAAAAAGTGTGGCAGCATGTACAAAGCGTATGACGGAGAAGGTACAAGCCTGGTAGTCAACAAACAAGAAGTGAATATAGTGGAGCCAGAAGAGAACACAGAATGTGGTGTAAACTTATTGAATCAATCTGTTTGCAACCAGAGTTCTGTGACAGTAGATATAGTTGAGCATTCTGGAGAAAAAGCTGTCAACAGCAATGGTTCTTGCAGAACTGCCAGCAGCCTAATTGGATTAACAGATGAATCAAACTGCAAACAAACAGAATCACCTCAAACAAATACTACAGAATGCCACAGTCCAATGGTTATGACTGAGGAAGGGGAAGAAAAATCATGTTATCATCGTGCTAGCCAAGAGTTAAATGACATAGTTTCATCCCAATGCTCTGTCATTTCATCTCAAATATCTGGAGATTTTTCAAATGATCAAAATCCTGAGAAGATAGGATCATGCTCAGATAGCAACTCAGAAGTTGAAGATCTGTCAAGCACAGCAAAGTACAACAGTTGTGGTTCCTTCTGTAAGCTTCTTGAAATGGTAAGTTCAACCAAGTTTCATGAAGTTAACAGTCAAAGAAGCAAATCAATTGAGATCATGAGAGATGACAATGCAAAAGAAAGCTGGAAAAAATCAAATATCACTCAAAGCCCTCTAGAAGAATCCATCATCCCATCCCATGAATACAATTTGAAACTTACCCATAACTCAGGAGCTCTTGAAGTTAACTGCTCTGACCCTTCCAAAACAGAAGTCTCTTCAAGTCGTTTCTTAAAGAATAAAGATGAAAATGAGATGAATATGCCTAGTTTTCAAACAGCCGAGTCTGAAGGCCATGTTGCAGTTACTCATTCTCAAACTATTTTATCTCAAGTCCATCCTCACGAACAGAGTAGTGACATGCAGCAAAGCTTTTTCAACATTTCTGGGCAAACTCATGATCTGATTCAGAAAGAAAGGGATTTAAATCTTGGCGATCACAAAGATACTGTGAGGAGTGAAACCAATGAGATAAGTTCCGTCCCAATAGAATTGAAGAGCAAAAGTCAAGTGAAGGAAGAAAAGGAACAGTTTGACTGGGATAGTTTGCGAATAAATGCACAAGCTAAGGCTGGGAAAAGAGAAAAAACAGAAAGCACCATGGATTCTTTAGACTGGGATGCTGTGAGATGTGCAGATGTCGGTGAGATTGCTAATACCATCAAAGAACGGGGCATGAACAACAGGCTTGCCGAGCGTATTCAGGTACAATCAAACTTCAATGAAATATTATTGATCACTTTCTGGACAGATGGAACCTAGCGACGCAGCCGGTTTTACATGATATATTATGCAGAAATTCCTGAATAGACTGGTTGAAGATCATGGAAGTATTGACCTCGAGTGGTTGAGAGACGTTCCACCTGACCAAGCAAAGTAAGTCAAATGGTTAATTGAGTTATTTAATTGAAGTACTATTTCTCATAATGCAATTTTAGCACGTCTTGACTGTGTGGTTGGTGAAACCAACATCCTGAACTCTCAATCCACTGGGAACACAATCAACTAGACCTATTTCATGCAAGCAAAATATACATATAAATGTGCATAATAAAATTCAATTCATACATACAGAGAATATTTGCTGAGCATAAGAGGGCTGGGATTGAAGAGTGTGGAGTGTGTGCGGCTTTTAACACTACACCATCTTGCCTTCCCAGTAAGTTGAAAACAATGTTATTCAATTGGCAGGAATATCGAATAAATTTAACAAGTTATTGCCATATAACAGGTAGACACAAATGTTGGACGTATAGCAGTACGACTGGGATGGGTACCACTCCAACCACTGCCCGAGTCACTACAGTTGCATCTCCTAGAAATGTGAGTTCTACATAAATAAATTATATAAGGCGTTATTTACTTAGATAAGAAAAGCTAATATCATTTTCCATTGTAGGTACCCGGTGTTGGAGTCCATACAAAAGTATCTCTGGCCTCGACTGTGCAAGCTAGATCAAAAAACACTGTAAATATTTCTTTTGAGTTTATGTAGCAAAAGAACAAAAACACACACTAATATTTTATTTGTTTTTGTAAGTTTAGCAAGGGTAATTTACCTCTTGATTATTATTTTTTATGTTTTATGGCAATTGTAATTTATTACAGATATGAGCTACACTACCAGATGATTACCTTTGGAAAGGTAAACTGCATTTTCTTATGAGAGACTGATCCTAATTAACCGATACCCATCATGATTTGAATATGAACTACAATGAATGCAGGTCTTCTGTACAAAAAGCAAACCAAATTGTAATGCATGCCCAATGAGAGCAGAATGTCGGCACTTTGCTAGTGCATTTGCAAGGTATGCAAATAATAATGTAATATATTAAAATTCTGAGAGGAAAAACTATGCAGCATCATGTGACATGTAGAACTCTTTTTTTCATGCATTAGAACTATAGAAGGCACTGCAAGAATTATTCTTAGAAATAAAGTTAGGGAACATGAGAGACAGTAATACTAGAAAGTTCATATATCCATAATAGTAAATTCAAGAAATGGCTACTTAGGTAACAGCTGAAAATTTTTCTCATTGCCACACTAAAAATCCAACAATATGCATGTACTGTAAATTATGATAAGATCAATTACAGAAGATTTATTGCTTTCAGTGCAAGGCTTGCTCTGCCTGGACCAGAGCAGAAGAGTATAGTAACTGTAACTGGCAATAGTGCGACTGATGAGAACCCACCTGTATTCACAACTCAGTTGCACTTGCCTCTTCCTGAGAACACAAACCAAGTGGAAGAAATTCTGCAAACAGAAGCGAACAGACAACTGGAACCAAGATCTGAAGTAAATATCTGTCAACCTATCATTGAAGAGCCAACAACTCCAGAGCCAGAATGTTCGCAGGTATCAGAAATTGATATGGAGGATGCCTTCTACGATGATCCGTGTGAAATTCCTACCATTAAACTTAACATAGAGGAGTTCACTCTGAATTTACAAAACTATATGCAAAAAAACATGGAACTTCAAGAAGGTGAAATGTCAAAGGCCCTGGTTGCTTTGAATCCACAAGCTGCCTCCATTCCAGTGCCCAAGCTAAAGAATGTTAGCCGATTACGAACAGAGCATTTTGTGTAAGTAACATAACTCATCTCCTACTAAATACCCTGGAAATGCACTAATGTAATGTCAGGGAAAGAAAGTAATGAATACTACAAAATCAAAACAAGGAATTGGTAAATATATAATACATGTTTGAAGCTTAACAGGCATCAATCCTCCATACTGCTGTAGTGAAATAAATTCTAACAATTTATGCTGATATTGTGTTCCTTTCATACAGATACGAACTCCCTGATACGCATCCTCTTCTGGAAGGGGTTAGTTATTAATGCATTTGTAAATCTATTTCATCCTATAAGCCCAACTTTGATTAACAACTTGTACATTACAGTGGGACACGCGAGAACCTGATGATCCTGGCAAATATCTTCTTGCTATATGGACTCCAGGTAGACAAAAATAATGATCTCATTACCTTGCCTCCTTCCAGATGAATTTAGATGGGATGTGAAGTCTTTGTTTTCATTATGCACCAAATTAAGTTGGGAAATTTAAAAATATATCATTGTTTCGGTTTTCTGGTTTTTTCTAACTCATTTTGCCACATAAATTATAAAACTAGGTGAGACGGCAAATTCAATACAGCCACCCGAATGCAAATGCAGCTCACGCGAAGAATGTGGGCAACTCTGCGACGAGAAGGAATGTTTCTCATGCAACAGTTTCCGTGAAGCAAATTCACAGATAGTCAGAGGGACACTTCTGGTATGAAAGCATATCAAATTAATGATTTTAACTGCATGCTTACTAACTCTAATTTATTATGAGGGTGGGGGCATATTTGCATATGAATTCAAGCATTATCTTATACTAACTTGAACTAATAATAAATATGAACAGATACCATGCCGAACAGCTATGCGTGGGAGCTTTCCTCTAAACGGCACTTATTTCCAAGTCAACGAGGTATAATAATGTGAAATCACAGATTGCTAAGTTTCTACCCCTTTTATATATTATGTTTGCGATTTAAGCATCACTAACATGTATCAATCGAAGCAGGTATTTGCTGACCATGAGTCGAGCCTCAATCCTGTTAGTGTTCCCCGAAGTTGGATTTGGCACCTCAATAGGCGAACGGTATATTTTGGAACCTCCATAACATCAATATTCAAAGGTACAGAAAGCATACAATGGTCATATATTATGGAATACATTTTGACTGTATGTTAAACAACGAAGCTGATTTTTTTTTTTTTTTTGACAAACAGGCTTATCAACACCTGAAATTCAATTAGCCTTTTGGAAAGGTAAGATTTAATTCAAAGAATGTAATATTGTAATCCTGCTTTGTTAATTGAATTATCCCTTTTTAGCTTGTTTTTGTTGGTGCGATTAACGTCGCCAGTTTGCATTTCCTTTGACATGCTATGGGGTCAAAGACTAAAGAAACACATTTCTACAACTTTATTTGATAGAAACACGATGCACTATAATGTGCAACCTCCCATCTATTCCCTAGGTTAATTTTGCAAACATTTAATCATCTGTTCTAGAACAAGTGGGTGCATACCATAGAAGGAATTTATAATACAAGCCATTTTTTAGTGCTTCTACTAAAGCTTGCTTCTTTGGCATAAGTTAACAAAAGTATGCATATAAGATTTAAGGCATCATCTAGCAAATCAAACAAAAACATAACTGCCTTCACAAGCAATAGGAAATATATTAAATACAGCCTAATTACTAGGGTAAAAATTATTTGTGCAACAAAGAGCTATCAACTTGTTTCTTGTCTTCATCTCATCCAAAAGCATTTTATTACCTAGTCAGGTCAATCTGATAACTTGCACTGTTTAGAATTTACCACAGAACCATTGTGCACTTCTAGCATCAAAACTCATGAACTGATAACTGAAAACCTCAATAGCAACTTCCACTTTGCCATTGCAGTCCATTCTAAAACTACTGTCTGATAACTCAAGCAACCTTGATTTCTCTTCTTTTTTATTCCACTCATTTAATAGTTTCCATAATTCATCTTCTATTTTCGTAATGGAAGGCTCGAAAATGAACACAAATGTACAATGCACACATACATTAAAATGTTTTCAGCAAGCATATCTGACTTTTGCATAGATTTTTAACAAACTCTCCATTTTGCATTAAGACACTATGTGTATGTTAATCTCAATTCGATGCTTTTCTGACCTTAACATGCAGTTCTTGCTTAGATTACCATTATGAACTTTTTTCTATCAATGAGCCACTTCTGTGAAATACAATCAAACTAGGTGTAAGGGCTTCGGAAGTTAAACATTAATTAAGGCATAAATGCCAAACGATCAAGAATTGTTCTTCCTTGACAGGAGGAACCAACATAATAGAAAGGTGTCCAAATGACCTAACAGATGTTGAAAATGCTTTGTAGGGTATCTTTGTGTGCGAGGGTTCGAAAGGAAAACGCGAGCACCGCGTCCTCTAATGGCTAGACTACACTTCCCAGCTAGCAAATTGGCCAAAACAACCAAAGAGAAGACGAAAAAGGAGCCAAGTCCAGCGAAGAAACCACAAGAACCAAAACCAAATCCTGAACAGCCAGAACTGATTTCAAACAGTGCCACCCTTCAAAAGAAACGAACAGCCTGAAGACTTGCCTGTATTACTCATCCTGCACTGTGTAGCATGTATGTAAATGATAATGACAAAGTCATTATTTATTCTAACTTTTAGCTCCTCTTATCATGCTCTAGACCAAGCAGTTTCTTCAACATTATTAGGTAGGTTGTTATAATGTATCATCGGTAGCAACATAGGATCTAGATTCTTGTTTCCAATGTAATGCCATATCAAAAGAACCGGGCTACTAGCACGAGTTGGGGCCTAACTCTTGCGAGGATATGCCCTAGAATATTCTCTTGATTTTATGACATAATAATAACTTCATAAGCGCCTCTTGCAAATTTAATTAGAATTTTCATTCATTGGCATTCCATTAATAACGTGTTTCATTAAACTAACAAAATACAGCAAACAGAAAATGTCCTCTCTTTGATTAGCTCACCAGTCCAATTTTTTATTCTAATAGCAACAAAAGTAGATCTTAACTCTTTCAAAATTTTAACTTTACTAAAATAGCAACAAAAATTGGAGTTTGTATTTTCTCAATTCAAATCCCCTTCCATCTCTCTCAATCTTTATTTTTTTCTATCTTTTCCGATAGATTAGAAGTTTATATCATTTAGATTATATTCGTAAAATTATACACAATTTTAAAATAATTTGATAAAGTATTGAGACTTATGAAGATTAATGGTTTCAATAAAAGAACATAAAACGTTGATAATTTTAATGTATTTTAATAATATATCAAATTATTTTAGATTTGTATAAAATTTTATATAAATGAAAATAAGAAAAATAGAATGGATTGAGAAAAGTTTAGATAGAATGAATTGAGAGAAATTGAGGGAATTTTAGATCACTAGAATTCAAATTCCAAAAATTGTCTCCAATCAATCTAAACGCATATATATATATATATATATATATATATATATATATATATATATATATATATATATATATATATAATGTTCTAACTTCTAACACTGCGACCTTTCTGCAGCTAAAGAAAAGCAATAAAAACTATCAAAATCACACGGATGCAGCTATGTTAGAAATACACGCCTAGTTATACCAAAACATGAACACAAAATAAATAATAATTAAATAATTAGTGTATTAAAAAACAATTATATGAATTGAAATATGGAGTTGAGATTTCGATTTCAATTGAAAAAAACGAAAGAGAAAAAGAGTGGAGATTTGGATCAGAAAGCATACCTTTCAAATTTTGGCGCGTGGAAAAGAAACAGAGCGAATGAAGAAAAAACCTGAATCACTACATAGATTGAAATGCACGATGCTATAAAAGACAAGTGGCGGTGAGAGAGGGGAAGTGCGGGTTTTGGTGGTATCATGGTGAGAAGATGTACAAATTGCGGCTCTTCACGCCTTAGCGCCATTTTCATTTTCTTCCCCTTGTTTTTGAAGATTTTTCATACCCTACTCTTAGTCCCTTCATCTTCAATTTATTATTTTATAAACAAAATATAAGGAGATGAAAGGTGGCGGTTTTTCAATCTAACGTAGAGAATAACGTATAATCTTTTTATTATTTGACCAAACATTATAATTATTATTTGAAGAATTATACTAAACATTATAATTATTATTTGAAGAATTATACTATTTTGATAAGACTTTGTAGATAATTTATATTTAAATTTTTTTTTGTTAAATTGTATTTTGATCTCTTAATTTGTTTTTTTGATTTCACTTTAGTCATATAACTATTATAATTTTATTTTAGCTCCTAATTTTTACTTTCTTTAGTCAAATTAGTCTCTTCGATCAAATTTCTATTAACTTTGACTACATATCTTTAGTTATAGGTGAATAGGATCTTGTGAATATGATATATATATATATATATATACTCGTGTGGCTGCCGCATCATAGAAAAGTTTAAAAAAAAAACTTTTCGTTTTTAGAGGAAAAAATATATATATTTGTGTTTAGT
>JBBPBR010000005.1:20509221-20523991 GCA_037974775.1 Cicer pinnatifidum
TTTATAATAAAGTATTAATTTAATAAATAAAAAATTAAAAATAATAAAAAACCAAATTATACGAATAAAATCAAACATAATACATTTAATAAAAAAAATTATATTAAAGTTAATGCCGTTGAGTAGTGTGTCAAAATAAATAAAGAGAGAATTAGGAAAAAAATTGTTAAAATAATATAACATATTATTTATTTTTGACACATCTATTTAACTGCATTAATTTTGATGTAGTTTTTTTATATAAAATATATTTTATTTGATTTTATTAATATAATATAATTTTTTAATAATTTTTATTGTATTTTATTTATTAAATTAATAATAAATGATCGCATATCTGAGATAAAGAAAATAAATATTTTTGGTATTATCGCATTATGATCCTATATTAGAGAAAAAAAATTCTTCAAGTACCTGCATTTCCTTTTTGCTGACTTATAAAAATCTAAAATTTAATATATAAGATATAATAGAAAAAGTTTAAATAAAATTTGATATAAATAATATTCAACCAAAAAAAAATTGATTTTACGGATAAAATTGTAAGAAAATCAAACCGAAGTTATATCATTACAGCTTCCCCGGCCGGCACAAGTAGGTAGATTACATGCGAAAGCTGAGTTACTCACTCCAAGTTGAGACGTACATTAACGATAAAGAGAAAATCCAATTACCATTGGTATTTTTAATTGATTAATTAACTTCTATTTTGAATAATCAATTAAAAAGAGGATTACATATTCATGATACAAAAAGGAGATTACATATTAAATACACGTAATTTTTTGTCATCATTATTATTCAAACAAAAAGTCACATACTTGAGATAAAAAAATCCGACACATGCAACCAGGTGAATTGAATTGAACCATCGGTGTGAACCAAATACCGGTTTGTCTTGCCCACTTGAAAAATAATAAAACCAAAACGTTTTTAAAAATATTGTATTTACGATTGCGCCACCGAATTAAACAATCAAAATAAAAAAAGAACTCCACTTTCTTTTCTCTCTCTCCGGTTCTCCAATCCCAGAGAGAGAGAAATTATTTTCATTCTATTCCACCATTCACACTTTCAGTTACAGTAATAGAAACAGAAACACAAAGGAAAAATAAAATTCAAAAGAAAAATAAAATTCAAAAGAAAAATAAAAATAAGAATAACATAACAGAGACCGTAACGAACAATGGAGAGTTTTAGGGTTTTGTGACTGAACAGAGAAGTTGATAGAGTTTTCGATGGAAATGCCTGCAAGAAGATCTAATTACTCGCTTCTAAGTCAAGTTCCCGACGATCAATTTTCCTACGCCGCCGGAGCTAGTGCTCCGTCGTCATCCAGCGACGGAAAAGCTAGTAGAGGCGGTAAGTTAGATAGAGGTTTCGATTGGGAGTTAGTCGGCGATCATAGGTCGGTTCAGCAAGGGAACAATCGGATCGGGAATTTGTACACTTCGATCGGGTTACAGAGACAGTCGAGCGGGAGTAGTTACGGTGAAAGCTCGCTTTCCGGTGGCGGTGATTATTATGCTCAGACGTTGTCGACGGCAGCGGCTAGTGAGGTGGATGCGTTGGGATATTTGCACGATGATGGATATAAGGTTGGTGATGTGAGGAATAAGTTGTTGGAAGGTCCGGCGTGGACCGGCGGGTCTTCAGGGAAGAGCTGGGCGCAGCAAACGGAGGAGAGTTATCAGTTGCAGCTTGCTTTGGCACTGCGGTTGTCGTCGGATGCTACTTGTGCTGATGATCCGAATTTTTTGGATCCGGTGCCTGATGAAGCTGCTTCGAGGTTGTCGGCGTCCCCTGAGGCTGTGTCGCATAGATTTTGGGTATGTTGATTGTTGTCGCCTGATTGTGCTATTTTGACTTGTTATTTCGGATTTTGGTCATGGCTTTGACTTCTGCAGCACTAACACTTGATCAAGACGAATCCCAATGTATGTCCTTGTTGGACATACTGACTCAAGGACATCATACTGACTCCTTGATTCTGTTCAATCAATTCATTTTTAGGGCTCTTTTATTTTTCAATATATTTTGGTGCTAGTTCATTGGGAATGCTATTTGCCATTGTGCATGGCACTGGCTGAGGAAAACTATCTCATGCAGTCACAGTTTTCACTTTTAATTGGGACTAACTTTGCTGTGAATTCGGGGAAGTGTGGGCAGAGTATCCTATTACTGTGTAACTTACATGCTATGATCATATTGCTCATTCTTGGGTTGACTAATTTTTACTCTCTGAAGAAATGCTTGTCTTATTGTTGCACTGCATAAAAATTCAACATCGGAAAATATATGTTTGTGGAGTCAGACAAATCTTGAATTTACTAATTAATATTTTAGCATTGTTGCTGTTGAGAAGCATGTGCTTTGTGTATAATTATCATTTCTTGAGTGATGAATTCGATATCAGATTCTTGAGTTATTACATGAACTAATTTAAGTTCAACACGAAAAAATACCCCCTCTTTATTGTACTCGACCACTGAAATTTGAGTGTGGAGCCTTTAACTTGTTTCATCTTGATAGACTTGTTGCACTTATTGGTAGATACATGAAAGTTAATTTTTTATCTTGTTTATAATGTACACCAGGTGAATGGCTGCCTATCATACTCTGACAAAATTCCCGATGGCTTTTACCTAATTCATGGGATGGATTCCTATGTCTGGACAGTGTGCACTGATCTGCAGGAAAACAGCCGAATCCCATCAGTTGATACCCTAAAGTCTGTACATCCCCGCATCGATTCTTCACTTGAAGTAGTACTGGTGGATAGACGCGGTGACCCCACCTTAAGAGAATTGCAAAACATAGTTCATAACATTTCTTGTAGCAGCATAACAACAACAGAGGTTGTGGATCAGCTTTCCAAGCTGGTTTGCAACTGTATGGGGTGAGCCTCCTTGGCGTTCTTGGACTGACCTATTTAGCTTTTTATCTGGTCATGTCCGTCTAACTCTGTTTTATTGCTATAATAAGGGGTTCAGCTTCTGCTGGGGAGGATGAGTTTCTTTCTTTCTGGAGGGATCGCAGTAATAATCTGAAAGATTGCTTAGGATCTGTTGTTTTTCCAATAGGTAGTCTATCTGTCGGCCTCTGCAGGCATCGTGCCATATTATTCAAAGTAAGGCTCTACTTCTTTGTCAGGGTTTAAGATTGTGTTTGCACACGCTGACGAGTTTTTGTTCACTGGTTTAGTGGAGGTGGACTGTATTTAATCTGTTTTGAATAACTTGCTATAAACTTGTTATTTTAGGTACTAGCTGATGCTATTGATTTACCTTGTCGAATTGCAAAGGGCTGTAGATATTGCAAAAGAGACGATGCTTCTTCTTGTCTTGTTCGATTTGGGCTTGAAAGGTATATGCTTTATTTTTCCAAGCACATATGCCTTTCCATTTATAAGTAGAGTTGCAATTTCATTAGCTATAAATAACGGCCATTGAAATGGAAATTTTTAAAAGAACCTGAGATCAATCGTTAACATTCTGTGAGCATTATGTATATTGGCATTGACATTTTAAATAGACTTATTAGTAATATTCCTGTCACCTCACATCTTACATAATCTAATGACAGGGAATATCTTGTTGATTTAATTGGGAAGCCAGGAAACTTATGCGAGCCTGATTCCTTGCTCAATGGTCCATCTTCCATCTCATTTTGTTCACCCTTGCGCTTTCCAAGACTTAAACCAGCTGAAACTACAATTGATTTCAGGTCACTGGCTAAACAGTATTTCTCAGACTGTCTGTCTCTTGAGCTTGTCTTCAACGACAGTTCTGCAGGTAATATTCAGAGTTTTTGTTAAATTTCTGCTTATCTAAATCTGGTCTTCTGATGTTGTTTTCATATGGCTTGAAGGATATACATGGCACATATTCTTGCATTTATCAAGAATTTAAGATCTATGCCTCCTAAATCCTTTTTTTCCCTATCTTTTTAACAAGTGATAACAAAATTTCTTTTAAGATAAATAATATTTTGTTTACCAAATTTGTTATGGACCTTAATAAATGACAGTCATGTGGCGTTCTTATTTGAATTGAACTCTATCCATTTTCTGTTTAGCAGTTTATTTGCACTAGAAGGAGATTATATTTGATAGCATATTTAAACTTTGACATTACAGGAATTTGGTTGCCTATTAAAAAAGCACGACTCTTTACTGTAGTTTACGATATGATGTTCTAAATTGTGATTATTGTGGATGTTTGTCACACAATCAAGTTTGTTGAATACCGTTATCAAATTTTATATTGATTGTGTTGAACAAGATTTACATTCATTTAAGCGTAGTTTTGATTGGCTTCTAGCTCATGGAAGTTTCTCAATTAAAATAAGATTGTGGTTTCACTTGTTGAAAAATCCTTATAAGCTTTTAGATATTTGCGAAGATGTTAAATGAGAATTTATGAAAATATTTAACAGCAGAAGCTAGTTCCTTTTTCCATGAGTTCTTTTGGAGAAGTTTATCCAAATTGGCTCTTAGTACCCTTGCAGAATGAAATTGGAGTTAATATATATTTTTGAGCTCTTAAGTTGGTGGTTTGGCTAGAGATATGATTTATGATATAATATTGTTGTGCCGTTTGATACATGTAGCTAACCTCAGCTAGTGGGATAAGACTTGGTTGTTGTTGTATATATTTTTGAGCTGTTGATCTAATAATTCATACATTTGTGAGTTGGTTAACATTTGGAGTAGTTCTGAAAAGGTCGACGATGCAGATGTTCATTTTGTAGATGTTTATTTTGGAGTTGGTTAACATTTCCCTTCGTGTAGATGTTCATTTTGCAAGTCAATTAATTGCAATTTTGTATGCGATCCTGTAATCTGACATGCAATTATGTATATATGATTGTAAATTTGTAATTAAATGTTTGAATTGGGTGCAAGTATAAGATACCCTGAATTTTATATCACATGAACTGTTGCTAAAGGAGATTATTGGTTCTCCATTTCAGAACAGTTCGATGGGAAATGCAACGAAAGGAATAACCTTAGGCCAATTTCAAGTGACAGCAACAGACCTTCTCAATTTCCTTTGTTTCTGCAATCTTCTCTTCCAAGCACACATGATCAAGGTTCTGAAACATATGTGTCATCTAACCATCCCCAGAACATCATAGACTCAACAATTGTGGGCAAGTATCCACCGCCTATAAAGAATAAGCGCCCTGTACAAACCCAGGTGGCACTAACAAATGCCAATGATGATGTCATTGAGGCTAGGAGGTTTGTTGAAGGAAGTCAACTGATTCCCAGCAGACCTACTCGAGAGGTTGCCTTTGACATGGAGGATTTGGCCATACCATGGAGTGATCTTATTTTAAAAGAAAAGATAGGATCAGGTATATCTCCTCCTTTATAAATTGCAAATAGTTTTCAGAAAGGTCTTCCCCTTTTTTGAGGAGATAAAAGAGACATACTTTTGAGGAAATAATAGACTTAATAAAAAAGTGAAAAGCGTGTTGTCCTTAGGCAATGATAATAGGAAAGAAGAAAACAAGAAAACGAAGCCAGCTCATTATTGCAACAGAACCCCCCAATTCATAAGCATATTTGTCTGGGAGGTTTCATTTAAACGTCAAAGTTAGAGCTCAAAATAGAAACCATTATGAAATATTCTCTCCAATCGAACACAGTTTTTATAAAGATACCATACTGCCTTAAAATTTTGACTTGTTCATAAGAAACCCTCTTAAATTAATTAGATCTGATCTTTACTTAATATACGCAGTATTTTATGTATTTATGACATAATTTGCTTCTTCTAGTGGCATGTTTTGTGCAATTAATATCAGTAATCATTACTTGAAAATGACCTATTGTATTTCAGGTTCTTTTGGAACTGTACATCGTGCTGAGTGGAATGGCTCGGTAAGCCACTTTTGTTTCAAAATATAATTGATGCTTTATACATGAATAAATTTATGATTGTTTGAGTTGCTTTATTGAAATTGTAAGGCTATGTTGTCAATAGTGGGAAATAGTGCTGCTATCACGGCAGAGCCTCGTGTTGGGTGGTCGCCCCCACACGCGACATCGCGTCCCAGAAGCAAGTAGCGATCTCGACTGCGTTCGCGTTGGTATGTTGTGGAACAGTTTGTGTGTTTTGCGGTGCTAAAACGGAGCCATTACAGGGGCTTTTTTGGTGAAAACCAAAAACTCTACTTCCTTCAGTTGCCGTCGTAGGCTTCTGGTCGTCTTACGCGACGATGTTATTGCTCTCTCTGGTAAGATCTTACGTTTGAAGAGGGGGAAAAGATGGCACTGTGAAGAAGTGAAGAAAGAACAGAGTTGTTACATAAATTTTAGGATTACAAATAACCTAACAGGCTTGTGTATATGATTGGACCAATATGGGCTTATGTTTTAACTGAACAGCTAAAATAACAACTAAAAAACATTAGGCTTTTCTTTTAAAATGTGAGACTGCCAAGTTTTCATTTTTAAGATATATATAAATAACAAATAACGTAATAAAAAAAATAACAATATGTAAGGCCTAACTCAACTGGAAAATGTCGATATTGTTAGGCTAAATATCATGTCCAAGGTTTGAACCTAGGACCTCGCAGATGTGTGTGAGTTTCCTTACCATTTCATCTACAAAATAAAAAAATAACATTATCAAATACAAGTAAAAATAATATATTATGTTTATATATATATATATATATATATATATATATATATATATATATATATATAATATAATTATTATATATACAAATATTAAATAATTTTATCGTCAAAAAATAAAATAATTCAAATTGCGCCCTTACCACCATCTGCTATCCCAGTTTTGGGGTCGGCCACACTGCTCTGCTTTCCGGGATTGACAACATAGTTTTAAGGAAGGAATCGGAAATAGAAGAGAGTTTTATATATTATGATATGAAAACCAATCTTGTTCCGCTATTTGTACAAAATGCAAATAATTTATATCAAGTCCAAGTATAGTACAACAAAAGCAATTGGACAATTCATGTCCAATGAAATGATGATGATAAGCCCGGCCCATGTGCATCTATAACAAGCCTAGCCCTTGTTACATTCATTTGGTTGATTTTTGTAGAATCTAAGTCTTTGCATTGGTAAATAATGTTGTGGTTTCTATATTTTTGAGAGTTTGTTTCATAAGCATTAGGGCTTGTGTTTTTGAATAAACATTAGGGCTTATGTATTAGTCAAAGACTCGAGTGCCTGTTAACGCCTTCAAATAAGCGGCATGCTTTCTAGGCCTACCTGGACCAAACATTATAAAGTCAACAAACATTTCACCCTGTAAATGTCTTTTCATGAAATGTTAACATATGTAGAATTTAGGTATACCTGGACCAAGCATCTTATCATAGTTACGTTGCATTGGTTCCAGAAATGGTAGGTTCCAACATTTTTTTTAAAGTTCTTTTGTGCTCGTGTCCAGTCGGTTGAAAATAATTGTTTGATGGATAGAAATTGCTTGAGTATGGAATATTTTTCAAAACAAGATTGATTTCATTACAACCTACTGGTGTACTTTAAAATTATGGCTTCTGCCCAATTTCCATCATATCTTGCTGTTTTTGTGTGTCGCCTGATACAAGCAGAGACCAGTCTGTAGGTTGTTGGCAGCCTATTGACTTCATATTTCCTTTAGCTTGATGACTACAGTACAATTTGAACTTCATTGCCATATTTTTATAATCGAGTTACACATCAAAAGAGCAGAAGTTCATTTGAAAAAAAATCATCTTAGAAGAGATGTTTTGCTCATGAAACATATTATATCTAACGTTTTATTTTCCGTAAACAAATGAAGCCTTAATGGTACAAAATAACCTATGACCTTTTACTTCTCTGATTCTGTTTTTGCAAAATTTTTAAGCTAGTGTCATGAATATTTTAGAATGCATATATGTTGGAGCATCATATATATCTCAAGAAGATTGTGGCACTATTTTTTGGGATTTCTTCATTAAGTCCAAAGCAGACATAGTGTTTCTATTTTAATCCTTTTATGATTGCTTCATCTCATTACTTTTTTTGTTTTATATTTTTTTTCATCCTTTAAGACATTATTAATTGCAGGATGTTGCTGTGAAAATTTTGATGGAGCAAGATTTTCATGCTGAACGCTTCAAGGAATTCATGAGGGAGGTATGCATGAAAGTTCTAATTATGGTTTACGTAGAGAAAACATATTTGCTCATTGAATATTTGCTTACTGTTGATTTGAGCTGTATTCTAACTTCTCTTGTCAGGTTGCGATAATGAAATACTTGCGGCATCCCAATATTGTTTTATTAATGGGGGCAGTCACTCAACCTCCTAACTTATCAATTGTCACTGAATATTTATCAAGGTTTACTCTATGTCTCTAACTGTCCCTAATATTTATCAAGGCTATATAGGATGCTTTAACCTTGAAATCCTAACAAATTTTGAACTAAGTGCAGGGGTAGCTTATATAGGCTGTTGCATAGACCTGGTGCCAAAGAAGTGTTGGATGAGAGGCGTAGGCTTAGTATGGCTTACGATGTGGTATGCATTTAATCAATAGATATAACAGTTTATGGTTTTTATCAATTTTTTAATTTGTTATGTGATAATGGTTATGTTCACTCTTAATCATTTGTCATTTTTGTTTTCATTTATAGGCAAAAGGGATGAATTATCTTCACAAGCGTAATCCTCCCATTGTTCATAGAGATCTGAAATCTCCAAATCTTCTTGTTGACAAGAAATACACAGTGAAGGTAAGAATTACAAAGATTCTATACTCTATATCAAATTGGCTTAACTCTTAAAAATTTAATGGAAATCAGAGTTGTCCTTGCAAGTAGTATTCCCTTTCCTTAGCAATACAAGCCTGTAAGTAGTCACCAAAGTTAACCCTTTTTGGCCTAGCATGGCATGAAAGTAGTCGTGTGGTATATGATTAATAATACTGTTTGGCTAACTATCAAGCCTTTACTTTGATAGCCAGGACACCGTTGTTGGTGCAATATGGTTGAGTTTGTTGCAGAACTTTCTCTACCTTGACATAGTTGAATAGAAGTTTCAGCATTCTGCTAAACTTTGGAATGCTTTTGAAAAGCCAGTTAACAAGAAAACTTGTGGGGATCTCCCTTCTTTTTTAGGAGGGGGGTTGGGTGGGTTGGGTTGAGTTGGTGATCAGTGATCAATTTTCTTGGATATTAATGGCTTTTTTTTCCTTATAATGGTAATGCCATTTCTCTAGGTTTGTGATTTTGGGCTTTCTCGCTTAAAGGCCAATACATTTCTCTCTTCCAAGTCTGCTGCTGGGACTGTAAGTTTAAATTGACAATAGATATTTCTGTTTTCTGCCTCTAATGTTTCAGAGGTTTGTTATAAATAACCATTAAATTGTACTCCTTTTCCTCTCTTAGCCTGAGTGGATGGCTCCAGAAGTTCTTCGTGACGAGCCATCAAATGAGAAGTCTGATGTTTACAGCTTTGGGGTAATCCTGTGGGAGATTGCAACGTTGCAACAGCCGTGGGGTAATTTGAATCCAGCACAGGTTTGTGATCTACCTGTGGTACCTAAAACTGCAGTATGCTTATGCTTAATAGTTTCTATTGTACATTTATAATTATATTGCTTCATCTTTAATGGAAGACTCACAAGATCTGAAACTTATGAAAGTAAGAATATACAATATAGTATGAAATAGTATGTCAATGGTAATTGAAACTGAAACGACTGCAAGAAACGTTTATTGGTTGAAGCATGCATCATTTGGGCCAACAATGACAGGTATACTGCTAAAGTGGTCGAAGGGGTTTAATGTGGTCATGCTTACTTTGGTTGAAACTTGCATGCTTATTAATAGGCCTTTGTTCTAAAAGATAGAGAAGTGGCTTAATGGGCTGTGACCTGCGAGCGTATGAAAGCCTGAAATGAGGAATAGTGGGCGTAGTCAGTTAGAGCAGAGAAGACTGAGTTGTATGCTAGTGGAGGAGAAGACAACTTTGGTGTTACACCAGAAACCTAGGAAGAGAAAAATAAATTGACTAAAAGATAGAAAATGCAAGGAGGGATTTGGGTGAAGGGAGACGGGCTTGCAGCTTCTGCATACCTGCAGCATCCATGAGCTATTGTTGAAATTAATATGGCCAAAGCAAATTTTTTATTTCAGCAGATTTAACGCTCCTTAAATAGGAGAATTAAACATGACATCTTCTCCTTAGATTAAGGAATGATAGGATCAACAAAAAAGAGTGAAATAAAATGATACGGATCTTAATCTTTTTTTGAAAAACATAATACTGATCTTAACAATAATTGCAAATATCCTAATAATAAGACAGGTTTGTTACATCAAATCTGTAATATGATATTATCTTCTACATCTATTTACTTTCTTCTGCAATAGTTCTTTTCTATAAACAAGAGGGATACAAGTTGTAAGGAGCTTGCTACACACCATCTTATTTCTAAGTAATATATTTCCTTTGATCAATCAAATAATATGTTGGAGTCGGTTTTTTTATTACTTCAATATTCACAAATATGTACTGTCCTGTAGGTTGTCGCTGCTGTTGGCTTCAAGGGAAAAAGGCTTGAGATCCCACGCGAGTTGAATCCCCAAATAGCTGCAATAATCGAGGCTTGCTGGGCCAAGTGAGTGTGGATACATCTGCCATTTTGTATTGTGTACTTAAATATTCTGCGATAGATTTTATTGATATATACTTGATGTACTGCAGTGAGCCCTGGAAACGGCCTTCTTTTGCCAGCATTATGGATTCTTTGAGGTCATTACTCAAACCCCCTACACCTCAACCTGGTCTTCCAAACATGCCATGTCTCACCTGAATGGTTGGAACTCCAAGTTGTTCTTCATGCACATATACAGGATTTTATTGGTTTTGATGTCTAACAGGATTACACCGTTTTAGTAGCCATAGGTACGTGCCAAATTTCATAATGATCTTGTCAATACTAAATTTATTCTAGCTTTGACGTAGTATTTCTCTGTTCTTGTGGTACGGGGGTAAGGGAAATGATTATTGATTTGCTGGTGGATATATATGATCTTCTGATTGTAATCATGTTGAAGCTGTTAAAAAATTATGAGGTTGTGTTGGCGGCTTATTGCATGTCCTACCTCTTATGGTCAAACTAATGCTTTGTTACATGTTTTTTTGGTTGCAGAGTCGAGTTGTATATTTCTTTTCTAATTCAGGTTGAGAATACTGATTTTCAAGCAAAGCAAGATACTCAATCTTTGTTCCAACAGAATTGTTTGATTAGTAGTATCTTGTAATTTCACCAAGAAAAGCTTAATTTTTGTTTTCTTTCAGAATTTTGATGTAAAAAATATTCCCATTGTAATTACATTGAGTTAATGATAAGTAGCTATATCTGCTTTTCTTTTGCCTGTATTCATATAATTTAATTGGATCCGAAAAGGTTAGCTGTGATCCTGTCCTTTGTACAGATTATCATTGTTTGATTATAGAAAACAAAAAAGAAAATGGTAGCACCTCTTCCATCAAAGTTAACCTTTCTATTATTAGTTCCTTTTTCTGTTAGAGTTTGGAACAAAATTGCGGTTATGTCTACCGTCTGGGTGGGAAAAATACCCCGCCTTTCACTTTTCCGGTCCATCAGATGAATGTAACAGCTTTGGAAGGAGCCATGTGGTTGGCTCTTGATTCCAATTCTTATAATGACACCAGCAACAATCACATTTGAAGCATTCAAGTTTTAAGCTTTGTACTTTGCTCAGGTTTGTGCTATTCAGGGTGGAAGTTAGAGTTTGAGCGAGGTGCCTTAGGATTTGAGCGATTTCAAATGGATGAAAGTCAGTTTTCTTGGATGATGATGCAATGGAGATTTTTTATAAAAGAGTTGCTCCGAACACTTTTTTACACATGTTCCAAACATTCTAGATCATGATTCATAAAACTTTATGGTATGCATTATTATATGGTTTATAAGCTCAAGGAAGCTGTAAACGCTAGGATTGTGAGGTGGAATGACCAAGGTAAAGAGGAGTTGAGTTGTAATGTTGAAGAAGATAATGTTGTGAAGGAGGGTTATGAAGGTGAAGAGATGGAAAAATATGATATGATATATACACAGTCTATTCACAATTGAATTAATTTAAATAGAATTGGAACTTGGCATGGTTTACACAATCTTGTACTGAATAGCAACAGAAGTCAAGTTGCTAAAGTGTTTAGCACTTGAATAAAAACACATACAATATGCTTACACAGAAAAGAGGACAGGCCAACAAAAAACACTTGAATGTGGAGACTACGAAAAACGTATCGTATTACTCAGAAATATTTTATCTGAGAGTGGCTCCATTACTTCTGAGTTGTTTTCAGCTTTTAAAGGAAAACAAAATTCCATTTGCTGCCTTTTAAGTTGTGTTTATTTCAGATAGGTTTTTAAGTTTTTTTTTGTCCTGTGTAGGTATCTTAAGTTTTAAAATGTTTGTACAATTAAATAATTTTAGTTGATTTTTGGTTTTAAAAACAAGTGCTTCTCTATAGTTAAAAGGTATAAAAGTTGCTAGTAGACACAATTAAGAAAAAAAATATACTGATAAAGATAACAAAAAAATTACAATATTTGTTCCACGGTTTGTAATAGCTGAAAATGAGAATGATAAGACTTCGGTGTTAATGATACATTGAATTGAATCACATTAATGATTGGTTTAGTTTTTGAAAATTATTTTTAAATGAAGTTCAATTTTAAATCAGTTTAAAACTCATTTATAAATATACATCAGTTTAGTACTTTAAACAAGTTTTTAGTTAAAGTCAATTTCGAGTTAGTTTTTAATTTCGATTTCATTTTAAAAAAAGTTTTTAATTTTATTTTGAAAAAAATATATGTAAAAAAATTCTGATAAAAAGATTTTGAAGATAAAAATTTTTGATTATTTTTCGAAAAAAAATTTCGCAATTATTTTAACAATTTTTCAATATTTTTTGGAGAAAAGTAGATGTAAAAGATTTCGAGAATAAAGTTTCAATTATTTTTCAAAAAATTTTCCGCAATAAAATGTCTTCTATTTCTTTCTCAAAAAAATTTTACGAAAAAAATGATTAAATTTTTTTTTTAACATTTTTTCTTTTTTTTCAAAAAAGAAAAAAAAAATTGATGGTTATTGAGTTTGATTAACTGATTTATTTTAAATATGTAGTTTAATTCATGAATCATTTAATTATTTTAATAAAATACAACTCAGTTTATTTAATTAATCATATATTTTACGCACCTTTAGACACAATAACAGAGTTTTTTTAGCCTACTTATCCTTAGGTACCGGACTCGAATCTCATGGGAGGCAAAAACTAGCCAGATTTCTATGAGAGAAAGGGAAGGGGGCGAGAAGCTCATAAGGTAACATTGCCGGTACCGCCTCATCACAATCCCACTACCAATTAAGAGGTTACGACAAACCAAATTTTTTAATAATTTTTAAAAAGATACTACTATTTTTACTTTATTTATATGATACATTTTATTTGTCACAGTAATCTTCTTAAAGAAAATACTATTCATCTTGTTTTATCTATGAGAGATATTTAATTTATAACTTTTGTCGATAAAAAATTGATCTATTTAATATATATTTGGACCAAACTGGAGTGGGACTTTAATACTACTCAAACCAATAACCCTCCATAAATTTCCACTGCTAATATACCAATATTTGGATGCCCTTGATTTGAACAGAGAGGAGAATATATATATATATATATATATATATATATATATATATATAAAAAGTCAAAGAGTGCATCTATAATAAAAACTAAAACAATTTATAAAGAAATACTAATAAGATTCCGCAGGGGTACATTTTACTATTGGACTATGTCATTTCAAAGTATTATGGCCACTTCTAGCTTGTTTGTTATGTTCTTTTTGATAATATTATGCATTTCTATTGTATAATGGTCATGTCACCAGGTTAATTTAGAATGTGAGTATCCTATTAAAATGTAAGTAGAGTGAATGTTTGTTTCTTTTTTAATAAATTTAATTGATTTAAAATTTTAATATGTGAGAAAATAAGAGTAACACCAAATTTAGTAACATGAGTTTAATTAGTAGGAATTAACCACACCAATTTTTGAATAAATTTTAAATATCACTTTATTAAGTTAAAGCTCCCTCACCACCAACTAATAATAACTCGATGGAGACAAAAAGTCGCACTCAACTTATGCTTATGCAATATAACTCTGCTTAAATTTTTTTAATAATACTTTACTTTTAAATGATTTAAGTCTACTTGTATAAATAGTTAGCAAATACTTAATTTTTTTAAATAACAATTTACTTTTAAATGATTTAAGTCTGTTTGTATAAATAGACAGCAAATTATCTCAAAAACAACTAAACATGGAGAGGAAAATAAGTCTAAATATATTATATAACCAAAAAGTCTTTCGGATGATCAAAGTGTTTGTGACATTAGAAACACACCTCGCCAACAACACAATTATGATAATATTGTTCTAGTCTTTAGACATATATTATCTGATTTTTGTGTCTTAAAGAAAGAAAGACTATTACCCTATCTTCTATATTAAAAGAGTGCATTAAACACTGCTGAATGGTCTTAAATATAATAAAATAAATACATAATACAATTACATTAGCGTGATCTTCTATGTTCACGGTAAAAAAATTCAGCATTTTTTTTCTTGCATATGATATTATTTTAAAAGCTAAATTATATCTGTTGTCCCTTAACTTAATTTTAGGTAACGTTT
>JBBPBR010000005.1:20531824-20546851 GCA_037974775.1 Cicer pinnatifidum
TTATTTTCAAAATATTTTTAGAAAAATATAATATGGATAATCTTCTTTGTCTTTTGAGATCAATTAAAACAAATATTTTGGAGTGATTAGTCAGTTTTTTTATTGAATTTAATGATTAATAATATAAATTATTACCATTGTAAATGACTAATAATATTATAAAATAATTTATAAATTTATTATAAAATAAATTATAATAATATAAATTATAAATTATTATCAAATTGTAAAATAATTTTTAAATTATAAATAACTGTAAAATAACTTATAAAATAATTTGATAATAATATAAATTATAAATTATTATCAAATTGTAAAATAATTTATAAATTATAAATAATTGTAAAATAATTTTATAATTTATAAATTTATTATAAAATAATATTATCAAATAGATTTTGGAGGTATTAAAGAAATTGTGAAAAAAAGAGGGAAAATAGAGTAGGATTGAAGGAGATTATGTATTGAGAGCATGATTGAGAGGGGAGAAAAGAGGAGATGTCCACATCAGCTTTTTGGGTGATGTGGGAAATATTTGTATAGGTGGCATTCGAGGTGAGGTGGCACGGGGGTCTGTTTTAAATATATATAATAGATAATAGATATTAATTAATTTGTAGTTAATCTCTAGCAAATAAATATAACAATAAATTTGCTACAAAATAGCTTTCAAATACGTCATAACATCGACTAAGAAGTAAATTATTGGGAATAAGTTTTCTAATTAGTTTACCATTAACCTTAAAATAATAAAAGTTAATTCAACATGAAAATTGTAAAAAAATTGATAAAATTTGATTCCCTGCTTAATTCTCAACTAATGCTAAAACACGGTATACAACATAAATATAATTTGATAAAAAATATGTAATATCTTTATAGAGAAATTTGAGATCAATTATATCAAAAATATATGTATATAGTTATAACTTTTTATTTGATTGAAAATAAAATATGATTACTACATGAAGTGTGAGACAATTCGGTTCACCACTGCATCTCCTTCCTTGCTCTGAGCATCTCGATGCAGTTGATTACTTGTTTATAGCATTTAAAGCCACTATTATGTCTTGTCATCTATAACTGGAGAACTACTTCATGAAACCTTTAATATGATATTAAACAATCTATAAAGATGCTTCAACACTTCAAACACAACCTAGAAAAAATATTACACAATGTTAAGAATAAAAAAAGAAAACAAAATAACTTAAAACAAAATCATAATTTAAATTTTAAATAAAATTATACATACATTTATAAGTACAATTGTATATAAAATAGAATGAGTTGAAGTCGTTCATCCCAACATGAAATAAAAACCTAGAAGTAAAAGTCAAAATACAAAGTAGATGATAATCGTAGACTAGACTTGACCATGAAAGCATAGCGATTTGGTATACCAACGTCATGAAAACTAATATTTGATGTCACAATATTTTAGAAACCAAAGTCCAATAATATTTACAGAAGGCAACAAATGAATGTGATTGTCTTTGCAATAGTGTAATATGGACCACTAATAATCAAGCAAATATTGATGGGCTTTAATTGCAAATTCAAGTCTTTTTTGGGTTGCACAAATGTAATCCTCTTTAGATAACATCAAAAAATATGAAAAGAAAATAGTGATTAAAAAAAAGCTTTAAAGTTATAAATTCAACAAGCTATATCAAGTATCTTAAGAAGACATCTCAAGCACAATTATTCAATCATATATATGCACATAACGTAAGTAGTAACAATTCTTTGTATCCCATATATTCTTTTCACTTGAGGTAATTCTATTTATTGATTGTTGATTATAATTGCTGCAGAATTTCCTTATTTGAATTGCTGGAATTTTGTTGTTTTTTGTTTTAGTGTATTAAAGTTTATTTTAAAATTGTATATTGGATGAATATGACTATTATTGCTCTCTACCTCTTTGTGTTAATTTCAATATTAGTCTTCTATTTTTTGGGGGATTTCAGTGGTGATCATGTCTTCGAAGAATATTTTGACTCGAATTGATAGGACTACACTTGAAGGAAATACATGCCTTTTGATTAATTTATTTTTATGTGATTTGCACTTTGGATGGTGTTGTGTGGTGATAAAATAAAACATCAAATCTCTTTAAGAAGTCTAGGACTATGACTACAACCATATTGTATCTGTAACATAACATTTCTTGTGAACGATATGCATATTTGGACATTAAATGATGAATCCCATTTATAGTTAAACTCCCATTGAACTTCTTATGTTTTTTTCTTTAATTTTAATATGTTGTTTCTTCAATTTTATCATGTAAACATGAATACAATCTATAGAATTTGTATTCAGGATTTGGAATGAGATAGACAATATACTTGAATCATTATTTTTTGGCCTTTTATTTGTTCACTGATTTTGTTTATGTACAACTGAAATTTATTAAAAATTTAAAAACATGGTGTTATGTTAGCAAATTCAATGCAACTTAAATAGCTAATGCCCTATTTGTTCTTCTCTATCTTTGACTATCTTTCCACAAAATATTTGAATTTACTAAAATATAAATAGATTAAACATCAAACTCGAGATAGTGATGCGTGATTTTTGAACAATTGACGTAACAAAAGAAGTCTTCATGCTCTGAAATTTACAAGGAAAAATGATTATGAATGAAAAGTAGTTACACTATAGTACTACTTTCAATTACTTATAACTCCTTATGACTTATTAAGAGTCTTACTTTGTAATAACCCTAAGCTAAACTTTTTCATATCATACGAGTAAGACATGAGTGAAATAACTCTACGTTTTTTTTAATTCCTAGGATTAAGTAAAGGCCTAAAGGCTAAAAATCTTAAACTATAAAAAATCCTCCTACTCGAAGCTTGCAAGTAAGTCTAGATTATTTGGTTTTTTTTAAAAAACCAAAAAGATCTGGTATTTGTTTTGTTAATTTAATTGTTATTGTTTTATAGAAACATATCTAGGATAGTAACGGTGTATGTTTCGAAAAAATTATAGGCAAATGTGTTATGGTTATAAAGATTGCAATGCTTGTGGTCTAAGAATATGTTATGTTCTTTCTAATAAATTTCAGCATTGTTTTTTCTTTTTACGAATCAATAGGGCCAAAATGACTGTTTCTATGACTTCCATTTCATTGTAGGATATGAATAAACAAAAACCATATACTAGTATAGATATAAAAAATACACTTTTAGAAGAACATATTTGATTGACAATATTAAACTCATAAAGAATATTTCTTTCTACAAACTCAAGTGACTTTAATTAATTTAAATGCAAGTTCTCTTTCCTATATAAATCAACTGTGTCAGTGCTTATTTTTTGAAGTCATATTATTGTTGTTGTGTGTGAATAACATAGGTTAGGTTGAAAATGGATGGAAAGCCTTGCACAATTATCAAAGTAAGAAGACTTAAATCTAAGGAAGTGGAAGTTTAGGTATGTATTGTGGATTTTGATATCAACATATTCTTTTTTTTTTTTTTCCTTCCAAGAATAAATTCTTGTGCAAGTTAGTACACTAAGATAAAAATTATATATTTTTTATCTATCACCAAGTATATAAATTAGGATGTTGATTTTATGATAACTTGTTATCCATCATTAAATATCACGGTTCAATTAACTTATTTTTCTTTTTAAGTTATTCAACTCTTTCACATTGATAAACTGTATTATTTCATTCAAAAAAAAAAAAATTGTATCATAAGACATATTTTTATGTTGTGAGAATGTTTGTGTACCACCCTTCAACATTCTATGGAAATAAAAAACCTCAACCACAAAGCTTTTCTCTATATGTAGAGAAACCGTCAAGAACTTGCAACTTACTATCCATCTCTTTATTCACAGTTGTGATGCTTCACTATTATCATTATGATTCGTATACACATTGTATAAACTTTCTATATGATCCGTGAACACATATTTCTAGAGCAAAGAAGATTACTCTTGAAAATCTATATTAAAAGAAAGACTTACAAGAATATGCATAAACTACTCGCTATAACTTTATGTGCTTGTTGGGATTGGAAGAAGCTACGTTCTTTTTTCTACAAATAGTAGTGCGAAGTCCAGAACACACTGTACCGTCCCTAACATTAAATGATGGTTGTTACGAGCAATTGACATCAGAACTCCAGTTGTACTTTTGTTGTTTTTAGGTTCAAGGTCCTTGCCTTTTGAACTCCAATTAGATATTGTTTTCAACATATCCTTAAACATAGCTCTTATTGATTCATCTGAATACAAATTTTTCACAATCCATAGATTGGCAACTAAGTATGAAGAACCAACACAAAGATATGATGTAGACATACACATTGGAGCATAACTTATATTTAAGACACATGCACCACTCTCACAACCCATAAGAAATGCAACATGATACTTCTCTAATTTCTTGATCTCATCATAGGTAAGTAAATGTGATCCTGCAAAGACAAATTCTTAAAAAATAGAATCCATAAGAAATAACACGTACATCATATATATATATACATTAGTTTACCACAATCATGCCCTATGTATAAATAAAAATTGTATTTTTTCAAAGCATACATCAATTCGTCGAGGGCGGGCACACGATGTATAATTCCCTATAAAGTGACAACATGGAAGACATAAATATTCGATATATAATGTTTTTTAATATTTGTTTCCTTTCTTTGTATTCTTGTAAATTAAAAACATATAAAATACTCAATTTTTTCCTTTTGAGAAATTTTGTTGTAGAGTCAAGATTGTCTACTTCGTCCCCTAAACTTGTTATATAAAATGAATCTAAAGAATTTATAGAACAAAAACTTATTTTCTCTACATTAGCAAAAATGCTGCTAACAGAAGGCATGCGATAAATTTCCTCTTGCTTAATTATGGGAAAACTTTCCTATGGAAGCATATGTCACAATATTAGAACTTATTGTTGAACTACAAAAAAAAAAAATGATTATATTACTATAAAAATACATAAAAATAATTCATTTACCTGCACCTCATAATCCAGTACATGAATTATAGGTTTTCTATTACCGTTATCATTCATGTCCAACTCGTTGAGTATTTTTATTTTGTCCAACTCGTAAAGTGTTTTCATTAAATATTTTAAAGCATCCTGATATGCACCCGCCTTGGTGGCAATAGAGAGTATCCCTAGACTTTACTAATGTAGTCCACTCCTGCCATATAGCAATGTTTCTATAAGCAAAGTTGTAAATCCAATGTTTTTCCTCCACAATCATATGTGCTAGAACCAATAATTTTTTTAAAATGTCCTCATTTATTATATTTCATTCAAAAAAAAATTGTATCCTAAGACATATTTTTATGTTGTGAGAATGTTTGTATACCACCCTTCAACATTCTATGGAAATAAAAAACCTCAACCACAAAGCTTTTCTCTATATACAGAGAAACCGTCAAGAACTTGCAACTTACTATCCATCTCTTTATTCACAGTTGTGATGCTTCACTATTATCATTATGATCCGTATACACATTGTATAAACTTTCTATATGATCCGTGAACACATATTTCTAGAGCAAAGAAGATTACTCTTGAAAATCCATATTAAAAGAAAGACTTACAAGAATATGCATAAACTACTCGCTATAACTTTATGTGCTTATTGGGATTGGAAGACGCTACGTTCTTTTTTCTACAAATAGTAGTGGGAAGTCCAGAACACACTGTATCATCCCTAACATTAAATGATGGTTGTTACGAGCAATTGACATCAGAGCTCCAGTTGTACTTTTGTTGTTCTTAGGTTCAAGGTCCTTGCCTTTTGAACTCCAATTAGATATTGTTTTCAACATATCTTTAAACATAGCTCTTATTGATTCATCTGCATATAAATTTTTCACAATCCATAGATTTAAAACCACGAATGAAGAACCAACACAAAGATATGATATAGACATACACATTGGAGCATAACTTATATTTAAGACACATGCACCACTCTCACAACCCATAAGAAATGCAACATGATACTTCTCTAATTTCTTGATCTCATCATAGGTAAGTAAATGTGATCCTGCAAAGACAAATTCTTAAAAAATAGAAGCCATAAGAAATAACACGTACATCATATATATATATATATACATTAGTTTACCACAATCATGCCCTATGTATAAATAAAAATTGTATTTTTTCAAAGCATACATCAATTCGTCGAGGGCGGGCACACGGTGTATAATTCCCTATAAAGTGACAACATGGAAGACATAAATATTCGATATATAATATTTTTTAATATTTGTTTCCTTTCTTTGTATTCTTGTAAATTAAATACATATAAAATACTCAATTTTTTCCTTTTGAGAAATTTTGTTGTAGAGTCAAGATTGTCTACTTCGTCCTCTAAACTTATTATATAAAATGAATCTAAAGAATTTATAGAACAAAAACTTATTTTCTCTACATTAGCAAAAATGCTGCTAACAGAAGGCATGCGATAAATTTCCTCTTACTTAAGTATGGGAAAACTTTCCCATGGAAGCATATGTCACAATATTAGAACTTATTGTTGAACTACAAAAAAAAAAATGATTATATTACTATAAAAATACATAAAAATAATTCATTTACCTGCACCTCATAATCCAGTACATGAATTATAGGCTTTCTATTACCGTTATCATTCATGTCCAACTCGTTGAGTATTTTTATTTTGTCCAACTCGTAGAGTGTTTTCATTAAATATTTTAAAGCATCCCGATATGCACCCACATTGGTGGCAACAGAGAGTATCCCTAGACTTTACTAACGTAGCCCACTCCTGCCATATAACAATGTTTCTATGAGTAAAGTTGTAAATCCAATGTTTTTCCTCCACAATCATATGTGCTAGAACCAATAATTTTTTTAAATGTCCACATTTATTTTTAGTTTGCATTTCCTTCTTACAAAATCTACAACTTTATAAAGTGTCAACTCAAATTTTTTGCAATTCAATATTTCTCCAAAAAGGATGCATTTCCACGAGCCAAACCATGAATCTTCAATGTTCCTGCTAAGGTATAATAGTTGTACAAGGATAAATAATAATTAGATTCTTGAATATAAAATTAATTCCTTTTACCATGTCAATTGAATGTCACATCTAGGATGAAAAATTGTTTGTCAATTCAATCATGAGAAAATAATTTAAATTAATTATGAATAATAGAATTAGTCCACTTTAACAATGTTTTAAAATGTCCGTCAATATTCAATCATTGCTAATTAGGAAATGTTGCAAAAACGTTTTCTTCAAGCAATGCTCTGAATGATGGAACAATTTCATCAATCACAGTTAAACCATTCCACGTGAAAAACCACTCATGCTTATCTTTTGATTTATACTTATTCAAATCAATCTCATCTGTAGCAGATGTAAAAAGATTATATGTTATATTATTTAAAGTTATAAGGTTAATACTTCTATAAATACCTGTCATATATGGCAATGGAGTTGTATACCTCGTGTAATAAAATTCAAAGGTAATAACATCACAACTGACTGAGTTTCAAAACAAATTTTGAACACTAATATCCATGTTTGAGCACTTGAACAAGACATCGACAATCGTTGCACAAAACGAGCGTAATATGGTCCAAGTATAGTGATATTTAAGATGGTTGAGGTTGAGAGACCAACAAAAAATGTTTTTCACGTGACCTTTGAGATATATAGTGCCTTTAGGAACAAACCTACAACATGAAGCAACATAAACAAATAGAGTATTGTTTTAGGCTATATATCATTTGATTTTGAGTTTTAATATATAAAAAGAACTACTATTACCCAAGCCAGCCAGATGTGTCACGTTAGTTGGGAAAAGATTCACTATTACATTAACACTGCATTAAATATATGTAATTTGAAGTCTTAAATATAAACAAAATAAACATATTTTTGATGATCTTAATTAAAAATAACTCTTTACTCTATTTAATCATATATCTTAAACATTCTTAGGTACCTTCTTATGATAATCATTGGTTGTTAAATTGATTTTATAAAATTATTTTAATATCTGGGTTTATCTCATGTCTTGTGAATAAGTTAGTGATGGTAATTTTATGATAGTTAATGTCTAATGCTTGACTTCTACGATGGAGACCCATTTATATTTTGCAATAAACTTGTTTAGCTTTCTCTTTTGTCCATTGATAATGCACTCTTATTATAGCTTTTTCCAATTTCAGTTCATGTTTTATTTTATAATTAACTGTCCAAATATTTTGCCTCTTTTTATTATTCATTTTTTATTACAGAAACTTTAAGCTTAAGTTTTATAATTTAATGATGTTACAATCATAAGTCTGTGCGTATATTAGTTTTGCTAATATTAGAGGCAATCAAAGTTGATGGGATTATGTTATATGGTTATACTATTTAATCTTTTATGATTGAATCCATGGAAAAATTTCATATTAGTTGATAACACATGAAGATATGTCTAACATCAACAAGATATTGTACCTTAATTCTCCCAGTTAAATGTGAATGAAACTCGACAGTAGTATGAATTGCAACTGATGCTTGGTGATAATATCCAGCCTGATAGGTTTCATTCAGATCTTTAGTGAAAGATGTTTCCTTGCTTGAACTAGATACAAGATTTAACCTGTTGTAGTAGATATCTTCGTCATATATCAAATTTATTATTTTCATAAACTTTGAATTTGTTTATATATCTAATTAAAACTATGATGATGTACCTGAAAATACAACTTTTTTGCTGCTTGACCAACCATCAGGAGAAACAAATACAATAGGTACACTAATCAATAAAATGGATGAAGTAGCAATTAAAGCAAAAACAACTAATTGAAAAGCAATAGTCATGTTTCTAATCCTTCAATTTTACCAACAAAAGAACTATACCATTTGATCCCCCAATCCCTTGCCCCCTTAAATTTTTTTAATAATGTTATAAAAAATGCATTAGAGAGGGTTTTATCATGAATTCATTGATTTTATATGACACCCCTTTTTGAGACACGGATCGAGGAGTATTTTTTTTTTACTTCAGAAATTAAGGGCATGCTGGATCATGCATATATATACGGATAGAGAACTAGTCCAATAGATTCACACCAGGTATTTTACCATTTATCTATTGATAGAGAAAAAGATTATTAATTTGTATGATCATGTTCTATTGAGTGGAATAAAAATAAAATAGAAATTAACTTTTGGAGAGATGGCTGAGTGGTTGATAGCTTCGGTCTTGAAAACCGGTATAGTTCAAAACATTTATTCATCAAAAGAGACGCATTCTGTGAAGCCAGAATGGATTTTCCTTGATATCTAACATAGCGAATGAGAGGATCCTTAAAGAATGTTAAAGTATATGGAAAATCCTTAGCAAAAACTTCTACAAGATGTTCTCTTTTTGCATAAAAAAAATTTTGCAAAAAAAAAAAATACTAAAAGATTTTAATCGTAAATGAGAGGATTTATTACGTAGAAAAAGGAAAATAGATTCATATTCCCATACATAAAAGTTATAGAGGAACAAGAATAATCTTGGATGACTTTTTGAAAAAGTATTAATCGATTTTTTCATAGTAATAAAACTATTCCAATTACAAAAATTATAAACAAGCAACCGTAGTAAATAAATAAAAATGTTGGTAATCTAAAATTTATATTTGTACTTTTCATTAGTCATTTATCTTTATCTTCTCTATATTCGTGGGGATGAGTATATTGTTAAAGTCAAATATAGAATTGTGATCTGAGGTATAATTTAGAAGAAATTTTTACATATGAATTTGATTCAACGTATGAAAGTAACTAAATTTTATATTAAAAAATATATTTATGTAAAAAAAGTTGAAAAATGAATAATTATTAATTACGATAAAATTGGGAAAACTAAATTATATAAGTTCTATAATAATTGTGGTTTAATATATACTGATGAATTTTGACTAGACACGACATATGTTAATAAATATGTTAATTAATATAAATATTGTTGTAATTTTGGGATCTAAAATCAATATATTTCATGAGTAAAATTATTTTTACGAGTTAATTATGGTTATTGGACTATCGTTGTGGAAATGTATATTTGAATCTAACATACGAAGATGACATGTTGTCTGTGCATATTTTCTTAATACACGAATTAACATAATCAAATGACATGTATCATATAGATTCTATCAAATAGATTGATATGTGTCGATCCCCAGCATAATATAGATTAATATGTGCATGTTGACTAAAATTTATTTTATTATTATTTTTAATTATTAAAATTGTACTATTTTATTAGGCTCAATTTTTAAGATTATAATAAAGTCTTCAAAATCTTTAAGATGGACTAAATACTTTTTGTAAACTAAATTATAATTTAGTGTCAATTATAAAAAAAAAAAACCGAAGGAAATAATTTATAAAAAAATTATAAAAACAAACTATTATAATTATAAATAAAATAAACTTACCAACCTAAATTTTAACTAATTTTTAATTATTAAAAATGTAATCTAAAATTTGATGTATATCTTTATAAATTTATAATTTAAATTTTTTACAATATAATATTATACTTTTAATTTATATATTAAAGTTTTAAAAATTCAATCATGTTTATGCTCAAGACCCGCCGATGCTTATACACAATATACTGATGTCAAACTTGAATTCTTTTTCCATGGTGTGTTTGCATTTTCAGTTTTTGTGGTACATGTCTTAAATATTATTATTTGATCTCCTACATATTATTATTTCCCATAAATATAATTATTTTCTTCAATTCATTCATGTAAGGCTAAAAAATCGCGAGATTCATAAATCACACACAAGAAATAATCGGCATTATGTATTTAGCAAAATAAATCCTTCACGTGAAAATAAAGATAAAAAAAAAAAAAATCAATTTTTGACTTCCTTATTTTTCGTTACTTTAACTTATTGATAACCATTTCTTTTAGATAAAAAAAAAATTAAATAAAGTTGGACCGACGAAAATCCTCAGATAATAGAACCCATCCCTAACAAAAAAAATTTGTAGTTTACCATTGGTCACCTCCTTTTGCTTAACCTATAAGTATTTTTGATTAGTCAACTAAACCATGCGACACAGAAACATCACAGAGACGTCACTCTCAATCCACAATATCAAAAATCTAACCAACCAGAAAACAGAAATATTATCTGTAGCAACAAAATATCTAAGTCCACCATCATCACACGTGACAACGTAACTGCAACGAAACAACACAATGTCGGCGCTTTTCATTTTCGTCACTCTTTTTTGCAAGTTGCAAACCCACCATTCAAATGGCCCCAATTCTCTTCCACCGCCATCAAACTACTACTTCCATACTCACCACCTTCCACCGCCCTAATACCCTTTTAATATTCATCATCACCACTTACTTCACTTTATTATCATATCCCTCACCCAATAAACAGAAAGGAAAAAAAACCGTTTTTTCTGTTACCCAAATTAAGATGAACCCAAAAAATGAAATAAACTCTCCAAAATTTTCCTCTGCTTTTGATTCTTCTTCACCTTCTATGGATTTTGAACCATCAGTGCCCGTTCCTATGGAGTGTTTACAAATGAGCCCTGTTCCTCCATTTCTTTCAAAAACTTTCGATTTAGTCGATGACCCTTCTTTGAATCCAATTATATCTTGGAGTTCTAATGGTGTTAGTTTCATTGTGTGGGACCCTTTGGAATTTGCAAGAATTGTATTACCTCGTCATTTCAAGCACAACAATTTCTCAAGTTTTGTTCGTCAGCTTAATACTTATGTGGGTATTATTTGTACTTAATTTTCCTTTTTTTGTATATTTTGATTGAACAATTTGATGTATCAATTGGTAATGTAAATAATTTTTTACTCAATTTTTTTTTGATTGTATGTAAAGTTTGCATATTTTGTAATATGTTGGATATTTGTGCTCTTTGTAATTGTAATTTGTAACTAATGAAATTGTGTCTTCGGTTTTATATTGAGTTTAACTCATTCTCACAAAATGAGAGTATCACTCGTTATAAACTCTTTTTTGAGCTCTATCTAATTTTAACGTGGGATTTGAGTTTTTCTCAATATCGTGTAATAAGCGCGTGGGCACACACGGTTCAAATGTTTGTTACCTGATAGATTACATTGTTGTTATAGCATTGAAAGACTCCTACTGCTGGAAACTGACAACATAGGAGACAAATTTTTGCTCTCCCTTTCAAGGGATTTTTCATCTTCCAAAGGTAGTATTCTGTGTTTCAATGGTGTGTTTTTGTTTAGTATTGTATTGTATTGTGTTAATTGCTTCATTTTATCATAAGCTTGTTTTTCTTTATTTTGGTTTTGGATTCACAGATATCATTCTCCAATTCAACTAGAATTGTATTGTATCTGTTGATTTTGGTTTAACTTTTGGATTTTGGCCTTGTTATTATTGTTACTTCTAATTTTGCTTCATTGATTCTCAGATAAATTGGTGTTTGTGTCTTCAGGGATTCCGGAAGATCGATACGGACAAATGGGAGTTTTTCAATGAAGGATTCCAGAAAGGGAAGAAGCATTTACTGAAAAATATTCAAAGGCGAAGGTCGTCTCATTCGCAACAAGTTGGTAACTATGTTGGAACTTCTTCTTCTTCTTCTTCTTCTTCCGATGCTGCAGGGAAATCTGGAGTTGAAATTGAGGTAGAAAAATTGAAAAAGGAAAGAAGTGTGCTAATGCAAGAAGTGATTGAATTGCAGCAACAACAACGAGTGACAGCTCGTCATGCAGGTAATGTGAATCAAAGGCTTCAATCAGCTGAACAAAGACAGAAACAAATGGTATCTTTCTTAGCCAAGTTGTTTCAAAATCCAGACTTTTTAGCTCGCCTTAATCGGAAGAAGGAACAACAAAGAGATATAGAATCTCCGAGAGCGAAAAGGAAGTTTGTTAAGCAACACCGAAACGAAACAGAAACAACATCAGAAGAAAATCTCAAAGATGAGAAGAAGATAGTGAGGTATCAACATCAAGTTTCCATTGAAAACTCTCCTCACTATGTTTCACATGATTTGGCAAGAGAAATGAGTGAAGGGGTTGAAGATTTTGCTTCTCAAATTGAGAATATTTCATCAGATGAATTGGCTGCAATGCATAGTATTATTGGAGAAGGGTCGTTTAGTTTTGGACTGGAAGAACCCCTTTTCAAAGGAAAAAATGTTATTAGTCCAAATGAAGAAACTGTTCCTAAGAATTTTGTTAACTTTCCTGAGGAGAAAGGATTCCAAGAGTTTCAATGTTTCAAGCAAGAAGATATATGGGACACAAACCTCAATGTTGGTGTTGCTGCTCCAAGCAGTGGCAATGAGCTTTGGGAAAATCCTATGAATTATGGAGTACTAGACTTTGCAGTTACAAGTGAAATGTCAGAATCAGATATTTGGGATATTGGTTTTGGAAGTTTGGGTATTGATAACTGGCCAGTTGATGAATCTACTCTTGAGATTGATAGTCAAGCTGGTAAGCCAAAAGATGATAGTCCATGCTAAGAAAATGTTAGAGATCCATATTCTCTGTAGCATCTAAGGCATGTCCCGTTGTCTGACACCGGCACGACATCGTCAAATTGATTACATTTAATTAATTCATTTTCTCAAATTATTATTGGTATCGACGTGTCAGTGTAGTATATGGTGTCCATGTTAGTATTCATATTTTATAGTTCATAGCTGCATTTGTTGCCTTAGAGCACTTATAGTCATTAGGGAGTCATATTATTATTGAATACTTTGATTTATAAGAAGTATTGTTTACTTTCCAATTTTTATTCTTTTTACATGTTTTTCACTGTAAATTGTAATTCTTTGATTATTGACAACTCCCATTCAAGTCACCTGATGGAGGATGATGATTTATGTACATACATTGTATAAAGAATAAAATTGTTAAGAACAAATTTACATTGAAGAAACTTTGTTCAAAATTAGTAGTTATTTTTGGTGTATTGTAGAGATTTAGTCTCTATTTTGGACTTGTAGTTCTCTGCATTAACCTACTTGTGGCAAATAATCCCATAGTAAGTAGTAAGGTGTGCTGTTATAAATAACACTTATCCTCCCTATTGTGGACTTGCATGTTCTATGTAAGATTTCTTTGTTTTGGATATTTCTATAAAATATTATTGGTCTATGGTTCTCTCTGGTTTTCATTTTACTTGTATTTATTATTTATTCTATATAATATAGAGACATTCCAAACTTCATTATATCATCTGATAAATAGTAAGAACTTGAATAGCACTCGTTAAAAGGTAAAAACCATAATAAACTCTAAAATAGAGGAAGGTATTATTTGCTCATATCTTGGAAAGATGAAAAAGTATTAGCTATGTTAGCTTGTCCATTGACACATGTTATGATATTCACAAAAACCTTACCAAGTCTTTGTAAATTCACAAATCATCCCATCATCCTACTCTTAATTAGAGGTGAATTTGGATTATACTTGTCTGTAATCAAATTTTAAATTTTATTAGAACAATCTTTAGGTTGTAGTCTATTTATGACAAAAAAATTTGATGTTTTACAAGATAATAAGATTGGTCTAATAGAGAATAGTTGAAACAAAATTATAAAACGATCATTTAATTGTCATCAAATTTTTTTTCTCACTAAATTATGATCAAAACATGAAAGTGAGAGATTGGATTATTTTAATATTTTACCATGTATTCATATCCAAACTTAACTCTTCCAACAATAGTATGTTGTTACACGATTTTCTATCTAAATCAACATAAATAGATTTCACACTAAATATTTTGTTCCTAGAAACCTCTTTACTAAAGTAATGCTCAACCCTAATTTGTTGTTAAATTAGTATTTACATTCGTGCAATGTAAAGGAATTCGTTTAGTAATAACATGATTGATTTTCATCTTAATCTTATTAATTTAAACAACACATTCATCTCCATTTTCATTAATTTGTGATTGATTTGGAAATTCAACCTTCGAATATTTTTTTTTTTTTTGTCATTAGGATGTAATCAAAATA
>JBBPBR010000005.1:20546898-20561963 GCA_037974775.1 Cicer pinnatifidum
GATAAAGAAATTGTCCCCTAGATCATCATATTCTTCTTGTGAAATCATCCTTAATGCACTCAAAATACTCATAAAAATGATAATTAAGGGTACAAAAATTATTACTTACCTTTCTATTTTTTTTAGAATAGAATTCCTGTTCTATCTATATTTGTGTTCTATGAACTTTACGAAAAATCTATATCAACTTAAAACTTCACACACTTACACTTGTAGCTCTTTTATTACGCTAATATTTTTTTTAATAATGTAGGTTGATTGTATAAAGAAGATCCCAGATGGCATCTACCCTTTTAAATTTCTTTGTTCAATGTTCGGTTTTTTTAATTAATTAGTTAATATTTTTATGTGAAATGATACATTTTTTAATTAATTAATTTTGAAATAGGTCCTCAAGCTCATTAACTTCCGTAAATAAAATTGTTACTTGAGTTTTGATGCAACATTCAAGCAATATGTTTATCTAAATGATACCTTTTTATTTTTGGTGCATGGTTTCCATCCCTAATCATATTATGCAGTCATAACTGAACAATATGAAATCCGTATTGGTATCAATGATTGATTTTTACTTGTAGAAAGTATATAACTAACTATCCTTAGTTTTTTCATTGTAGTGAATTGCCTCGTACACAATATCAAAGTTTCCTTTTATCAAGTCTTCATTCAATCCCCTAAAAAATCATTAAGAAACATTAAGAACATTGGCTACCATACAAATTAAGAAAGTAAAAAATCATATGGTTAAAAAAACATGTAGCCTAAGACCCAAAAAAATAAAAATAAAAACATGTAGCCATGGTTATGACTTATGAAAGGAAAATGCGTGTATAATGAGAAATTATCTCAATGGGCACCTATGGTGGCATAAACTTGAATTTAGGCTAAAAAAGTGATTCCTTCCCAAAAACATGGCAAAGATAATTAATAGGAGAATCATTCATTGTTTGTTGTTGTACACACATAATAGAACAACTAAATGAAGCTATAATCAGGACTATGACCATGCTACCAAAACTAAAAAAATAGAAAAACCAAATAAAATGATGATGAAAGATAATACCTATAGTTTGTTGAAGTACCTGCAAAATCAATTAAAACTTGAAATCAGTGACATACTTATGGAGATATTGAAATTAAAAAGGACGCTAATAAAAGCAAAAATGCAAACCATTGTAGGAAAACATGTAGTCCAACACATGGTTCTAAAGGAAACATGCATTAATAAGTATACATAAATTAAGTGTACAACAGTCCAACACACAATCCAACCTGCATCAAGACACATTTTTTCCAAACATAATCACGTGTACACAAATTTTCAAAATAATATGAAAAGGCATGGTAATTTCAAATAC
Source organism: Cicer pinnatifidum (assembly GCA_037974775.1). NCBI lineage: Eukaryota > Viridiplantae > Streptophyta > Magnoliopsida > Fabales > Fabaceae > Cicer > Cicer pinnatifidum. Next base: position 20,548,257 of record JBBPBR010000005.1, read on the forward strand.
AAATAACTGTATATAAGATTTCAATTAGATAAATATACAAATATAAAAACAGTACACTAGGACACCATCAAAAGCTGTTAATGGTTCTCTAGATATAAAGAAACTATAACATGTAAACAATACACTTTGTTAATTTGAAGATCGACACCATAATTGTTTGAAAAATGACAGAGCTAGATACATGGTTTTTAAGATACCATCGCAACATTCTCATGAACCAAAGTAAATAAAACCAAGACGAGAAAACACATTAAAAAAGACAGAGATGAATATTCAAGGGCAAGTTAAATAACATACATTGAAATTATCCACTTAATTTTTTAGTAGATCCTCAAATGAGGCATAGATGAGACGTATCTTATGATTGGGTTAGGTCCTCTTAGCCACTACTCTTAATTATATATCTACTTTTTTAAAATTAAGAAAAAAAATTAAAAAATCAAAGTCATGAGTGTTCTAATAAGTTCAACCAAAATCAATGACACCTTTTTTTTTTATTTTTTTGTCATGTTTATTTGTTGAAGGAAAATAAATTGCAAGTTTTACCTTTCCCTTTGATCCATTAATTGGTTCTACATGTTTAATGTCATATTCAGTAACCCAATTAGGGACTTACACGGAAGCAATTTTCTGTGTTGATACATGAACAGGAGGATCTTCTATCACTATGACCAATCTGAATTCTTTTCATAATAGTAGGTACATGAGTATGTTAGACTGATTTCAATCTGATACCATAAAAAAATATAACTCATTTCAAATTTAGTTACCTTCACAGAAAGCTTGCAAGTTGCAATCAAGAATAGCATTTGGTATTTCACTTTGACCCTATAATGTTAGAGAAATTTTTTGCAGAAAGCTTGCAACTTAAAGGAATAAAAATACAATGAATAGGACAAACATATGCTTACAATTAAATGCAACAAAATTCCCTCACTGTATAGGTGAAATCAGGAATATTCATGTCATGTAAACATCACGCAACCTAGTATAATTTGACCTACAATTGATCACTTCATAATCAATTGAAAGGGAAAGACAACATGTGTAATAATTTATAATATTTTAAGAATCTTTCTTCTTCTTTTTCGATGCATGCTCATCATTCCCAGGTTTCCGCTTGGCTTCTCGGCGTTCCCTCTTCACTCCTTTCGCTTTATTGGGCAAAGCCATTTCTCCAATCTAAACAATTATAAATCGATATCATAGGCACAATCAATGTACTTTGTTGAATGAACTCAACTCAAATAGTTGATGCGAGAATAAAAAAAATAGTCACTCTTACCTTCTGATCTGGAATATAAACATTTCCAATCTTTCCTTCTATGACATCCTTTTTAACATTCTTCTCCTATGAGCAACAAAGCAAGTACACAATTTAGACATGCAACTTCGTTTTACATTAACAAATAATCTAGAAAAGATTTAGAGATTTTGTCAACCTTTTTCTTTGGCTTATCCCTTGAGGTTCTCATGGCTTCCTTCCTCAAACTTTCATTAGGAAGACGATGCCGACGAACAACAAGATCCATCGAAGGGCCAACTTCTACCAATTCCATTCTTGGGACAACCGTGCCTGATTTTTTCAACCGCAATGCACAGTGCGTGAAAAACACCTTAGTTGCAGACAGGGCAGTACATACATATGCACGGTCCACTCCAGCAAGATTTAAATTCTCCACAACCTACATGAATCATGTGCATCACTTCTGTTAATATATTTCAGCTAAAAACAAAAGAATGTCAAAGACAAAGAAGAGCAATTATTCACCTCTCCGCGAAAAAGGTCGAGTAAAACCTCCTTCAAATGTTTTAGCTCTTCCACAGTCTCAAATCCTTCTCCAATGAAAGCAATAAAAGGCTTTGACCCTTCCTTTGGAGATAATTTTTTATCGTATGTAAATGACTCCATGGTTCTAAGATTTTCAACCCCGACTTCTACCAGATCATAAACATGGTGATCATATGTTCTTCCGATAACAAGGTTATCAGGTCGCTTCTTTGAGTGAGATCCATACTGCAAAATACAAGCAACTTTGATCATTACCAAATCGCTTTCCATGCAATATTTAGCACTCCTACTATATGTTAAATAATGAACTCAATTAATTTAGAGGAGGAAGTCTGTATTAAGATGTCAATTGTTATCACACACTTTTTTATAACTCCAAAAAAGGCCTTGCATCACAAGTTTTGAGTAATACTACTACTATCTGAACACAAACAAAGTTGACCCTAATCTACCATCATAACTAAATCTGTTTCATGGCAAACTTCACTAAGTGTATGTTAGATTTGACGGTGGGATTGGCAAAATCACAATGAGTCACCATGGTTTTGCAAAAGCTATATAATTCAGCTTCTGCAAAATCACGCTGGCTCACTGTGATTTTGTCAATCCAAATGGGAAACCAAACATACACTAAGTATAAATAACTTAACATACCAAGTACAAATTTTTAATTTTTTAACACAGGTGGTTGAAATAGTGAAAGCGGGTAAAAACCTAAATAATTCTCTTACACAAGGGAGAGGATGATTTAACATCAGATCAATGCTAACAGCAAATTGTATGACTAACAAAGACTTAAAATAGATTTTGGGAGAACCAAAAGGGATTTTGAATACCTGAAATAGATTTTGCATCTAGAGCTGATTCTAACTTATAGCTTGCAGCTTTTGACCCTAAACATGAATTTTAAACTCTCACTTTCATATTGAAGTATTCAAACATAAATCATTTATCTTAACTCACTTTTATTTAAAATCAATTTTACAAAATCCCTTGTTGTCGCCATAGAACCAAACAACAACAACAACCAAATCTTATCCAACTAAGTAGGATTGGCTACATGATCAAACGCCGTCATAATATTCTATCATATAGAATATCTCTTTCCAGCTCATTAATCTCTAGAATATCCAACATGTACCATTTTCCTAAGTCTTCCCCCTGTCTTTAGCGATTTAACTACCCTCCATTTGATCTACTTTTCACACTACAAAATCTACATGTCTCTTCTTTACATTACCAAACCACCTAAGGCGAGTTTCTGCCATCTTTTCTACTACCAAACAAACACTTAAAACCACACAGAGCCAAAAACAAAAATGAATAAAATAACTTGAATCAATAAGAACAATAACTGAGTAATTACCACAAAAAGACTGCAATCTGTTTTGAGAGAGAAAAACTCCAAAGAGGTCTCACCACCAGCTTCAAAGGGCTTAATGTTTTCATTTTTACGACTATACTTCACTGCACTTTCCTTTTTTAGATGATAAATCTGAGTCAAAACAGCGTTTAAAACTGCGCTAGTTTTGGTCCCATGAAGAAGCAGCGTTTTCTTCCCTGATTCAACCTGAAAACACAAAAAACGCAAATCATGATTGAATTTTTCAATGGAAAAAAACAAAGAGTGAGAAAAGAGGAAGTGATTCTTACGAGTTTGGGTGCACGCTTTTCGAGTTCGCGTTTGCCCTTACGTGTCTTGGCGGTTTTGATTTCTAACATTGTGAACAAATGGTGTCTTCTGTATGCGGAAGAAGAAAATGTTCTTGTTTGGTTGGTTTAGGGGTTTTAGTTAAGGTAATCAAAATGGTTTTATTTTTGTGAATGGTTATGTCCCTCTTCAAAAGGAACTGGTAGGTTCGGCTTGAATTAGAATCTCACCAACATTTTACCTCATACCCTTAAAAAAAAAAAAAAAAACAAAACCACTATTTAAAAATAAATAAATGTGACATCGTAGTACCTTGACACAAGTGAATCTATGTGGACCATCTATCATCGACTCTCTTTTGAAATAGTATTTTTATACTTTATAGAAAAAACAATGAGTTGATTGATGTAAAAATAAATATGACCTTCAAAGTCAAACTCATCAAACCAACCTAATAAGTTATTTTCACAAACATAAAGAAAAAGAGAAGTGTTAGTTTATTCTTCTAAAGAGTGTTATCAATTGTTGTTACTATTTTGTTTGGAGCTAGAAATGTGAGGTGGTGAACCACATTCTTCGAAGCATGTTGACACTTGTTTAATTGGCGAAACTAAAACAATTTTTCATTCAAAATATTATATCCAAAAAATTGAAGCATGTGATGTGCTCCATGCAAAAATGCAGTGCATGTACATTGGTATCGATATGACTTAGAGAAAGATGTATACCATCTTATCGTTCATATTGACTCAAAGATCCTAATTTGTATGGTAAATATAATCATTTTATTAAAGATGGTGCTCCTAATTTCATTTTTGAATTGACAAGTATAAATTCACTACACTTAACATTAAGATAACATATGTGCTCGCTTGGTTACCAAAATTCAGTTTTACTTTAAATTCTACAAAGCTTTATATTTTAGAGACACCTCATAACAAACTTTAGAGTGTCCCTATGATCATAATCCTAAAGTTACCTGCCTATAAATTTAGCTAAGTTTGGTAGTCTATTTTTTATTTCTTGAACTCTAACATTCTATTGAAATAATTATTATAAAGAATGTAGGATACAAATGAGTTGGTAGCTGAGGTGAGTAGGGATGACAATGGGTAGGTCTAGGTACAATACTATAGTTCTCATCTCTCTGGTTTGAAAAAATATTTGTACATGTACCTATGTTGGCATCATCTTTATCCACGTACTTGTACCATATGGGTACCTAAGTACATATATCCTCACATGTTACCCGCATTTGAACTAATAAAAGTTGTTACATCATAAAATATCATAGAATTTTAACACGAGTAAGAAAATATTCAAAGTTCTTTAATGTTAAACCATGAAAATATTAAACTAAAGTATTTAAATCTATCAAAAATATATTAAACAAGTTTTGGAGAAATACGCATATGTGAGCACATTCATCATCCTCAAAATTGAAAATATTCATCATTAGTTTCATTAATTGAAGAATTGGGGATGTTCATTGATGACAATCAAGACATAAATGGCAAAAGGAATATTGAGGACGTTGACAAGAGAATGTTTTGCACTACAAGTACAAAGGACAACTCATTACCAACTCACACATCCTACTTTACAGCCCATGACAAACGGTCTCAAGTTGTCAAAAGAATGATCAAGCTCATCTATCATGTTCATAATAGAAGATGATGTCTTCATATTGATGAAGATGCCTTCATGCAAAATAGATAATGATCATAAACATCCTTAAAAAAGAGGATGATTACCCATAAAGAAGATGGTGTTTACCCAGATTGCATAACACGTTAAAGCAACATACTCTAACACCTTGAGACATGCCTAACAATTATATAGGTCATTTACACCAATAAGGAGCCCTCCCAAGTCTATAAATACAAGGTGCTTCAAGCTACAATCTCTAAGAGACTACAATTAAACATATTTCACTTTCTTAAGTGCAGAGCTATCAAATTTCTTCTCAATTATCAAGAAACACATTATTGCTCTTTGTCATAGATTCTAGGATCAAACTTTTGAGTGTGTTCTTAGTCCAACCTATTTCAATAATAGCATTGTGATCAGATCAAAAACAAATCATCATTATCATTTTATTGTAAACATAATTAAGTTTGTCTAGTTGAGAGAAAATTTGAGCGACTCATGTAAACCCGTTGAGGCTTAGAAAATACAAGTGTATAGTCAAGTGTGACTAAATGAAGAAGATGAAGTTGAGAGGTTGCTCAACTTACTAGTTGAAATCTCACAAATTGTGAGCATTGGATAAACTCACGTTAGGTGAAACAAGATATTTCTTTTATGTGATTTCCTTAATTTTATATTTTATTATTTTATTATTTCATTGAATCACATTATCAACTTCAAATATAATTATGTTCTTGAATCTTCTCAAAACACAAGTAGGTTCATCATATTGATCTAACATTCTCAAATTTTATTTTAAGAAATAGCATTAAAGTGCAAATTTTAAATGGTAGCAATTCAAATCCTCCATTTCTTGTGACAATTATATAAACTTCAAATTGTACCGTGTATTATTTCACTTTTGTGCTAGATATCTACTGATGTTCTATACACGACTTTACAAAATTAACATTTTTTTTTGAAGAAGTTAAAATATTTTAATATTAATTATTGAAACCACAAATGTGACCCCAATAAGAAAATAAGATACAAAGATTAAAAATACCAAAAAAAAAAAAATAATATCATAAACAAAACTCCACCAAAAGGGGGGTTGATATCAACACCCATTACGATGTCAATCAAATACAAACAAAACTACTCATGAAGGATCACCCTTGAACAACCAACGAGATTGATCCATCATACGTACAAATCCATCTGAAAATATTTGACATTGTATTTGAGCCACAATCAAGACAACAATGTAATACGATCAACAAGAATATTCAACGCACAATATTGTTACTTAAAAATACTAAAGTTTATGATACACTATTTACTCCAAACACTAGCTAACCACACTACAATAAAATAATGTATAAGTCTTTTATCCTTACTAAGTAAACCCGAGGAAAAATGAACATGAAAGCTAATTTGATTAGGGAATGTTGCATAAACCTCAAACCAATTCAAAACCATTACCCACACTCTTCCAAATAAGAGGAAATCTACAAATAAATGTAGTTTCAATTCTACAGCACCACACTAAACCATATTGGACTTTTTGGACAACCTATCATGATAAAGCCTCAAGAGAAGAGGGATACCTTTAGGGGTACAACCTTATGCCACACAAACTTGCCCAAAGGATAAGTAGGAATGCTATGATTTTCCACAAGCATATTGTATGCATCTTTGACTGTATAATCTTTATATGAGTTATTTTTCCATTTTCATTTAACTACCAAGTTTTCCTATAAATACATATTTGTTCGATTCTACAACACAACACCAAATCAAATTGGACTTTATGGATGATCTATCATTATAAATCCTCTAAGATAAGAGGGGATACCTTCAGCGGTACAACCTTATGCCACACGAACTTGTTAGAGCCAAGTTGGTTTGAATAACTATGACCTTACTTGTTTTGATGATAACAAAATTAGTTTGTGGGAAAAATTAAATGCACTAACATTTTGATTAAGTGTGCAAGTCTCAAATCAAGTGAATTATACAGAATCATATCCCATATCCTTTGATGATTCAACTAAGACAAAAGAACAACAAGACTTTGTTTCACCCTATTTTTCTAAGTCTGATGAGATCGCTCTGATACATGCCTCCAGTGATGCGATGCAATATTTCTTTTGACTTTAATAAAGCAAGAAATGCTCTAGTTCTAGTGACTTTGGAAATACATGATATGTTCTATTTCAATTGCCTCTACTTAACACAATTATGTTATGTTCGTCTTCCTCTGATTAGTTTGACAAGCAAATGATTGTATGCCTCTGATAGTCACATAATCACATTAAGTATTTGATTGTCTAACCATGATTTATGATGCGTGCTCCAAAGAAGACAACATGTGTGCATCCTCTAATGAACCTCATGAATCTGCTACTTGTCTAAAGGTTTTTAAGATATGATTTGATTATTGTAGCCTCTACTTCCCCACATTCATACCAAGATACGTTGAATCAATTACAAGGATCTGTTTTGGAAAGATTCTATAGCAAATTAATCTCAAAAAGTATGATACAAAACTTCATCACTCATATTGATTTCTTGCAACAATAGTCAGAAATCCTAAACGATCTCTATAATCATTCATCTTACTGAAGTACTGAGAAAAGTTTCTGAAAGAACAAATTTACAAATACTGTCTTGTGAGATCTATCTCAGAAAAAACCTAAACCTATTCTTTTAAACCTAGCCAAATAGTGGTTGTCTTCCTCAACAACTTGATTGTACTAAGCTAGAAGGTTAAGAAGATTTGAACACAATCAATTTGACTAATAGGTGTTTAGTGAAAGTGTAATTTGGTGTAAACTAGTGGATTAAATTCTTCATATTGAAGGGACTAGACGTAGCTACCGTGTTGGTGGTGAATCAGGATAAATCGTCTATGTTTTTATGTTATGTTCTTATTCATTTGTAGTGCTTTCTTTACGATAACTTAGTCACATTAAAAGGATTTTAAAAAGAAACACAATTCCAACCTCATTTCTTATGTTTCTTGTTCTATAGAACTCGCCCAACGGATAAGTAGGAATGTTCTTATTTGTCACAAGCATATTGTACGCACCTTTGATTGTATAATATTCATTTGAGTCACTTTTACATTGTCATCGATCCCTAAATTTTCCTGTAAAAAAATATTACCCACATAAGGTACACATTCCTAGAGTAACTCCTTCTCCCATTGGAAAAATTGCCTCCTCCAACTCCACCTACCCCTTTCGGCCTCAAGGCTATCTCTGCTACAGTCGCATCTTTATCAATAGAAAGGTTGAACAATTTATGAAATTTAGTAAATAAAATTTCCCCTCCCACTCACGGATCTTTCCCAAATGAGGTATACCTACCATCATCCAACACCTAAACAAGATTATTTGAAAACCAATTTCTCGATCAACCCTCTATTTCTCCACAAATATGTTGTATATCTTTCCAACACAACGATGTTTTACTAGCTCTTGATATCGGTGTTCGTGGTGCAGGTTGGATCGAAAAATCATCTGACCCAAAGATAAAAATATTTGTGGTTTGATTCAGTTTGAATGACAACTAAAAAAAATATGATCCGATTCAATCAAAATTAATGCAGCTTAAATTAAATCGTTTTTTTGTTGATCCAAATTATAATTTGTAATTATTTTAATAATATAATATTATAAAATTACATTAATGTAACAAGTTTGAAGCAAAATATTATATATAATATACGAAAAATTAATACTACAAAATAACATAGATCAATTATGTTTGAATTATATGAAATAGTAATAAAAATATATCAACTTTAACAAATAAGTATTATTCAAACTTAATTAAAACTAACAAATAATAGTTTAATGCAATATCTCATACTAATAAAATAATAAATAAACATTAAAATTTATAAATACAGTTTGTTTTGGTTCGGTTTTTTAAAAATAAATCTGAAATTCGATCCGAGAGATTTTCACAAAAGAAGATCCAAACTCATCCAATAATATTAGATTTTATAAAAAAAATTTAAATCAATTCTAAACTATATTTATACCCTAATACTTTATACAAAATCCACCTAGCTCCATCCCTAACCTCCATCCTATTTTCCTAACAAAACAATAGTAAACGCACACCTAATCTATCCAACTCACGCCCAAGACATACCAAATTCTATATAACCCAACGAATGTTCTCTCTAAAAAAAAATGAAAAATGAATTCAATTGTATGAATTTAACTCTTACCAAGATGATAAAGCTTTAGAATCGTAAAAACTTTTACATTTAATGTAACTGAAACTAACAACTACCCAAACTTGGACTTCCATTCACTATGTTTTTAAATAACCACAAAGCTAGAAGCACTGGAATCCTATGGCTAGAGTGTGCCAACTTTTAAATACTAAGTTTTAGTAGCGGATATTTACATGCAATTATGTATATGTGTATATATTTCAAAAAGAGGTGTGATTAATTCAACATATAATAATGTTTGGACTAAATACATAATTTTTTTAGACATTATTTATATTTATATTTATAATCTCGAAGGAAGTGTCTCTGTAGCTATGTAATGGAGAATGACCATTTACATATATTTAACAACCGTCGCAACTTGAACCTCAAAAGAGAGATACACCTTATATTTATATTTCGTATTTATTTAATACTTTATTAAATGTAGCAACTCATACTCAATTAATACACTTGCATTTAAACTAATGTGCATTCAAGGCTTATGGTGTTGGGTGTAGATATAATCCAAGTGGGCCTCCGCAATCATCCTTCTTCTAAAGCATTCTTCATCCTTTTCATAACACTCCTCTAATCCCATTAGCTATACAAAATTAAATCAAATTATAAGAGACAAAAAAAAAAAATGGAAATAAAAATAAAACAAATAAACTCAAAGCTAATCAAGTTAAAATTTTAATTTGGTTTTTAAAGCAATATGTAAAAACATTATGTACATTCTTACTTCTTGCATATCTTCTTTGAATTCGGTGGATAATTGAGGAATAGTGTTATCAACGACCTTCAATTCCTTTTCACCTATATAATTTATAAAAAAATAGTTATAACAACACAAAGACATAAAAATTAAGAAATTAAAAGAATAATGTAGTAGAAGTTAGTTACCATGTTTTGAACCATTTGGTGGTACAAGGAGATGAGGAGAAGCATAGAAAGTGGAAAGAATGAGAAGAGAGAAAAGCAAGAGAATTTGATGCTTCATTGGAGATAGTTAGAGAGGAATCAAAGTAAAAGAAATTTAAGTAAGAATGTGGAAGAAGGGAATAAATAAAAAAATGAAACTTTGCATAAAGCTGCTTAAAGGGGGGTTTGAGTCACGTGGAGACTCCAAATAGTACACAACTTAGGAGCTTAGGAGAACCTTTACAGGAATTTGTATTTGGTGCAGTAACCCATCGCACTTATTCTTTCGGTGGGTGAGTAATTCATTAACTGTTTTTGATTTCAAATAGTTTTTTTTTTTTTTTATTTCAGCTAATGATTATAGGGAACTTAGGCCCCCATTACTCATATATATATATATATATTATCCCTTTAGCGTCTCTATCTTCGACCTAATATATATTTAATGTATGCCGATAAAAATTGATTTTTATAAAATTAATTTTATATAATTGACTTTGATTGAAAATATAATGACTAAAGATTTATTTTGGTTCTTGAATTTTTTTTTAGAAATTAAATTTAGTAATTGAGAAATATAAATATATTTTTTAGTCCTGAAGAAAAATAAATTAGATTAAATTGCTTGTTGAGAAATTTTAAAAGATTCAATTAAATTTTTAAAAATATTAAAAATATATTTTAGTCTTTTAAAAAAATAAACTAAGACAATTTAGTTCTTTGCTCGATTAAAATACTAGTGTTATTTCATGTAGAGAAATCACAAGTGTAAGATAGAAACCCTTGTAATTTCATAGTGGTCTGCGATTTTGTAGGTGTGACTTCTGTCGTATCTATCGTTTGTTTCAGAAGTTGTGTTTTCTTCTTCATTCTCACGTTTTTTTTTTGCCCTCAAATTTTTTATTCTTGCTTGCGTTTTTTAAGGTGCGATTTCATGTACAGTTCATGTAATTTTTACTTTGTTGTTACTATTTTATGTGAAATTTTTATTTGGCATTTGTAATTTGTGGGTATTTTATTTATCGTTGACAGAATTTTCGGTTCTACTTTATCATGTTGTGTTTTTTGTTGTTCTTGTTCTTTGCTATTTTATATGAATTTTTTATTTAAATTTAAGTGACAAAAGTCAGGTATAAATTAAAAGAAATTAGATGGGTAAGAATATGATCACATGCTAGTACCTTTTTTTAAAAATATTATTTTCCATCATTTTAGATACTGTTGTGGTTTAATTTGGATATTATTGACATTATTTTTTAAATTATATTATAATTTAGTGATTTTTTTTACTGTATAGATTAAATTGTTCATGTAGTTATTGTCAATGACTTAATTATTTATTTTTAATTATTGTCAAAGAGCTAATTGTCTATTTTTTTTATAAAAATTACGTGAGAGAATTAAGTTGATGAGTCATTTGATTCGTAAGCACTAATTTGGTCCGGTTTATTTTTCTTAGAGACTAAAATATATTTTTATTTTTTTCAAAGATTAAAATAAATCTTTAAGAATTTCTCAAGAAATAAAATGGATTTTTACTTAAATATAACATTATAGATAGAGAGATTTATATTTAAATCTATTTATAATAAAATAATTTATTTTTCATTTATGTTAAATAGTTTCAATCGGAATTGTTTCTGTGTATATATTAATAAATGTACACAAAAACTAATTTGAATTATCTTAATTATTTTTTGTAAAAAAAAGAATGAAATGAATAGCTTTTATGTAAAATTGACTTGTGACCGAAATAAATTCTACGTATAGAAGTCAAACATAACAATTTACCGTAAATCATGTTTGACACACTGACGCAATGATTCTAGAAGTTACAAACATAGAACTATATATAGATTTAATTTAGGTAAAACTAACCTTCTAAATTAAAGACATATATGACATATAAAGTTTTAGAGTAATTATTCTATGAAAATATAGACGTTTAATTATAATCATAAAAATATGAATTAGTTAAGTTTTTAAAGTTATAACGATTATAAGTTATTTTGATAATAAATTATATTTTTTAATTTTTTTTATAAATATAAAATATATCATACTGTTATTATTTTAATATTTTAAGAACTAATTTTGATATTTTACTAAATTAAATATTAAAATTACAATGTCTCATTATTTCAAAAATAAAAATAATAATTCACTCAAAAATTAATTTCAATTACTTTTTTATTTCTTAAAAATTTATCATATATTATTTATGAAACTTGTCAATTTTGATGTCAATGTTAAATATTTTGTAGCACCTAAGCATGGTACAATATCAGCATTCATCTACCTATAACTAAAGTATTTAGAAAAATATTTGTTTAGAATAAATAAAGTTTGATACACTTACACAAAAATATATTATTTAATTATTCAAAAAATATATATTTTATATTTTTTAATCTTTATTTATATTTATATTAATGTATCTAAACACGATTTATTTATGCTTATGCTTGTATGTAACCAAATATTTATGATAGTATTCATTCTTCATGTGACAAGAGCATATCCCATCATTTTCCATAAGCAAGCGTTTATCTAAGTATGTAGATACAGGAGAATAGGATTGTCATTTTCATGGTGGTCCAAAATGGAGCTACAAAACAAACGAATTAAAGTGGCCATAGTCAACCACATTAAATAGCTAGGTACTCTACTTTCTAGTTTCTTCGTATATTCACTGAAAAAATCCAGCATGAGTGAAAAGGAAGGAGAGCACAAATACGTATACTTTGTAGTGGATGTTCAGAGACCACTCATATTAATTCCATCTCTCCAATGAGGACACCTATTTAATACCAACTTTCATAGTTTCATTCAACTTTATTTATTTATTTGATTAAAAGCATTTATTATAAGAACTGCATAAATTATTATTTTTTAATTATTAACTAAAATTGTTATAAAATGTGCAATTTATGTAATATTTTGATGAACCATTTACTTCCTCTGTACTATAAACATTGTCACATTTAATTATTTATACAAATTTTTTAAAATATTATTATAACTATAAATGACACTACGCCAAAAAAGCGCTTTTACAGCGCTTTTTTTAAACCTTCTACAGCGCTTTTTCAAAAAAAAAGCGCTGTATATTCGAGCGCTGTAAAAGCTACAACAGCGCTTTCAAAAAAGCGCTCTTAAAGGCACCATTTATAACGCGCGCTTATTATGCACCTTTTACAGCGCTTGTTACAACAAGCGCTGTAAAAGGCATACCACAGTTCATATATTTGGGTACCTTTTACAGCGCTTTTTTGTAAAAAGCGCTGTAAAAGGCATACCCATAATACATATTTGGGGTGCCTTTTACAGCGCTTCTTGTAACAAGCGCTGTAAAAGGCATACCCATAATACATATTTGGGGTGCCTTTTACAGCGCTTTTTGTAACAAGCGCTGTTAAAGGTGTTATTTTTTTTTTTTTTTTTTTTTTAACCCTGTATATATTTTAAAAGCGTTTT
>JBBPBR010000005.1:20561973-20592103 GCA_037974775.1 Cicer pinnatifidum
TTTTTTTTTTTTTTTTTTTTTTTTTTTAACCCTGTATATATTTTAAAAGCGTTTTTTAGCTTTTTATGGCACTTTTTTTATAAAGCGCTGTCTTTTATCTTTTTATCCAAAATTAGTTTGAACCAGTTCACACAACACAACACATCCAGAATCACTAATTTTAGAACATATTCATGTGCATGTTAAAACAGAAACAGAATCAGTAACACAACCAGAACTAGAACCAGAACCAGAACAATGATACACAGTAATTTACAACATATTTGGTATGAATATACATTGAATCTAATTTACAACATATTTGGTATGAATATACATTGAATCTAATTTACAACATATATATGCAAGTTTATATACTGTCCTATGATCATATACATATAATAACTATGCACCATATAATATTCAGTCCCTTGCAGCATGCTATTTTCCAGAAAATCAAATAATTTTCATTTCAAGCACATACTCACACCATTCCTCCTTTAATTCCATCAGATCTTGCTCAGAATATGAAGGACTGGAATGTTCAAAGTACTGCAATATAAAAATTGAACATATTATATTAAGTTAGTTTCAAATATATAGATAATTTATATATGAAAATCATATAATCAAAATACCGTACCGTTTCTGGGATAATAGTTTTATTCTTGTCAACAATCTCCTTCATGAATCTCAATACATAGTACCCACAGTCGATATTGTTTGTTTGACGAGGGCACTTTATTGGGATCCATGTAATATTATTAGACTTTTGCTTCGACACTACCGCACCTCTTTGAGCTCGAAAAACTTTTAATGCACTATAAAATGAATAAATGTGATTATTTTAGCATGAACAAACACTTATTTATATATATGTGTAACAAAAATAAATGAATATTACTTACGTGTCGAACAAAGTCTTGATTTCGGAGTGATTGTTGTAATCGCCATGCAAGGGATCCAAATAGTATACAACTTCAGAGACGGCATTGATTGCAAATAGCACCCAATGTGCCCTACAAAAACAAAAAATTGGTTACACAATTTGGTCTATACACAACTAATAAATTAAATTCTCATCAATTAAAAAAGATAAAATTACGTACCCTGAATTATATGGTGCTAAGAACAATTTATCCTTTGAAATATTTCCTAAAAACATATTTACAATGTATTTCTTTACATTGTCTTCATCCAGTTTCCACATGGACGTTTTATGCGGAGAGAAGAATGAGTATTTATTCGATAATTTCTTAGGGCACACGACCTTCTCATGCAAAAACCTTCAATGAAAATATTAAACTAGATTAATTACCAATACATTTAATTAATTACAAATAAATGCAATTAAAAGTATTTTTTACCTTATATACAAGCTCATTACAGTTGCACTGAGCTCCTTATGTTCGAGAAGCTCGTATACGTGCTCCTTGTCGAATAATTCCTCATACTCCTCTCCGAATATTTCTTTATTCATATGTATCATGCGGCAATCGTCGCTGCTGCATAGGTTCTTTTTTACAGCAATGTCAAGACACGCCCCGTATTTACCAAGGCGTGGCTGACTTATTTTAGGAGGAGCAGCAGCAGCGACTGATTTGCCACGATCCAATTTTTTTATTGCTGCAAATTTGGCAGCTTTATTGGCAGCTCTATTAACCTCCAATTTTTGAGGTTTGCTGCTTTTTTTTGGATGTACGGGTGGTTTATTTATTTGGACCTACAAAAATGAGGTTAAATGTTAGTTTATTGAATCTGAAAAAATTAACAAAGCTTATGCAATAAATGTGACAAACCTTATCGGGAGACGTCACTGATTTATTTCTGGGAGGGCTCTTAATGAGGGCAACAAGGTTAGTGGGCCATGCCACGTAACTACCGATAGCTTCGCCCAATGACTGCATATCTCCGTCGTTGTCCGGTATCGGCAACGGTGCAGTTGGTTCGAAAGCAACAGTAGGCGATACCTTGACATGGCCCTTTGGGATCGGAGTGTTGTGCAATACTTCTCCCAAAGTATTGTACAATTTTGCTTTTCCCACCTTCCGATGAGTGGGCGAGGACAAGTATAGAAAACACAAAGTGACACCCTAAATCAATAGTTAAAACATAAGTACAGTTAATATATAATATTGTTTAATGCATAAGTAATTACATAAGCAAGTAAGTAATTAATTACCTCGGGAATATTTTTCAAACCGACGTTGCAACTCCCGCTTTCACTCTCCATTTGTAGTTCACCTTGGAGCTGAACCGGAAGTTGCTTGTCTTTGTTTGTATTCACCAATTGTGCCACTTGCTCAGATAGGATTCTGAGCTTCTCTAATACTTCCTCGTTGGAAGGTTTTTGGCGCTTCTCTTGAGGAAAAAAGCTTCTGGGAGTTACGCCAAATCCCTTCCCCCTAACTCGGCCGGAATATTCAGGAACATTAAAAACTTTGCCCAAAATATCCCGGCAACTATCCTTGTTGCCCTCTTCACATTCAGAACTTTGAGAGATGGTCTCCTAAAATACATGTAACATTAAAATAGTTAAGTCCATTATCATTTTTAAAATACAATATTAAAAAGTATTCAAGTGATAAATACAATATTGAAAAAATATTAAAGTCATAATATACTTACACAAAGTTCTATTACTTTTTGAACATTTTGGTTATCAACCACTCCATCTTTATTTACCCTAGCTTCCTTCCACAAGATGTGACGACCCAACGGTTGATTAGTTTGGGTCTCTTGTCGCTATTGGATAAAACAAAATATTAGTTAGAAACTATAGTTTATAATACAAATTCATTCATTATATAAAAGTGATGTTTAATTACTTACAAGCCCTTGATCAAGGCGTGCATATCCCATACGTGATTTTCTGTATGGGTGCGTCGGGTTTCTTGCCCTTTCGCGATTTGCCTTACTTATGTTCTATATAAAAAAATAGCAATTATGTAAAAATTTAAAATACGATGCGAATATAAATAATAAAACACACAAATGCTAATAAATTAATCACTTACGACAAACGCGGGGTCCGTACGTTTGGAAACAAACGCTTTCCATTCCTCATTTGATATATAATGTCGATATATCTTTGGAGGTTCAGCGCTTGTGTTTCCTTCTTTATCTTTAAGATAGAAGTTTGAGAGATGCGATCTAAATCCACGATGGATTTTGCCGGCAACTCTCAATACATAATTCTTTCGTCCTTCATCAAGGACAAAAGATGCCTGCAATGAAAAAAATTATAAGTAAAGTATTTCAATGAAAATATTTATAAATGACAAAAGATTGGATCAAAAAATTTACTTGAATATCATTCCAGATGATATCTTTGGCATCCTTCAATGCCTTTTCTCTCCAGTCATCAATTGTTATTGGAATATTTTGACGCACAACAGCCCCAATGTAGCTCACAAACATTGCGCTGTGTGGGTCAACTGGATGACCACTTTCATTCCATCCCACCTAATAAACTCATATAGTAAGTACATGCTATTAAAAAAATCTAAAAAAATACACAGCAAACAGAGTATAGTATAGTATTACCTCAAACTTGGTCCCATTGCTCCTAGCTTTAATGACTTTCTGCATGATAGTTGCACCACGTTTGACTTCATTTTCATAAGTCCTACTGGTGCCAACTTCTTCATTTTGACATTCTAAATCTCTGTTTGTATCCATTTAACTACAACAAGTTCAACATGCAGTTTAGTATAACTTCAACAAGCTCAACATGCATCATGCATTATTTTAAACAAGCTCAACATGTATCAGTATATATATTTTAAACAAGCTCAACATGCATTTTAATGATTACAAAAAATAAATAACATCAATACCTGAATAATGGTTCGAAGAAGGATGAAATGAAATGAAAAGAGCGAACGGAGAAATTTCACAGCAATAAATGTCACAGAAAAACGGTTTTGAAGAAATACGTAATGAGGGTTACGTATTTCAATGAAAATATAAGGTTCGAAATGATCTTGGATGGAAATAAGGTTCGAAATGAAGGCGATGATCGTGGAAATAAGGTTCGTAATGAACGAGATTATAGGGTTTGCAAAAGAAGAGAAGAACGATGAAGGTTGAGATGATAGTGTAGATTACGTAATGAAGAGGAAACTGAAGAGGTTACTGTTATATATATAACCCTTTTACAGCGCTTTTTTATAACCCTTTTACAGCGCTTTTATAAACAAGCGCTGTAAAAGGCTTAGCCTTTTATAGTGCTCTTTGGAAAAGCGCTGTAAAAGGCGTATTTATTTAAATTTTTAAAAAGACTCTTTTACAGCGCTTTTACAAACAAGCGCTGTAAAAGGCCTCATTGTTTTAGTATGTTATATAATGTTTTTTTAATAGCCTTTTACAGCGCTTGTTCAAAGAAGCGCTGTAAAAGGACTTATTTAAATTTTTAAAAGACTCTTTTACAGCGCTTATCCCAACAAGCGCTGTAAAAGGCCTTATTATATTATTTTTGTGTTTTGTTATGTTATTTTTTAAACAAGCTTTGCAAAACCCACATAGTCCCACCAAAATATCTTCCTCTTCACCAAACATCAAAGTCCTTTTATGCATCTTCTTCGCAAACATCAAAGCTAACTCTTTCAATCTTCACCAAACATCAAAATCCTTGTTATCTCTTTACATTCCCTTTCATTCTTAAATCGTAACTTGATCTTCAGGTTCATTGCCATGTTGCGAAAAATGGGTTTGTTAACAATGTGTCTGATGTTTTTGTTAACAATGGATCTGATGTTTTTGTTAACAATGTGTTTTTGGGGATTCCCATATGATGCGTAAAAGGTGTTTGAAGAAAATCCTGTTAGAGAAAGTCATGTTAGTTATCTTTTCATTATTATTTAAAAAGTCTTTTACAGCGCTTTTTGAAAAAAGCGCTGTAAAATGTCTCATTGTTTAATTTTTAAAAGGGCCTTTTACAGCGCTTTTTTTAAAAAGCGCTGTAAAAGACATGCACTTTTTTTACATGCATAGTTCTTAAGAATTGTAATTGTCCAAATTTACATAAACATGCAATAATCACTGGTTATGCTTGCCTTCTTAGACAACAATAAAACAAGAATAGAACCAGAATAATTCAGATTATATAATACCACAATAATTCAATAAAACCATAATAGAACCAGAATAGAATAATAATTCAGATTACAATAATAAAACCAGAATAGAACAAAAATTCAGATTACAAATAAAACCAGAATAGAACAATAATTCAGAATAGAACAATAATTCAGATTACAACAATAATTCAGATTACATGCATGGCTTATATAAAACAATTAAACATGTACATTAAGATGCCCTTCTTCTTTTCCTGGTGGGATTCACATTTGTTTGTCCATTTACAATACGAAACGATGGATTAATCCAAATTCCCTCATCATGATCATCTCTAAGATATAAACCATCATCAGTTGAATCAATTTCATGTGGTTGTTGTGATGTTGCAAATAAAAGATCATTACCAACATCTTCATCATTGTTGTTATCATCACTTATTTTATTGGTCGATAGGACAACAGACCATTTATCATCAGAAGGATCGGTGACATAAAACACTTGTTGAGCTTGCGACGCTAAAATAAAAGGCTCGTCTTTGTATCCCACCCTATTAAAATCAACAAGCAAGAATCCTGACTCATCAATTCGAACGCCATTATTATTATCGACCCACTTGCAACCAAATATGGGAACACGAAACATTGTGTAGTCTAACTCCCATATGCGCTCGATAACCCCAAAATATGATAGATTTGCATATATTGGGTTTTTGTCTTTTGCACTTGAGACATGCATCGCTTCAGCTTCGAGAGTGACTCCACTATTTTGCATAGTGGTCTGATCATCTTGTTCTTTGGTATAAAATGTGTAGCCGTTAATAACATAACCAGTGTAAGAAAAGACATGTAAGCTCGGACCATTTGCTAGCCACCTCAATCTTTGTGAAATTGATCCGGGGTCTATGTCAAATTTTGACTTTATGTGATTTTTTAACCATGGTATAAAACTTCGATTGTGCTCTCGAGTTATCCAATTTTGATTCCTATTCATGTTCAAACGAGATAACTGATCCATGTGTATTGTAACATACGGTTGAACCTCATCATCATTGTGCAGAACATACAATTGTGCCTGCTCCAATTCTGTCCTTGATATAGTCAGTAGTCTCATTCCAATTATCCCTTCTCCTGATAGTCTTCCTGAATGACGAGACATGGGAAGCCCTATGGATTCAACATTGGACAGATATTCAGTACAAAATTCAGCAGCCTCTTCAACAATGTATCGTTCAGCAATACAACCTTCTGGTCGACTTCTACTTTTTACGTACCCTTTTAATATTTTCATATATCGTTCTATCGGATACATCCATCTCATATAAGCTGGCCCACAAAGTTGTGTCTCCTTAACCAGATGAACAGTAAGGTGAACCATTATATCAAAAAACGATGGTGGGAAATACATTTCAAGCTCACACAAAGCAACAACAATTTCCCTCTGCAATGTCGGTAATTTCTGAGGGTCGATCACTTTACTACAAATTTCCCTGAAGAAGAAACATAATCTAGTTAATGCTAGTCGAACTTTTTCAGGTAAAATGGAACGTATACCTATTGGTAGCAAATGCTCCATTAGAATATGACAATCATGAGTCTTCAAACCTTTTAACTTGAGGTCTTTCATACAAACCAAATTTCTAATGTTCGAAGAGTATCCTTCTGGAACTTTAACTTCATGTAGAAATTTACATAAAACAATTTTTTCCTTTCTAGATAGAGTATGAGCGGCTGGAGGTAGATATGTGCGATTTCCTTTCTTTACTGGAGCCAATTCATTTCTTATTCCCATATCGACCAAGTCCAATATTGGAGTAACGTACCAATAACACTATCAAATACATTTTTTTCAATATGCATCACATCGAGGAAATGTCTTATATACAATGACTTCCAATATGGTAATTCAAAGAAAATTGACTTTTTCTTCCACCCAGTTTTGACCAGCTCTCCCGCAAAAGGTTTGCCAAATTTATTGGTCAAACCTTGTACTTTTTCAAGTATTTGATATCCAGTCGGTGGTAAAGGAGCTTTACCTTCCTCTGATTTTCCATTAAATGCATTTCTCCACCAACGATACTGATGACTATAAGGTAAAAATCTACGATGTACAAGAAACACATTCTTCTTACAATGTTTCAACCGCATCCAATTTGTACTCTCTTCACATACAGGACATGCACATTGACCTTTAATGCTATATCCTGATAAATTACCATATGCTGGAAAGTCATTAATTGTGCCGAACAACATAGCCCTCAAATTGAAATATTCTTTCTTATACCCATCATAAACTTCCACACCTGTCTCCCACATACGTTTTAAATCTTCTATTAGAGGAGTCAAGTATACGTCGATATCATTCCCCGGTTGTTTGGGTCCAGAAATTAACAGAGACAACATCATAAACTTACGCTTCATACATAACCATGGAGGTAGGTTATATATTACCAAAATCACAGGCCACGTGCTGTGTGAGATGCTTTGAAGACCATGTGGATTCATTCCATCAGTAGAAAGTGCAAGTCTTAGATTTCTTGACTCTATCCCGAATTCAGGATACTCGTGATCAATTTTTGCCCATTGTGGGGAATCTGCAGGGTGTCGAAACATTCCATCTCTAATTCTTTCATCTGCATGCCATGTCAAGTGTTTTGAATCTTCTTCACTGCGATACATGCGTCTAAATCTTGGTATTATAGGAAAATACCACACGACTTTTGCTGGAGTAGATTCTTTCTTCTTATATCGAGAGACATTGCATTTCGGACACGCCTTAAGTAGTTCATATTCATTTCGAAATAAAATGCAATCATTAGGACACGCATGAATCCTTTCGTAACTCATGCCAATAGAACACAAAATCCTTTTAGCCTCGTAGGTTCGACTCGGAAGTTCATTATCATCTGGCAACATATCTTTTATGAGTGTTAATAATTCTGTAAAGCTTTTATCAGACCATCCATTACTCGCTTTTAGGTTGTACAACTTTAATATCGCCGACAGTCTTGTGAATTTAGTACAACCATTATATAATTCTTTCTCTGCATCACTCAACAAACTTTCAAACATTTTAGGACAATCTCGAAGATCTTCTTCAACTGCTTTTGCGATCTCATCAACTCGATCCGGCTCATATGTATCTGTATCGAAGTCAGTTGAAGCATATGTCGAACTATTCTCAAAATTAATGTTTCCTTTTTTTTTTTCACCATGTCTTATCCAACATGTGTAGCTTTGATCAATTCCATTACATACTAGATGTCCTTCTAATTCATCTTCTCTAACACGTTTTCCAAAACAACATTTTAAACAAGGACAAACTACTCTATTTGGATCTTTTGCATTCTTCACTGCAAACTCAACAAACTCCTTCACTCCAATTTCATACTCTTTTGACAATCGATTGGCTGACATCCATTTCCTATCCATATTATACCACCTATATAAATGCAGTTACAAAACTAATAAGCTTTCAAAACATATCAACAAGTTTCAAAAAGAAACCAATATCAATCAATTATTTTAAAAACAGAACAGATCATGTGGTATGAGTTTTTGACTAGTTGAAGAGATTTAACACAGATCAAGTGGTATGAATTTTTAATTTGATAAAAAAAATCTAGTTAAAAAAAAAAATACCTGAGACAACACGTAATAGGTAGATGGCGGCACAACACGTAATGGATATGAGGGTATGAGGGTTCCCAGAGTAGAGGTGATGAAAGATGTAGAGGATATGAGGGTTCCCAACGTATATAATTATTTGAAATTTATGTCTTTTACAGCGCTTATCAATAAAAGCGCTGTAATAGGTAGTTAAATTCAATGAAAGCGCTTGTATTTTATAGCGCTTGTGAAAAAAGCGCTGTAAAAGGTGGTCCAATTATTTTAAAGCGCATGCCTTTTACAGCGCTTGTGAAAAAAGCGCTGTAAAAACATACGCGAAAGCGCTTCATTTTACAGCGCTTTTTTAAAAAGCGCTGTAAAAGCCTTATAACATTATGCGCAAACGTTATATGACCTACAACAGCGCTTGTGAATAAAAGCGCTGTAAAAGGCTCCGTTATTTTTCAAATACATTTACAACAGCGCTTGTGTTTAGCAAGCGCTGTAAAAGGGGCGCTGTTAAATATCATTTTTGGCGTAGTGTGAAAAAAGAAAATAACAATTTTATTAAATTATTATTATTTGCTTGATCATTAAAATCGCATAATAACAATGGGAGAGTATATGATATTGAAAAAAAGTTAATTAAAATAAATTGAAAACTAAATATAACATTCTTAGGACAATTTTTTATTTATAAATATGATAGTTATGATAAGCCTGAGGGAGGAAGTACTATTTATTTAGAGGAACCAGTTATCATAGGGCAGAAAAATGATAGTATATAAATATTTTTTATATCAATGATTTCAATCTTTATGACTATGAGGAAGAAAAGTAATTAAACTTTGTGAAACGAATAATTTTCATGATCATCATCATTATATAAAACAATTTTGATTTATATTTTCAAGATTAGTTAAGCAAAGAATCTGACAACCTCTATGCAATGATGTGAGCATTGTGAAGTTTTTTGGCCAAAAGTCCAAAACTATTAACATTAATAAAAGGACAAGATAACCAAGGAAACAGACTAGATTGATGGAATGCTGCATAATGGACTACCGATTAACTGTGCCTAGAATGATTCAATTTTATAAAGTTAATATTTTTATTTATCCACACATAAAAAGTTTCAACTTTATTCCTCTCTATCAAAAAGGCTGTAAAATCATGTTGGATTTGCATTCATTAAATTGGCTTTATAAACAATGTTGATTTCATCATGTATGCTTATTGTTATTTAATTTCAATTTAAAACAATTAGCAACAAGTTGATATTTGACAAGTATGCTTTATGGTGCCTTTAAAACTTGTATGCTAGATAAGATGACAAGACTTACTTTATAGAATTGAAATTAGTTCTAAAGAATTAGATTTAATTTTGCTATGATTAATATGTTTGATCCACCTTGTGAAATAAAAAGTAGATTATGTTAATCTTTTATTTATGATATTTCTTTTTTATCAATCTCATGTTTAATGTTGCTTATGAAATATATTTTTTAAACAATTAAAATAATATATTAATAGCAATTAATAGTGTAACATGTATTAAGAACAAGATTACAAATTAGAAACACTCATACCCCCGCGAAAGGTTTAAACATCAAAAATTAAAATCATAACAAAACTCTAACACTCTCTTATAAATAAAAAAAAAAAAATTAACACTTTTCATTTGACTCAAATGTATGACAAAAGTTGTACTTTTTCGAACAAAAGTGATGTGTTGAATTTGAGTCGGTTGAAGATAAATAGATAATTGCATTGTGCCTTTTTCAAATAGTTAAAAAAATAAGTCATTCATATAGCTCCAAACATTAAACAAAACCCTTTGGAATGAATACACAACTCCCAAAATTGATTAGTGTGAGCCTCTACATTATTAAACAACACACTATTGACCCTCAACCACTATAAAATTGTCATCTATAATAATTCAAAACTCGAACATAAAAGAAGGTTGAGCTTTAAAATGGTTGAATGTTCAATGTTTATGAAATGATTGATAAGGAAATGAAATAAATGTTGTATTTTCTTGACATCATTAGGAAATAGGAATGTGATATAAACTAATCTAATTGATAGCTAATGTTGGAAATAAGTCTTGTATTTCTTGACATCCTTAAAAATATGATACAAATCTATATCTAATTGATTAACGATGTTGAAAATTTAATTTTTGTTTAACGTCAAATATTAAATTTAATGGTAAAAATAAATTATTAGAGTGATTGAAATATTTGAATTGGAACAAAATTGAAATTAGTAGGAAGAAAGTTTCCTCTTAACAGAGATATTATTTTTCCTGAAATATTTAATATTAGAGTTGTTATAACAGATTATCGAACTTGTATCGGGCCAACATAACTGAGTAAAACACACTAAAAAGCCTTATTAACTATGTAAGGGCTACAAATTTGATGTATGAGCTTGCCCCTACGAGGACTACAGGCTTTTGGGCCGACCGACATACACCATTATTAACTTATCAAAATAAAAATATTATCTTCAATTAACTAAATGTACATTAAAACAAAAATAAATTGAACCTGAACACATTCTTTAATTCTCATAAACGAAGTCTAAAATTTGTGATACAAAGAACTTAGAATTAATTCGTAGAAAAAAGAAAATAATAAAGCTCAACAAATAATAAAAAGATACTGTTGAATTGTTAATAGCAAACATATCTTTGACATTTTTTGAAAAGCACCGCTGAAACATTGTTAAAATTTCTGAAAATTTTAAGTACGACGTAGAATACACCTAAGTATATTACATATTTATTTTATTGAAAGTTGATTTTGTGACCCATACTTCATGAAGAGAGAGTGCTTGTACATATCTTCTCTCTCACTTCTATTTCATTAAGGACCGGTCCAAAGGTAAGGTCAGTAATGCAATTGCTTTGGGCCTTTAATTTTTTGATTTAATAAAAAGCTCTCCAAAAATATTTCATACTTAATAAAAGGCTTAAAGTTCTAGTATTTTTAAATCTAAAACTAATAAAATTTTATTTAAAATCAATATTGTCTTAATAAAAAATATTATTGAATAGTTATAACAATTTGAAACTTTATATAATATTATAATAATTTATTGAATAATTATAATAATTATTTAAAAATTAATTTCCAAAAAACAATATTTTCAAAATTTTTAAAAATCAATTCAAAACTTTAAATGAATGTGAAACTTCCGAAATGTAATTTTTTCAATAGTTTAATAAAATTTCAAAAATTTGACAACTCTAAAACTTCTGAAATGTAATTTCTTCAAATAAAGAAAAATTTGGACGAACGCAAAACTTTCAAAGTGCAATTTTTCTAAAAATTATTTAAAAAATTTTAATATTTTGAAATTGTCGAAATATTAATAATTTTAAATTTTTTGACTATCAAGTAGTGCGAGGTAAAATAGTTTTTTCATGTGATTTAGAGTTGAGAGCTATAAAGGTGAGTGATGAGTGGTAGATTTCTCATTAAAAAAAAGAAGATAAAATGATCTTTTCATGTAGTTTAGAGGTCGGGCAGATGAGTGATAAATAAATACTACATTCTAGATGAGTTAAATAGTTAGAAGCCACAAAAATTAGTATATGTTCTTAGTCTTAGGAAAATATTATCAAATACCTTTTTAATTATACTCCTCCCTCACATTCTATATAAATTACACCTTTGTTAATTACACTCTCATTTTTGCTATTTGCACTCTAGTTATTTTTTAATTGATCAAATTTGTAACGCCTAATTTTTGAAACATGAATGAAACAAAAATATACACAATGCAAATGAAACTGAAATTTTTAATTCATAAATATCTAAATACTTACAAATTTAAAACAACTTTCAAGTGAGACTTAATTAAACTATGACTATAATCTAGACTCAAGACGTGATCCGACTCCGACTCATGACATTGAAGGACTGGTGAGCAAATCCGGATACTCCTCAAACTTTCTATGTTTACCTATTACCTAGAAAACATCACCCTCAACATAGTGAGCATAAAACTCAGTAACATAGATTTAATAAAAACAATTATTGATGTTTCCCAGCCATGCCGGTGTGCTAAGCATGGAAAATCCTCTCGGTAAACTATGCTACAAATTAATATAATACTATTTCTTCGTAAGCTATATTCAAATACCTCTTCTACCTCTAGCCTCAAATATTTCAAACACTTTAAGCCATTAGATACAAAATCACAACACTCAACAACAATAATAAAACAACAACTCTTCATAGTAATTAATACAAACACCTAACATGCATGATTAATAATTTATGATACAAAATCAAATAAGTTTATCTCATTACCCAAACATGCAAAACATGATCTCTAAGCACACCTAAGAGAGGTTTTAAGAGGATTTTCTATGTTACCTTAACTTGTAGATGTGAGAGAGTTGTGTCTTTTCCTAAGGTTGAGTTGTAATTCCATTCATTGATAATAATCTTCATTTGTCTTCCATCTTTAATCTTCTTTGTGTTTCTTCAAGAGTGAAACTTAATATTCTTTATTTCTATCTTACTCTCCTCATTTGTATTCAATATTATTGTAAGAAGAAAATATTGAAAAGGAATGATGTGGGTTGGCTTGGAGGTAGAACATGCAAAATGAAGAAATGTGGTGTTTTCTCTCTTCTTTTTCTTAGTATTCCTTGTTCTGCTACATTGTGTCATTCCCCCTCTTTCTTCCTTTCATTCATTATTTATTTTATTTTTTAACAATTGGGTTTTAAGTAAAGGGGAGTGTGATGAGAATTGTCAATTACATCCCTCCAAATCCTTACAAATGACAAATTTTGTTTTGACTACAAAATGGGATACTAGAAGTTGAATTTGAGGTTTCTATTGGGTTTATTTCTAATTTATTCCCCAACTATAACAAACACATTAATTTTTGAACTTCCTAAATTAAACTTCACTTGAATAACTAACAATCATTTTTTTTTAAATAAGATTTAAGACATTTATATAAATATATGAATTACGACAATAAAATATAAATAATAGAATTATTAGTATAAATAAAAATAAATGGAATATACATTTTTTTTTGGGGTGTTACAAAATTGCTCTTATAACCAAATCAAATCTATAAATTTTAATATTAACTTTTCTTCTCGATTTTTTACACCTCAATCGTAAAAACTTTATCTTTTTTATTTTATTTTATTAATTTTCGTTACCATTCACCAATTTATCATAATTTTCACAAACTCAAAAACTTAATCAAAATTATCTATGCAAATTGAATTCACGTAGTTTACACAATTTAAGTTCACATAGTTTTGCACAGTCTAATGTTAAGTATATTGACGTAATTTAAATTCTAATAAAAATACACAATTTAAATTTATGCAAGTAGTAGAATGTCAAATCGTTTATATATAGATAAACTTATATATAAATAACTATTCACTTTAAAACTATCTAAGTTCTGTATTAACTTCTAAAATTAATACAAATTTTAGATAATAAAAAAAAATTTCATAAATTAAACATTTATTAGTAAAATTTAAATTTAAAAATAATATTTATCTTATTGAATACAATTAGATATAAAACCACATATTATTAAATTATAATTTGAGAACGGTAAAAGTAACACACAAAAAGTATATCTAAATTTTGTACAAAATGATACTAGGAAGCAAGATAAAGAGCTTTATGGTTCCATTTTGTTAGCATAAGAGAGAAAATTGAAATTGAAGAAGAAGAAGATGATGATAATAGAATGCTGTGTCTCTGGAAATACAATACGTGTCAGTTCCACTCCCTCTAACTCAAAATATCCATGTAACATTAACAACATGTTTGCAAGAATTACAAGAAGACCATTATCTCTCTCTATAATCTCCACCACTTTCTCTGCTTTAATCTTCTCACTTCCTCCTCCACCTTCCTTTTCTTCTTCCAAATTTTCAATTGCAGACTTCTCTGAAATCCCCAATTCCGGTGGTGTTACTGTTAAGGCTTTGGATCTCCTTCTTGGTTCTGGTGCTGTTCCCTCAGATGGAGACCAGGTATAATTCATTCTAATATTTGCAATAACTATTTCCATCCTTTTATTTTTGCAAATCAAAATTAGTAGTCATGTGTAATTTAGTTGTCATTGTTATTTTATAAGATGAGGTTTTATGCATGACCTAGTGTTTTAAATTGTAGTTATAGAGATGCAGTATCAAAGTCTATTGATGATCCTAGACTAATTGATGGATAAGTTAGGTTATTTTACATTAATATTCATTATGAATGAATTATGATTTTAGTCTATGTTTCTATATTGAAGGTTGAGATTCATTACTATGGTAGGCTGGCAGCAAAACAAGGATGGCGTTTTGATTCAACCTATGACCACAAAGATGAGAATGGTGATCCTACTCCTTTTGTTTTTGTTCTTGGCTCTGGTAAGGTAAGCTTGATTATAACTGCCAAATTTTGTACAATTGATTTGATTTGAATTTGAAATAAAGTAATTTGTGTTTGGAATTTTTTTCCTCAAAATTAAATTTGACATTGAAATGGTGTATGTCATGTAGGTAATTGGTGGAATTGATGTGGCAGTGAGATCAATGAAAGTAGGTGGTATTCGTAGAGTCATTATACCTCCATCACTTGGTTATCAAAACACATCACAGGAACCTCTCCCACCTAATGTAAGATTTATTAACCCTTTTCTGCTCTACAATTACATACTAGTAAAATTTGATTGATATGAAATCGGATAACTTAAATTACACATTAACAAAATCAGTTTTAAACGATCGCTGCAATTGATTTAGAAGCTACTGTGATCTAATTTTATTTGTCTGTTTCTGTTTAGTAAGTCTAATGTGCAATTTGTAAGTGATTACTTATTAAGGTACTGATTTTTGTTGTATTCTTTTATCCTTCTTCCAAAAACAAAGTTCTTTGACAGGCAGAGGCTATTCACTACCATTTTTAATCCAACTCGCCTTGCAAATGGGGAGGGCTCCACTTTAGGGACACTTATATTTGATATTGAACTGGTTGGCCTGAGACATTAGTGAGGTAAACGTGTATGTATGATCTTGCCTTCTTGTATAGAAAACAAACAAACAATGTAAGAATGTATTTGTGAATTGAAGGGTAGTAGTATTAATGAATCCCCATTCATGATGTCGAGTATATATCTAATGCTAATATCAGTTTTTTTTTTTTTTTTTTTTTTTGTCTTTGTATATTGCTATTAGCTTGTCTTTTATTATAAGCTTTTTTTGCAAATTTTGTATGAATTATTTCCTCTTCCTTTTATAAGAGATAGTTGAATCAACAAAAATTGATGTATTCGATTAATGTTATGTAAACAAAATGATTGCAAATATTAATGAGAGTACAAGAGGTACTCTAATCCATATACTACCGGTTTGAATACAACTTTCTCGTGTTTCTGCCTATTTTATTAATAAACGACCCCATGATGATATTTTCATTTGTGAGATCGAAATAGTAAAATCGGCTACACTACCTCTAAAGATGATGTTGTTTCTCATCCCTCAAAATGATCACACCACAACCAAGCATATTAGAAATTTCTCACGTTTTGGAGTCTTACATTGAGCGATGAAGCAATGCTATGTAACATGGTCTATAATTTCTCTTAAAGGAATGATTGATTCATCCATGAACCTTGGTGAATCCTACACAATACACAAATCACATGAAATCTAACAATTACACGAATAAAATGGTGTTTGACGCTAATTAACACTAAGATTATATAACTCCTATTTCTAAAATTATCGGACATCCAAATTATAAATAAAGTGGTCGATAGAAGTGATTGTTGGGAAAAACAGCATAAGTTCAAAAGAATCAAGACACAATCATAACACAAGAATATAACGTGGAAACTCCAAAACCGGAGAAAAAACCACGGCCGCTGCCTAAACCGGCAACCAGAGAATTAACACTATGTGAAAATTGTTACAACACATAGACTTCTCTCAGAGAATTAACACTATGTGAAAATTGTTACAACACATAGACTTCTCTCACCCACACCCAACACCCCAATACAACCACACTCTTACAAAGCAAATATTTAAACTAAGTCAAATACAAGCTTAAAGTGCTACATGCTGACTGGTGCTGGTGCATTTGAAAACAAAGGACTAAAACTCAATATATAGCCTTGGTCTTCTCCTCATTCTCCCACACTAAGCGATGTGGGACTTGCAATCAACCCCAACAATCTCCACCTTGATTGTAAGAGTTACACCGCTTTCATTGTCTTACCGACAATCATACTCCACCATAAAGAGTACACTTCACTTGGAACTAAACCATCCCAAGAATTTTCTCCACTTGGAACTAAACCATTCCAAGAATTTTCTCCACTTGGAACTAAACCATTCCAAGAATTTTCTCATGTCGAAACCTTGCTGAAATTTATGGTGCAACTCCCATGTTGGCTTCCAGGAAGTTCTTCAGCCATCGACACATCACCACACACCTTGCATCAATGCCAACCAATGCCCGTGTGCTGTTCTGAATCCGCTAGCAATAACATGTCCTTTTCCATGGTAAAGCGGAAATACCATAAGGACAAACGGGAGACCTTGCCAGCACTTGTCTCAGAGTCTTTTTCTTTCAACGCCTTGTGTAATCCTGATTGTATAAGCACATCCTTGACTTGTACTTTCCACAAGCCAAAGTTGATTCTTCCATCAAACTTCATCACCTTTCCCCTAACAATACCAAGGATAATTCTTTTCTGATGTGGAAGATCAGACAAAGCTGCAACCACAGAGCATACTAAGAAAAATTATCCCACCGAACCTCCGAACCTGGCTCTGATACCAGTTGTTGGGAAAAACAGCAGCATAAGTTCAAAAGAATCAAGACACAATCATAACACAAGAATATAACGTGGAAACTCCAAAACCGGAGAAAAAACCACGGCCGCTGCCTAAACCGGCAACCAGAGAATTAACACTATGTGAAAATTGTTACAACACATAGACTTCTCTCAGAGAATTAACACTATGTGAAAATTGTTACAACACATAGACTTCTCTCACCCACACCCAACACCCCAATACAACCACACTCTTACAAAGCAAATATTTAAACTAAGTCAAATACAAGCTTAAAGTGCTACATGCTGACTGGTGCTGGTGCATTTGAAAACAAAGGACTAAAACTCAATATATAGCCTTGGTCTTCTCCTCATTCTCCCACACTAAGCGATGTGGGACTTGCAATCAACCCCAACAGTGATATTTTTAATGTGACCGATCATATAGGTGCCTTCAAAACCCCAAAAGCAGCTGAAAGTAACTGATACTTCTTTTTGAAATATAGTCCAAGAGATTTACATGCATCGTGCCAGAGTTAAAAAGATTAATGAGACCTTAATTGCCTTGATTCCTAAAGTGAATCGATGTGTAATGCTAGAGATTTTATATCCATATAAAGCCATTACCAAGATTTCATCAAGCAATGAACTAATATATGGATCTTATAGGCGGAGAAGCTTGTTGAGTTACATGTTCATTAGATTTTTCTCTTCTTTGTTTCTTTGGGGTTTTTTGTTAGGGGTGTAAACAACAAAACCAAAAAATTGAATTAAATTGTAGAACTAAGCAGAACGGAACTGTTTTTGAACTGAACTTATTTATAAAAATTGAGAACTAAATTGTTTTCGAACTTATTTTTTAAAATTAGAACCGAACCGAATTTGTTTATTTAGAAGTAACTAGGAGTAATTATGTAAATTTGACCTATAGGAACAAAAAAAAAACTAAGTTAAATCAGTTCGGTTCGTTCAAAATAATAAACCAGCTCATCGGTTTATAAAATAGTTCGGATCGATTTTTTTGAATTCAAAATCGATTCGGTTCAGATTTTTCAAACTGAATCAATTATGTTCAATTTTCAAATGGTTATAATTAAGAACTGAACTTTGCCTACCCCTTATTTTTTTCCCTTTAAAATCATAAGAAAGAAAAAATGTTATGATCGAATTGTGATTAAATACAACTTTCTTATAACTAAATATTAAATTGCTTCGGGTTTCATAATAATTATATCACACTACAATTAATCAATTCAAATAACATATATTTTTGAAGAAAGAAAAATCTTATAAGCTTTTTTATTTTATTTTAATAATTAAATATAAGCAATATTTTTGTAACAAAAAAAATAATAATATTGATTTAATTTAGATGAATTTTAAAAAAAAATTAGAGAAAAATAACTCTCGCGATCCTCTAGCTTTATATAAATAACAATTCAGTCTTTTATCTTTTTTTTTCTTCTCGTAGTCCTCCATATGATGTTCTACCTTTGCTTTTCACATATTGAACTTGACAAAAAGTTTAGATTTATGTTTAAAAAAATACACCCAAATCTTACGTGAAAAGTCTAAAGGTGCTGAAAAACATAATAAATGAGAGTTTGAATTGTGATTTGTTGTTTCTGAAAATTATTTGCCATAATGCACATTTGCCACCTCGAATTTTGCACCAGAGTTACTCGTCATCTAATATCAATTGTTAGAACAACAACACAATCTTAAAAGATTAAAGAGAGAAATCACAAATAGGAACTCAAGACGTTTGGTAACGAAGTTCACCCAGTGATACATATGTCTCCGACTATAAAACAATTGTAGTTCCTTTTTATTAGATGTATGAATTAGAGTTTACTTACAAGTCGTGCTTAAATAGAAATAATAAAGTTCATATTACAACAATATCCTTGAACTATATCATGGAGAGCTATTGCCCCTTGCACCACCAATTGCTTCCACAACAATCAATTGAGCCATATTGTCTAGTTGATATTACCTATGAGCCATGCTCAACAAGTAGATTTTGTATGATTTTCCACATCAGAAAAAGAAGGATGTTACTCTAGAAGTGTTTTTTAGGAAAAATTTTGTTTAAGGAAATACTTGATTATTATGTGGTCCTTTGTGGCTCACATTTCTTTTCCGAGAACCTACCTATTGCACGGTTACAATATTATGTAGTGAAGTTTGTGATAAAAAAAATTGATAGAAGAATCTACTTTGACTTGTGTAAATTCAAGTCAAAGATATATAAACCATGATTAGGTGTTGATTAACACATGAGTATTGATTGACATTAATACATGGTGTGCTATAAAATTATGTTGATTGCTAAGTAACTTTATGAGAAAATCATCACGAAGGTTACACTATATTTTTCCATGTAATTTCAAAATAGAGAAAAAAATCATAGTTATTGTGCTATTTTAAAGTTTTCATATTATATTGTTGTATTTGATGGTACTCTTTAAATTTTCTCTGTCTTTCTTTTCCCAACAAAATGATTAAATTGCTATTTATAAAGGAGATAAATTATATATATATAAAAGATGATTTTCGCAATGCATCGCCGCATGGAATTGGGCGTCAAGTGGTGAAGAATAATGATCATCACTTCGCATTATTTTTTATTCAATGCTTTTATTTTTGTTGTTGAGCTATCGTAAATAATAGAGTTTTCATTTTACAATGACAAAGTCATCACACTAATATTTTGGTCTAATTATTCTAGTTAAAAATCAATCATTTAAGAGAATTTGAATCTTAATTAAAATAATATTTGACTAAATTTTACTTATTTTTAGACTAAACTCTAGATTATTAATACTTATCTCTAAATATTAAAAAATCAAAACCAAATAAAAATTAATATTTATTATTGAATGAATTTAAAAATATTATATTAATAATATAAAATAATTTTATATTAATTTATACTGTTAATCATTTAATATATCATATTAATTTTCAATATGTCAATTGACACTAATATATTGATTTTCAATATGTCAATATGTCGTTAAGACAATTATTCAATTATGTGTCGTGGTGACAAGTTGCGATTGGTCGTCACATTCTTATAGATTATAATAAAAAATAGAATGGGAGTGAAGCCGACTTCATTATACACTTCTTTCTTTTTTGGTCAATCATTATGCACTTCTAGACAAAACAAATAGTCGTTGCTTCTAGGCTTGGGCCCCTTCTTTATTCTTGAAAAAAGTCGTTGCTTCGTACGCATATGTGCATGCTCTTGGTTGTCATTTTTATTAACAAAGTGTTTATAAACAAAACAAACCATTTATAAAGCTACGCATGCTTATATGATCATCATAGAGTGATTAGGCATGTAGTGCCCCGTTAGGAGTACTTCACAAATTAAATAGACTTTCATCCTTTTGTAGTGAGTGTCACAATTAATTAATTTATATAAAAAAGTTATAAATGAAAAAAGCAAAATAACAAATTTATAAAGTTGATTTTTTCTGATATAATACAAATTTTATTTATGAAAATTAAGAATCATTTAATTTTTTTATTTAATTAGTATACAATTACATCGTAGTAAAAATTTCACACATTATTTAAATATAAAATCAAAAATTTAAGAGTATAAAAGAAACTAATACTAGCTTTTTTTTTCAATTAATATAGAATTTAGATTTAAATACAAGACTTTCAAATTTTTTACTATATTAATTAATTTGTATATTCTTTATAACTAACAATAAATGGTGATGGAGGGTATATGTAGCAATGTTAATATTATTGTTGAGATAAATACTATGTTTTATGTTCGAATCCAGAATCTCGCATTTATATGCGAGTTTTTTTACTATTCCATGTACAGATAAAAGAAAATGACGATAGAAAATTAATAAATAATTTTTTGAAAAAGTAAACTTTAAAAAATAATTAATTGTTTTTTACTTAGAAAATAATTAATTGTTAACAAATATATTGTTATTAGAATTTATTTAATTCTCATGATCAGTCATTAATGTTCTGTATTCGGGGATAGATTTAGTAGTGTTATATTGTGGTATGATAGTTGTACATATGTGTTTTAAGTTTTTATTTTTATTGTTGGTGGAAGTACATACATATAAGTAAATTAGTACATAATTATAACACACTTTTTACATAGGTTTAATTACTTTGTTCATTGCTAAATTAATATTTGATATTTTTTAAAAGTTTATGAACTAAAAAGGTTAAATTAAAGTCCCTAAATTGAGCAATAATCTGCAATTGAATATCTGATTTTTTGAATTAATATGTAAATGATTCCTTGAACTTTTAAATGTTAAAAAACAGATGCAATATTATTTGTCTCCTTCTCTCTCACTCTCCTCTAACTTTCACCATCATGAATAGGTGTAGCTTAGTCACCAATATTAATCAATGATTTCTTTTATAAAATAATACAAATCCAAAGTTTATTCCTATATTCTTAGAAAAAAGAAGGATAAAAAATTGCAAAATGAAAATGAGATGATAATGAAAGGAAAAAAAAAGGTCGGTAAGTTGAAAAAGAGGAACCCCGTGTGGGGCGTTACATTGAGACAGATGCAAAGGTTGAACTTGTTTTGCGGTCTTAAATTCAACTTCTAAACCATTGTTTTTTCTTGCATTTTCTTCCACATCTATCATCTATCGTTTGCCCATTGTTTTTTACTTTTCCATTTCTTTATTTATAAATATTCTAACACACACCTTTATAAATAAATCTTCAAACTCAAACATCTTTCCCTACTTGTCTTCTCTGCTTTCCAAACATCACAAAAACAAAACTATTCTTTTTTCTTCTTTCATCTCAAAAGCCACTAACATGTCTTCTTTCAAGAGCAAATTTGAAGGTCAATATTCGTTCATGTTTTGTCTCTTTAATGCTTCTACGTTGCTCCTTATCATATTATATGCGTTCATGTTTTTTTGGATCATTTTCTTTTGTTTTCCAAATGTCTTCTTTTGTGTGTGCATTGTGTTGTTCGGTTGTTATGGATCATTTCTAAAATAAAAATATGAGTTTTCTTTCTTAGGCGGAACACTAGAGACAACACTTACCCATAAGGAAAATATTGATAATAATTTTAAAAAATCAAAATAATCAAATATAATAATATTGTTTTTCGTGTTGGTCTCGGATACACATGTTTGAGACACATTACATGTCAGATGGATAGAGAAGAGTGTGTGGATGCGATCCAGATCTTTTGTTAAAGAATTTTCACATGGGAATTTTGAATTTTTCTACGAAATTGTCAAGAGTCTTATATTGGATCATATGTAAAATGAAAATGTGTTTATACAAGTGGGACATTCTTTACCTTATAAGTTTCACCGATTCAAATTCTAAGATAATACCGGAGAATTTATCTAAAATTCGTTGGACTATTTACTATCAAATTATTATTATCAGACCACTCTTTAGATGTTCAGTCTTAAACAAAATGTGTTAAAAGTCTTATGTTAAATGAGTTAGTCCAACTCAAATTCTAATAATATTAATTGTGTATTTTGATTGGAGAACTATTTTTGAATTTTGGACCACAAGTAAAACATGAAGATCTTTTTTATGGGTGTATCTCCTTTGAGTACTTGTTTGTGTTTTTTTTCATCCGTTCATGACACTAAATCATGTTATGTACTTTGGTTGATTGTCAACGTAAATGTGAATGAATAAAATCGTTCTTCTAAGTACCAAAAATAGGGGGAGAAAAGGACAAACTCTATTTTAAGCAAGATTCTAATCTTATTGCCATTGGTACAAATTAAATTAAGTCTATCATGGTGTACTGATATGAAAAAAAGATTAAAAGATTCATCTGTTCTAGTTGTTGATGTTTCTAAAGAATTTAACATGAATTGCAGATGAACTCATTGCCAATGCTGCTTACATTGGCTCTCCTGGAAAAGGTATCCTTGCTGCTGATGAATCTACCGGCACAATCGGCAAGCGATTCGCAAGCATCAATGTGGATAATGTCGAAGCGAACAGGCGTATTCTTCGCGAGCTCCTATTCACTGCCCCTGGTTGTCTCGAATGCCTCAGTGGTGTGATCATGTTTGAGGAAACACTATATCAGAAAACTGCTGCAGGTGCTATAGATACTAATTGTTTATGCAAGTGCTAACACTTCAATTTTTATTTTTCATTTCACTAATTGTTAAAATAGTGTTTCTCCAACTCAACTTCCAAGCTGATTTTGTAAAGATGAATTAAGTTCAATATTAAAACTTAATATAGTATCAGAGTCTATTCATCTTTCCACCCATATCTATATTCACGTACCAAATTCAATAGTGCAGAACATGAGGGTTGTATTGTGAAAAACTTAAGTTTCACATTGAATATACATAAAGCCTGAAATTAGTTTATAAAGAGTGACACTGCTCACTTTAAAATCTATTAGCGGGAGGCGTGAAGTGGATTATTGATTAAGTGTGGGGCGTGAACTTAGTTAGGATGCTTTTCTTTATAGTGATGCATTTGTATGAGAATTTTATAAAAGAAAATCATAATGTTATTGATGATCTTGAACATATTTGTGTATAGGAGAACTCTTTGTAGAGGTATTGAAGAAAGGTGGAGTTCTTCCTGGTATTAAGGTTGACAAGGGAACTGTTGAACTTCCTGGTACAAATGGAGAAACCACAACTCAAGGTTTAGATGATCTTGGTCAAAGGTGCAAGAAGTACTATGAAGCTGGCGCAAGGTTTGCAAAATGGCGTGCGGTCCTAAAGATCGGTCCAAACGAACCATCTCCATTGTCCATCCACGAAAACGCCTATGGTTTAGCTCGTTACGCTGTCATATGTCAAGAGAATGGCCTTGTTCCAATTGTGGAGCCTGAGATTCTAGTAGATGGATCACATGACATCCAAACGTGCGCTGATGTAACCGAGCGCGTCCTCGCAGCGTGTTACAAGGCTCTAAGTGACCACCATGTTCTTCTTGAAGGAACTCTTTTGAAGCCAAACATGGTCACACCAGGATCAGATTCAGCAAAGGTTGCTCCTGAGGTTATAGCCGAACACACGGTTCGAGCATTGTTGCGAACCGTTCCAGCTGCAGTTCCTGCTATAGTTTTCTTATCTGGTGGACAGAGTGAAGAGGAAGCAACTGTTAACCTTAATGCAATGAACAAACTCAAGGGTAAGAAGCCTTGGTCTCTTACATTCTCTTATGGAAGAGCACTTCAACAGAGTACCCTTAAGGCATGGGGTGGAAAAGATGAAAATATTGCTAAGGCTCAAGCTGCATTGCTTGTTAGGTGCAAGGCTAATTCAGAAGCTACACTTGGAAAATATCAAGGTGATGCTAATCTTGGTGATGGTGCTTCTGAATCTCTTCATGTTAAGGATTACAAATATTAATGCGCTAAGAGGTTTGAGGTTATGAAATTGTATTTGTTTTGGAGTTGTTTCACTGTTTGCATCAAGGTTATGGTGCTATTTTGTAGGATTAATAGTCTTTTTTTTTGGTTAGGTTGGTTATGAATAATGGCTTCAGGCTGAACTGGCTTGATTGGCATTTATTTTTCAACATGGTTGTGTGTACACATTTTTCACACTACTTTTTTATTTTGTGTAATAAAACAAGAAAAATTGTTATGTTTTGTGAAGCAGAAAGTGGTGTGTAAGAAGCATCATTTTTCACGCTACTTTTAATTGAGTTTCCTTTAGGCCTTACCCCACTTGATTTTCCATCATTCCATGTGTTGAAAGTGTTCAGTTTTTTTTTTTTTTCTTATATAATTGCAAAGCATTTGGATCATTAAGCACATTTTTTGTCTGCATACACATTTTGAAAGCTTATTTTTCCATGTTCACCCTTTATATTAAAATATATGTTATATGATGTGTCTCCTTCTCCTCGAGTATGTGAACTTTGGTAAAATTACGATGACGCTGCAATTTCATAGAAGTTTTAAAATGTATAGTTTTTGTCAAAATTGTAGTGACTAGTCGCAATTCTTACAATTTCACCACTAATCCAAACATACCTTATAGATATACATTTACTGTTACTGTGTGATTTATTAGATAACAACTGGTCCCCAAAACAAAAATTATTTTGGAAGATAATTTTTTATAGACGAGTGGTCTAGTGGCCTCACACACACGCAAGTGGGGAGGGGAAAGGGTGGAAACCTAGGATCGAACCTATACACCTGCATAAATGTCTTCACAGCCAAATCACTAGGTTGTAGCAATGATAACTTACGAAGAATTGTGATGTTAGGATAAATATTAAAAAGAAATTAGAGTAGTTAAAAGTAGGTAAAAGTAGTTATGAGTTGTTAGAGTAATTAGTTGTTTCTAATTTGGTAATAAGAGTTTGAGACACTAATAAGAAGCCTTGGTCTCATACATTCTCTTTTTTTTTTTTTTAACACTAATATCTAATTTTTGATGTATTTTATCCAACCAACACCAATTAAGTTGTCTTTTCAAGATAGAAAATACCACAAGCTTTACAAAGAGTGGTACCAATTGATGTTAATTTTTAAATGATTTTCAAACATCACACTATTCGAGACCATACGAAAAACTTTTCATAAGCTACCTAAAAACACTTACTATGAAGTGTTTCCTGAATTTGAGAAAGCATTTACCAAGTTGGGACATGGAGTGATGCTAAATGTACATGATGACTAATGGTCTAGTCACAAGCGATGACGAAAGTTGTGAACTCAACAATCTCTTTACAATCCCAAAATTAAATTCGTTTTGTATGATATAAATGATAGGGATCTGATTTTTGTATAGTGAAGGAATGAGAACGGTTACTTATAAATCCTTGTATTTCATTTTGGTTGTTATTGACATTTCTACCACCTCTACAATTCTAGAGTTACTTAGAGTAAGTTCGATAAGAGGATAAGAAGTTTAATAGAAAACGCAGGTTATAAATAAATGACTTATTGTACGATAGATCATCTATTATACGGTTGATTATTTTTTATCAATGTGTAAACAATTTTTTTCAATATCAAATTCTCAATCAAATTTACTTTTCCTACACGATGAATCTATTTTCATTTTTTATTTTTTTTTATAATACGATGTCTAACATGAGTCCAACAACAAAAGATAAATAAATTAAAAGAAAAATTGATTATTTAAAATTGGTAGAATGATAAAAGTTGATTACGATAAAAAAAAATACATATTATATAGTGATCTTAACTAAATTACAATCAATACTAACTAATTTGACCTAAAACAAACGCTTGATATATAAAAGATGATTAGTTGTATAATGAGACACTTGTTTATAACCCTTCATTGCCTCTTAACTCACTTGCTCTAGCAGCAAAGTTTAATTAAATGATCATTTTGGTACTCATAAACAAGAAATCTGTTTGGTGTAACAATAAATGAAAATTGACTTGATATTACTTTTTATTATTCATCAATTAAATGACGAAATGAAAGGAGCATTAGCTTTTTAGAATTCAAAATTAATCATTATGCAGTTGGGATTATACCAAGCCTAATTATGGAGAACAAAGGAGCTTTTTTTCTCATAACTTTGGGTCCAAATTTGAAAATCTTTGACTGGTGACTGGTAGGTTAATTAAGTGCAAATCACATTGCTTTTAGGTAGGACACAAAGCAATGTCTTGTTTAATATTTCTTTCGGGGTACAATTGTTCAATTTGCCTCTAAAAGTGCCACTAGAAAGGATATGGATTATATTATGATATTGGGGTCCCGTGACATGTCCGCAAATAGGCCCACAAAATATTTTTTTTCTACCATGGCCCAGAAAAATTTAAAGATTTATTTTTACAAAAGAAAAAAAAAAATAAAGTTAAATAATTTAAAATTGATGGTTCTTGTTGTCAACTATATGGTATAGTTGTTTTCGCCTAGAGACTAGACACCATCATAAAGAAATGTCCCTCTCGCACTTTCCCTCTCTCTGCCACTCATAACCTGATTGCAGATTCTTATTATTGGGTTTGGATTGTGATGGAAATTGCTTACCATTTACGGCCAAAAATACTTAAAAGCAAGTTGCAGACCCATCATTTTTTCCTATATGTATTTTGGTTACATCAAAAATTGGCATTAGAGTGCATAGATAGCATATTCTTTACACAAAAGGTTTAAAGTGTATTGAGACATATGTGAATCTAGACACAAAGTTAGTACTGTAATAATAATTATAATTATTATTATTAATATTTAATCTGTTGTACTTATTATTTTTTATTCGGATGTTTTGCTATACTTCTTTCTTGTTATTCTCTTAATACTTGTCATTAAAATTTAAATATTAATAAAAAAAAATTAATTTTTACATTGATTTATACTTTTTAATTTGTTCAACCACTAATATTGTAAAGATTAAAATTTTGAAGTATGAAGTTATCTACTGTATAATATCAACTAATTTATTTGGCATGAGCTAGCTATAAGTTGATTTTACTAAAAAAAGAAAAGAAAAAATATAAAGATATTGATAAGGACAAAAAGAAACAGTATTAAGCGAAATAAAAAAAAGAGTAAACAAGCATAGAGTTAAATAAATATATAGAGACAAAGAAAGAAAAGGGCGATTGGAGATAGTGAAAAGGTTGGAAAGAAAAAAGATGCTGTGAGTGAGGTGTGAGGAAAATGACAGGCAAGATGTCTCACCTTGTGAGATGAGGTGAGGTGAGGTGAGGTAGGGTGAATCAGTTTTGTGCAGGAAGCTTCTTTACTCTTTCCCATGTACAGACACTGCCTCTGTCCAGGAGGGTAAGATACATGTAAAATATATTGCATGTGTATATGTTTGTGTGGTAGTCATAGTCTTTTGCTGCCACTCTAGCTAGTACCATCACCTGCACTACCTAGCCTTATATTACAACTAAGGAAAAACCCCTTTTAATTCCTCTCTCTCTCTCTCTCTCTCTCTCTCTCTCTCAAAATACCAAAATCAAAGTTTGCTTTTCTTTTATTCCTTCGTTTTTATTGTGTGGGCCCTGCCTGAGAATTTCCCTTTCATGATTAATGGTTCATAGTTGTATTTAAGTTCTATTTTTAGGAGAGGTGGAATAATTTTTTAAGATATAAAATTATTTTTGAATATATATTTGAAAAAGTATCACATCTAGTATTTAACGCATTTTGAATGTAAAAAGAGTCTATAATTTTTTTTTTCTTTTTGAATTAATTTTAATTAAAATAATTGTAATTTTTAAATTTGAATCTGAATGTGATTTTTATATTACAATTATTTATTTAATTTATTTTATTTAAATATATTTTTTAACATATGTTTCAAGCTACTTTTTTACTAAAATTGATTTTATTTATCGTAAAACCAAATTCAGTCATGTGTATGAAAGCATTCGTAATGGTAATCTTATTTGATGTATTTGAATATATTTTTTGTTGAAATAAAATTTAGGGTGAGAGATGTCCTAATCTAAAGTGAGGATTGTCTTCCAATTAATTGGACATTTAAAAAAGAATTTTCAAGGAGTTAGAAATTTGATCTATTTTACTTATAATATTTATGGACACATTACTCGGTTTCATAGACGGTCTCATTTGGGGCTATGCACGTGATAGTTTTTCCGCACAGGAAGTGATGAGAAGTAACATACATCCCCCACAAATGAAATTTAATGGAAGAAAGATCATGCTATTCGCCTCGTAGATCTCTGTCTCGGAGAATATTATCATAAACATCATTTTATAAAACTATTATAATGTCTTATTCTTCAAAAGGTGAATAAGTATTTTTCATCAAATGAAATGATCGATCTTTTATATATTTTTAATTTAATATGCATTCGTTGGTTCGAAGAATAATTATGATGAGTTATTATCTTAATAATTTAATATAAACAATAAATTTTATTTATTTAACTGTAATTAAAATTTATACTAAAAGATTATTTCTACAATTTTATTTTATATTTTATTAAATAATTTCAGATGAATAAGTAATAAGTTTTTTTTTAAAATATAAATAAATATTGATAAATTATAAAATTATAAATTTCGATTACATAAATTTTATATGTTTGATTATTAATATATTTATATCAATTATCAATAATTAAATAAGTAAAATTTATCGTTTTTATTAAAATATTAAGAGAGGTAACTTGTCTCAAAGTTACTCTAGAATTAAGAGATTTTGATCTATTTTTATTTATTCAAACCTCATTGTTATTTATTATGATTAAATCACCTTTTTTTTGTCCTCGAACTTAAAGGGCCGGATCAAATAATTTTGTCTCTCAAGTATACAAAATGAAAAGCTAACTTGTCAAATTGAATACTTTTCATTTAATCCCTATATCATTTAACATATATATATATATATATATATATATATATATATATATATATATATAAATAAAGTTTATAATTAGTTCGAATAACATATTGAGATTCAAGTGATTGGCGACGATATAACTAGTAAATATGTTTCTTATCTTTTATTATTAAGGAAGGATTACACTTGTTTTTTTAGTTTAAGTAGCTACACATGAGCCTATGACTTTTTATTGTTGTTCGACCCTTACGGAAATTTTTGCTTTTGTTAAATATATAATGACTAAGATTAATTTTAATTGATTAATTCGATTGATATATATATATATATATATATATAT
>JBBPBR010000005.1:20625653-20636264 GCA_037974775.1 Cicer pinnatifidum
ATTATAAATAATTTTATAATTTATAAATTTATTATAAAATAATATTATTAAATAAAGAACATTTATGTCGATATTTATCAGTAATTAGTTGGGTTTTTTTTTTATTGAATTTAATAATTAATAATATAAATTACTACCATTGGTAAATGACTAATAATATTATAAAATAATATTATAAAATAATTTATAAATATATTATAGAATAACTTATAAAATAGTTTGATAATAATATAAATTATAAATTATTATCAGATTGTAAAATAATTTATAAATTATAAATAATTGTAAAATAATTTTATAATTTATAAATTTTTATAAAATAATATTATCAAATAGATTTTGGAGGTATTAAAAAAATTATGGATGAAATAGGAAAAATAGAGTAGGATTGAAAGAGATTAGATATTGAAAGCATGTTTGAGAGAGGAGAAAGAGGAGAGGTCCACATCAGCTTTTTAGCTGATGTGGGAAATATTTATATAGGTGGCATTAGATGGTGAGGTGGCATTCGGAGTTCTGTTTTAAATATATATAATAGATCGTGATAAAGATGGTTTAGATGTACATATTGTGTGTGAATTAAATTTATCATCTTTAGAAAAATGGTGTTAGAGATTGAAGGTGGGTCAAGAAGATTTGTGGTTTGAAGTGTTGTTGCATAAATATGGAGTGGAGCATGGGTGTATTTTGGGAGGGGGTAGAAGGGCATTGACTTGGAGTAACGATGTGAATACATCTTTTTGGCATGATCTTTGGAATGAGGTTGGTTTACTTAGTTCAAGATTTAGTAGGCTTAAAGGATTATCTTTAGATAAAATTATTTCCTCTTGAGATGTGTAGGTTGGGGGTGTTGTTAAATAACAAGCTTCCA
This sequence comes from Cicer pinnatifidum, assembly GCA_037974775.1. NCBI lineage: Eukaryota > Viridiplantae > Streptophyta > Magnoliopsida > Fabales > Fabaceae > Cicer > Cicer pinnatifidum. The sequence goes on from JBBPBR010000005.1 coordinate 20,626,525, forward strand.
ACAAATGACAATTTGGCTAAACGTTATAGATCAAAATAACCACATAAGTATTTTAAATGAAATCTGAAGAAAAAAAAAGGATAACGTTATAGATCAAGAGTTGTTCAAGAATTATTTCTTTTTTAACTCCAAAGGTAACTCGAAATGCGATCAACAAATCAAAGCACAACCAAGATCTTCTCACGTTTACCACAAGAATAAATTATCTGTAAGAACAAGACCATAGACACACATCATGACAGAGCTACATTTGAACTTCACTTAGGACACGCGAAGGAAAAAAAAGAAACCGAAAAAACAAAGTTAAATAGCAGTCTTAATCCCCAAGGCTAATCTAAGTAGAGTTTAATTCTTTAAAAAGTTAGATTGAGACAATTTAATCTTTTCACTTGAATTGGATAACTTGACCAACTATTTTTATCATCTTAAACAAAAAATTACAATTATTAATATTAAGTAATGGAGTAAAATTCTCAGTTAAACAGGTTAAGGTGAAAAGTAACTACACTTGTAAATTTGAGTGATAAAGTACATTTCACCCAAGAAAGATGTGCAACTGCAGCATGTAAAAGTCAGATCACTGCCCACCTAGCATTCAAAAGTTTATTGCTTTCCTTTCTGTACATTTCATCTACAAAGCATGATTTATTCATTTATGGCACTCAACACACCAAACAGAATTCATATGCACATCATTCATCAAGTAGATAAAGTAACAGAAGCAAAATTTTGTACAGATTTACTTGATTTTGGCTTTTAGCCTCCCCTAACTTCACAAAAGATTGGTAGTAAAAAATTCAACAGATGAATGGTTGCTATAACAAACTCTTTATTGCACTTCAGATTTCAAATAACCTGCAGAATGACAGCATATGTTTTATACCAAGTTTACAATTACAAATAAACTAAGCATATATTACCTCAAGACAAAGAACCTTACCCAATAACGCAGTTGAAAAATTTCTGATGAAAGCTGATTCTTAAGTGGTTGGAGTGGCTGACTTTCTTTGGTATTGCGATGATTCTTTGGATGGCATAGGGAGAGTCATTGTTCTGGAATTTCAATATCTTTATTCCATATTTGGATCTAAAAATGCCATATTGGGAAGAGTTACAACTCTGAAAGAAATAACTTTCATGTACTATTAATAAAAAAGTTTAATAGTTATGCACTGACAGTTTTACACTATCACCCAATGAAAACCCATCATTTTTCCATGTAGAACTATTAAATGGGTCAATGGAAAGCCCTGAACTGAAGCAGGACTGCATGCAAGTATATTTAGTTTTTAAATATATATATATATATATATATATATATATATATAAACAGTTTTGCTTACATTGAAATTACCACCAGTTGCAAGTTTTCCAGGCTCGCAGCAGGACCTGCCAAACAAATAAGAAACTCATAATAAAGAAAACTAAAACCAAACCACATTTACTTTTTAATTTACCAGTCAACTTTGTAAGCATCTTCTTTCCCATTCGCTGGCATCAAAATAGTACGTTCTTGAGGCTTGTTGACCTGTTTTCCGAAAGTTCAGTTAAATTACATCCGATGTGCCAAACTTCCAAACATGTGGTGAGTGAAAGTAAGAAATATAACCTGCCAAACATATGTCGTTCCATAATCACAACCGCTAGCTATGTTCAATGCATCAGGGCTAATTGCAGCCTGGAATAGCATACATAAAACAGAAGAAGAGAAAAAAGTCGAGTCATGAAAGAGACTCAATGCAAGAAATTTTGCGTTATAGGAGAAATTCTCACCTTTGAATATACTCGTATTCTATGTACTTCAAAATAACTTAAAGCCCTCTTTTCAAGTTCAAGTATATTATATAGATAAATTCTGCAAGAAGGAAGAAACAGTTTATTTAACGGTTTGAAGTAAGTTCTCTAAACCATGATTTGACTCACAAAAACAAAATTTAGGAGAATACCGGTTATCCATGCTGGAAGCTGTGAGTAAAACTCCACGCTCATCTTGAGACAAGCTAGTTATACCATCAGCACCATGTAATTTTTGCTGCAATGACAAAGAAGAATATATTCTTGACACTAAAGATTGTATCATTTTCAGAGCTTCACAATATCTAATTAATGATGGGGAAACCGCACGCCCAACAATCTTGAAGGAACAAACATGAACCCACAAAGATTTACTTAGTTTGAAACCTCTTGAATTTCTACCCATTTACATTTATTTATAAACTTTAATTGATTTCCCAACAAATAGAAATCAAATAGAAAATCAGAAATGTCCAAACACAAATAGCATAATACAACTGGTATTTTCTATCACGGTTATACTTTAACCTCATGTGAATATAGTTTCATAAGCCCTGCGTATAATATCTTATTAAATCTTTGTAAATCATGGTTAATTTTATTGACGATCCTCAATTTGCAACCTCTTGAGTCTGACTGTATAGAAAAAAAAAACCGTTACGAACCCAAGAATTGGATTTCAAAAGAATTAGAAAAACACTAATATTTAGAGAATGATAAGAAATAATAAGAGAGAATCTCTCAAAGAATAAGATACACTAGAACGGATATGCTTCTCAAGGGTGAATGCACCCTTCAACTGAAATACCAGTAAAGAAAATTCTAATTTGGCAAAAGATCCCCCTCAAATGGGAAGTTAACCATTATTTATAGGTTCTATGTACAATGAGATAAAAAGTAAAAGGCCAATCAACCACTATCCTACGAAATAGGAAACCACTAACAAACCTATAAAACCTCTTATCTCCTAACTAACTAATTCTCCTATATCTAAGTCCTAACAAAAACACTACCATTTCACAGGCCAGTTTCAACCAACCTTTTCTGTTGACTTAGGAAGAGGGCCTTTATATGTGACGCCTTGTTTCAGAAATCTGGTATCCCAAAACTTTACTGTACTGAAATAAACCAATTGGATTTTGAAATCAATCAAATCAGCTAAAAACTTCAGTCAACACAATTTTGTTTTGATGGGTAATACATCAAACAAACCTATGTTTTGACCCAGCAGTGGCTATGATGAATTGATCCTTGAGCCAAAGAACGGATGTAAGGCCCATGGCATCAACCTAACAGATCAGAATTGTTGACAGAACAGTTTAGTTTACAAAATGAGAAGGAATGGCAGACCACCAACAACTAACCCTGCCTATCCTTACCCTTCCTCCATCTGATCTATGATAAAGATTTGCTCTTTCAACAACAGCAGTTGAACTAGAAAATCAAACAGATTATATGTGAACTTTGAATAAGACATTATGTTCATTTGAAACTGATAATAAACAGATAAAGTAAATACTCATTACATGAATTTGACAAATAAATCATTGACTTACAATATTGTATCTTCATTGGGGATACTAACCGTTGACTTGCATCTCAAGTCCCAAAGACGAAAGGATCTATCCTTTGAACCAGAGACGAATATATCTGAAAATTTGGAGATAAAAGGAATGTTGATTGCTAATATATCACTTTGCTAAAATGAACACACATTTTAGGGAATGAAAACATAAAATATTTTCACAAAATAAACAGCCCCATAGAGATGCATATACAAAGCAATATTACCATCATTAGTTGGGTGAGAACAGATAGATTCAATCCAATCCCTGTGCCCCCATAACGTTGCAAGACATTTCTTTTCTTCAACATCCCATACTTTAATCTGTAGATGATCACCACAAGAACATTCAAGATAAAATCAGCCTAAAGGAAACTACTCCAATGCTGCTATATATCTAGTAGTTAAAAAGATGACGGCGTTCTAATTCAATGACATGAAATTGGTATCTATTGGCTTGAATTTCGGTTAAATCTGATCAACAGTGCTTTTGATTCAAATCAAGCAAATAGCATATGAGAATCAAGAACAAAATGAAGCAAGAACAACAATGTGGAATGGTCAATGAAATTAATCCAAGCAAGCAATATTAAATCAATAACAACACTATGACTTACAGTATCATCGCCAGCAGCAGTGAGAGTTTGGGTATCTTCCTGCAAATAATTGTAAATCAATTTAATACATTACTTAAATGAGAAGGGCCCTCTCCAAACACATCTTTTATTAGCTAACAATTTTTTTTAACATGCAAAAATCATAAGTTAATCAGTTTTTGGCTAGAAAGGAAAACATTTAATCCTTCTTACTCAAACTATAAGCAAAAGTACCAGATTCTAAAACATGCAAACATCATAGATTTTATTTAGTGCAAACACCAAAGTAACTTCAATGTTGGGTGATCCTCGATGATAAGAAGCAAGAAGAAATCAGTTTTTGGCTAGAAAGGAAAACATTTACTCCCTCTTACTCAAACTATAAGCAAAAGTACCCACTTTCACACTTATTAAGGACAATAATTAAGTCAATTTAATTCTTCTTGATTTCATGTGAAAACAAAATACAATTACGTTGGAAAGAAACAATTCAAGTTAATAAAAATCAATCAAAGAAGTTACCAAAGAAATACATATTCTAAAAAATGTGAATACTTAATTACCAAATTAAGGCCTACCTTAATCCAACCAACATCCAAAATAACCTGACCACAAATCCCAGTTTCTTCATGGGCACACCATTCGCTAATCTTCTCTGAGATTGAAAACGTTCATGTAATAATACGTAAATAATGAACTATGAAATTATGCAAAATGGAACTAAAATAAAAAACGAACTTGTGTTGCGTCGAGTGTCAAACAAGGTTACGAAGCCTCCGTCATCACCTGCAGCAAGGTCGTAGCAACGTTTTGAAGTCTACACCATAAAATCAAAAATAAAATTACCAAAATAATAAAAAAAAAAATCAAGAATCAAAACTAAAAAAATTAGAAAAACAAAGAAGTGTGTGTGTGTACTACCTTACAGAAGGAGAGACCAAAGTTCACATAAATGGAGTCATTACGCCGTAGATTTGTATATCCAATTTCTTTGAAGACAGAGTATTTATCAATGTTAGGTCGTTTAAGATCTGTAAGGACAACACAAACCACATAGAGAGAAATCAAATTGTTAAAGAAAACAAAACTGTGCAGTGAGTGGTGATTCTTAGACAGAGAGAGAGAGAGAGAGTAAGAGAACCTTGAAGAGAATTGCTCTCCCTTGAAGCAGTGTAGTTGAAGAGCACTTTGGATTTTCTAGCTTCCATTGAACAAGAACAAGAACAAGAACAAGAAAGAAGTTAATAACAGTTTAATTATTAGGAAAATATATAATAGAGGGAACTTCAAAATTAACTATATATATAGATAAGTATCCAAAGATGCATTCTATGATAAATGAGGAATAACAAACTTAACTAACTTTTAAGAACCATGAGTTTGAGATGTAATTAACTACTAGTTTAACTCATACTAACTGAACTTAAGATCAAACAAACCCAAAATTGATATAAGGGAATGAAAAAGAGGTTGTGACATTTCTTTGGTAAGAGGAATGCACAGATTACATTCACACCCAACATCATATCTATAAATCCCTAAACCATAGATAATTTCAGAAAAATATCACTACATGCATAAAATTCACAAACTAAGTACACCTAATAGACGGTTTTGTATGTTACCTTGAAGAAATAAACGATGAGAAGTGATCTTAGATTTCAACCATTGAAGATGAAACTTCAACAGTTCAACCTTATGTTTCTCTTTAACTTATTTTCTTTTCTTTCCCATTTTCCTCTTTTTCTTCAATTTTTTCACGTCTCGCATTCTAGTTCCAGTTCTAAAGGTATAATCACAAATTACAATGGGTAGCTTTCTCTCTTTCTTCTTGCTCTTATTTATAACAAAAAATATTCATATTTTTTCGTAAGCAAAAGTTAACAAATTAAACTCCAACTATAGTGTGAGACAAAAATAAAAAATACGTTAGACATGTTATATCGATAAATTTATAGATAATTATTTTATATAGTATCTCAAAATAATAACATTTAAAAAGCATTATTAATATATTTATTTTTTATCAAAAAACAAAAATATAAATTTTTATATTAAAATAATAATTAATAATATGTCAATGTATATTGATTAATAAAATTCAGCTTAATTATCGTTTTGATCTTTTTATTTTAATAAATTCACGAAATTAGTCATCTTATTTTAAAAGTTGACAACTTTTGTCGCTCTTTATATTTTTAAACTAAAAAATAACAATGGACATACAATGTCATAAATCATAATATAGACTATCTAAGTTGAAAATTAAAATAGGGAATTAAATTGAATTGAAAATTAAATTACAAAAAAATAAAAATCAAAGTTGAAAATTAAAATTTTAGAGAGTTTTATTGTGATTTCATAAATGTTATTCATTTGCGTCACACGTCGTATTATTTAAATCTTACCACATTATCCTTTTTTTAAAAAAATCAAAATAACTAAAAGAATCATATTTCAAAATAGGGAATCTATGTGTGATTTATTTGTTGGGTATTCAATTATGAGTCTTTAGTATCACATTGACCAGAAATGGTGGCTATATTGGATTTATAAGGAGAATGACTCATATACCTAATACCTTAAGGTTTTTGGTTGATATATGGTATTTAAGTCTGTTATTAATCATTGTTTAGCTCATTCCGAATTGTTGTACTCCTCCGGACTCCCGAACATCATTTGCCATATTTGTGTGTTTAAAATCTATGTGTGATTCATTTGCCATATTTGTGTGTCTAAATTGGAAACAGTAATCTCAAAATATAATCTGAACAATTGACGATCTATATCTGATGTTCTTTCCAAAACTAACAGTAGATTGATTAATTTTACACATTAAATAGTTGGTTTTCCGTCATAATATATGGTAGAATGAGTAAACCTTCGATAAATAACCTGAAGAATTGATAAGTTATCTTGTTACGTCATTGAACACAAGTTATGGTACATAGTGAAGATAAGACTCTCCATTTTTCATCATGGGAGCCAACCTTGTGAAGATTATAGTTTGAACCTGTAATGTCCTTTAGTTAATATTTTGGGGTTAATTAAGCAAAACGAGTATTAAACTAATGACAACAAGCTAATAGCATATATTGTGACATATTAAGTAATGAATGGATTCATTTTAAAAAATACAACTATATAAAATAATACGTAAGTTAATCTATTGCAATGGTAGTTAATGGATTATTAACATTTATATATTGTACAGATAATTATATTTATATGTTTCGTTTTAGAGGTGAAGTTTCGAAACCATCTAAATATATTTATGTATTATAAATTTTTAATATAGTAAAAAAAATAATGCAAAATTTTTAACGTCCCCTTCCATCTGTCGAAGAGGGTCGACGTCGTTTCTTTCACCGTGAAGTGTTGCCCTTCATTAAAAATATTGGTCTTTTCTATTTCCATTCATCTCATTTCCTTCGCCGTTGTTTTAACCCTAAGTTGGTGTTCTTTTTCGGTTGAACATAAGATGAAGTTTCATATTTGAAACCAAATTCGAGAAGTAAATGTCTCATTCTTCTATTGATAAGTTTCATGTTTGGAACCAAATTCAACAATACTACAACTTTCCTAACTTCAAAAATTACCTCTTCTTCGTCCTTTCCCGTGTTTAGGCAATTAATTACACGTTCTTTACTTTCATTTTCCTTAAAATAACTAAATAAATTTATGAAACAATTATTTGTTTTTAATTTTTATTTCCTAAATTTGCTTCATCTTGTATTGTTCTGCTAGGATTGGGAGATTTTTAGTTTGTGTATGTTTTTGTGTTTCATTTGATTATTATGAACTAAATTGAATAGAATCTAGTTGACTGATGAAAGTGATTATTAAATCATTGCTTGAATTTGGTAGCGTTACTCAAACCGCTATGCTCACTATTTGTTATTATGTCGTTTTGTTAGTTAGTTAGTTCATCAATTTCCAACAATTGCTTAACTACTTGTTCTTTGATATTGAATGTCTAAAATGGTAAGTATGTGTATATCAAATGTTTGGAAATCACTGAAATTATATAGTTTAACTTGGATGGCATTGCCTGCAAATTGCAAATCACATATTTTGAGACTTTTTTTTACTCATTGAGGTGTAAAATGTGGTATGATCATCAAAGTGTATGTTTGGATTGGCAACGAGTTTGACATAATCACATAATTTTCATAACTGTAATTTCATCAAACTTTTCATAATTTTAAACATACATAGTCTTTTGAATGCTAGTTTATATAAAACTATGTGTTGTGCTATGCAACATTTCGGATTTGATGGATTCCTGAGTTCCATGACGTAGCATTGATAACTATGTTGCTTTTATAATTTTCTTTCGACTAGGGAATATCTATAGAGGTTAGACAAGATGCATATTTATATTTGAAGAATAACCTGATAAACCTATATAATTTAATGCGTCAAGAGTACCATCAATTTTGCATCAAACTTTGTGTTTCTCCCAACCAAGTTTGTTCTTTTCTCTAGTAATATTTTTGGTAATTTTTGCATCAAACTTAGCAAATTTGATTCTAGGTCATTTACCAAACAAGTTTGATTCTAGCGGTTTTAAAATTTGATTTTTAATTTTTCAAATATGGCTATTAGATGTGGATGAAAAGAAGTGAAATCATTATCAAATTATTATAATTTTATTTATGGATTTTAGATTGTTGTTAGTTTTTTTTTTCTCTTTCAAATTTTTATTATTCATTGAGAATGCGTTAGACATGAAATTTCTAATTTGTAGTTAAGATTGATTTTGTTGATTTTTCTATAGAATAAGCTCTTCTAAAGTGAAGCTTGTGCTGGTTACATGGTCTCAAACGTGGAAAGCAAGCACATTCAAATGTTTTTTATGAACTTGTAATTAGGAAGGGATTTGTACAAAGCATAATAGGGTGAAAAGAAAATAGTGAGGGAGGAGGAGGGTAATTTGTTAACAAGTTACATTGATGTTAAAACTGTCGTCCAAAAAAAGAGTGAAATTGAGGCATGAGCAAATAAAGTTGGACCCGTTTAAACTATTTGTTTATGTGTTGTGTTCTCTCCATTTTACCATTTTGTTGAGAGGTATGGGAGATTAGTTTTGACTAATAACTCATGTCAGTTTTCTCTTATAGAGCTAACTCATTGTGTTGACTAATAACTCATTAATTACATTCACTTATCATTGGTTCAGTTTTGAGATACTCTAATAAACTGAGTGGATCAAATAAACTTCTATTATATATATTTAAAACACACTCCCGATGCCACCTCATTATATTTGGCCACTTCATCATATTTCATCCAACTCAGCCAAAAAGCTGATGTGTACATCTTGAAAGTATGTCCTTCTCATTCAACAACTTCTCCTCTTTCTTTCATAATTTCTTTAATACCTCTAAAATTTATTTGATAATATTATTTTATAATAAATATATAAATTATTTTTATAATATTATTCATAATAAAATATATATTCTATTTAATAATAATTTATAATTTATATTACTATCAAATTATTTTATAAGTTATTTTATAATAAATTTATAAATTATTGTGATCAACATGATTTTCTCTCATTTTAATTTTTCTACTCATATTCAATTATTACAAATCAATAAAGTAATATTATAAGATAATTATATTTATAAAATTATAAAATTATTTTATAATTATTTATAATAAATTTATAATTTATAAATTATTTTACAATTTATATTATTAGTCATTAAATTTAATTGAAAAACCCACCTAATCACTCATAAATATCAACATAAATATTCTTTATCTAATAATAA
>JBBPBR010000005.1:20636697-20686104 GCA_037974775.1 Cicer pinnatifidum
TTTTGATACATATCAATATAACAATAATTCAATTGCACAAATAATTAGTTAAAATTTTTAAATACCTAAAATTGATTTAAAGTATATGTACATCTTTAATAAAATAAATTTCAAACTCTTCATGAAATGTATTCAATAATTTTATTTTTACAACAACTTCTCATGCTCACAATTAAAATATCATACTAATAAAATAAATAAATTTAAACAACGATACAATATAATTCAATATTAATATTTTTTTTAAATAAAAAATATTAAATAGTCAATCATATTTTTAACTTTTTACGTCTTATTTTTGGGTTTGTATTTTACATTTTATTTCATCAAATAAATACAAGTACCATTATATGTTGAAAAATAAATTAACAATCAAAGTACAATGAGTCAAATAATTATCCTATATAATAAATTATCATACGAATTTTATAAAATATTTTAAAAATTAAATTAGATGATGATTGTGATAAACATGATTTTCTCTCATTTTAATTTCCTAATTATATTTAATTATTACAAATTAATAAAATAATATTATAAAATAATTAAATTTATAATACATAAAATATCACTTATAAAATTTATAAAATTAATTAATTAATATCCGCGCAGCGTGCGGGCCATAATCTAGTTGTTATAATTCCTGCAACTAATTTTTCAAACTTACTAATTCAATCAGATAATAGCATTCAAACAAACCTTCAGCCGGTGGTGTATGCTAATGACCAATTGAATTTTAATTTGAATTATGTATACTTAACAATCACTCATTATTTCAATGAAGTGCGATCACGTTCTCCTTCATGTAAGAAACCGTAGTTATAGAGTGAATATAATGTTGTATTCCATTAATGCCTGTAACAATCCACTTGATAAATATATATATATATATATATATATATATATATATATATATATATATATATATATATATATATATATTTATTAAATCTAAAATTTAATCAGTGAAATTATTAAATTAAAAATAAAATAAATGATTTAAAATTTGATTAATTTAGGAAAGCGATATCAAAGTAATTTTAGATAAATGAAGGGTAAAGAAGAGAATTCTCACTATATTTCTCTAAACACATACATAAAAGAGTTCCTCATTTTTTTTTCAAAACACTCTCCCTTCTTCTCGTAAACAAATTCAAATAAAACCCCAATACTAGCTACCTCTTTCTTACTTTTTCAAATCCTTCATAATTCTTAACACTCATTTTTAAACTTTGCATGTCTAAATATGTTCCAAATTCTTAGAAATCAGATTAGATTAACGAAGTAGGGAGCTTCAATAAAATAAGTAGCTTCAACATTTGATTATATAATTCTAAGAATAATGGGATGAGAAAATTCTACTAAATATTTATGACCAAACTCCATCATTCTAAGTATAATTCAAAATATATGTCATCAACATCAATGTTCTCTTCACTTTCCAGCAACATCAATTTTTCAAGATCATCAACAACAATAACAACTTCCAACTTTAACCTTATTGTGACGAAAAATAAAACAAATTAGAATATAGCGCTTTTGAAATTTATAGCACTTTTTGTCAAAAGTGTTTTAAAGGGGTTCATGTTTTTTAAGTTTTACTATTATAACAGTTTTACATTTATAGTGCTTTGTGTCGAAAAAGCTTTTAAAAGAGTTCGTACTTTTTAAGTTTTATTATTATAGCGCTTTTTAATGAAAGTGTCATTAAATATACGCTATAAAATATAAATTTTGGTGTAGTTTTACGGCACTTTTAGAAAAAGCACTATTTAATACTTTTTTTAAAAAAAAAATAATATACAACAACACTTTTACTCAACAAACGTTGTTAAAGGTCTGTTGTTAAATCCAAATTTTGGTATAGTGATTTTTTTTCCATTGATTTACTTTCCACATTTTATTATTTTACTATAAACTGAGTTTTAATGACTTTGTGAAAAGTGTAGTTTTCATTTGTAATTGATTTAACTCTATTTGGACGTCTACAACTCAAAATATGAATAAAAATATTACGCACGAGTCAAGTTGATTTTTCAACAAAATTCAGCGTTGCGTTAAACCAATGAAACAATATAAAACTACACAAAATAGCTAGTTAATCAAGAAAATGAAAGCACAAACACCTTATTTAATCAAAAAAACGATTTATTTAAAATAACTCTAAATTGAATATTGAATTGAAAGAAATAAGCTAAGCAATTGATTCAAAATGACTCTAAAAATATGACGGATAAAGGTTCATCAAATTGCATATATAGTTTGGGAAAATGAAGATGAAGCTTCTTCCCATAGCTCTATCATCTTGTTCTCATGGCTCAGAAAAACTAGAACAGTAAGATAAGTAATTATTGTTAGATAATATTATTATATATTAGTAATAAGGGTATTTTAGATATTTCTATTTTTTATATATATATACTCATTGTAACTCTATTAACTCAAGTTTGGTTCATTCTATGTTATGAAACTCTAGAGTGGTTGTCTCTCTTCTTCCTCTTTTCCTTGTTAACAATTATGACTCAAATTTTTCTTTTAATGAACGGTCTTATGAAAGATTGTATAACACTTTTGGAAGTTAAAATATTAAAACTTGAAAGTAATTTAGTAAAACTCAAAATACCTATACTTGAGACCAAAGAGTGTAATAGTTGAATAATTCCCCATATGTTAAAATTGTGATGATTTCGAAAAATAAACTTCTAATTTAAAGTTCGAATTGACATAAGTTACAAGTAAAGACATGAAACTTGTTAAGTTAAATGATTCATTTGAATTATCAAACAAATTTTAAAACGTCTTTTAAAGGAACACCTAGAAAGAAATTCAAAAATTCTTTTAAAAAATTTAACAAAGAAAATGATAAGTTGTATGCATTTAACAAAGAAAATGATAAATTTCATGCACCACATGTTATTTGTCATTATTGTTCCAAAAAGAGTCACACGAGTTAAAGGTCACATAAAAAAATACATTGTTCCTAAAGGTACTATGGTTTAGATGTCCACAGTTGCTACTATAATCTAAAAGAACTCAATGAAAATTCAAGACCTATAAACTCTATTTAAAATTTGTTTTGTAAATATATTTGTGAGCATCTACAAATCAATAGTTTAGTAATAAAGGAAGCTCATGATTGATTAATTAATGTCTTGAGCTACTTGCATATATGATTTCTATTCATGTTTTAAGGAGAAATTGTGTTTCTGTAAATCACATATGATTGATTTGAAATATGTAGTTATTCATTTGATACATGTTGAAAAATTTATTTATGTACTGGTTTGAATTTGTATAACTAATTTATTGTTTAGATTTATATCTCTTAGTTAAGTGTATGTCGGATGGATTATTTTGAGAGAATGTTTGTTTTTGTTGCAATCTTAATTCTCTTTGCCCTCTTGATTTGGCATGATGTTTTATGTTTTCCTAAGATTCGCCTTTAATGTCGTCTATAGTTCTTAATTAAATGTTGCATCTATACTATACTATAATAAAATATTCTTTAGAGGTTGAAATTCTCTTTCACTCTCACATATATAAAATACCACTTTCTCACTAAATATTAATTTTGCATCATATAATTGCATCTTGCACTTTATTTAATTTGTAGAAGGTGTGTATAGTGTTTACAAATTGGATAACGACTTGCTAAAAGGATCAACTTTCTGATAGAGTCAATCATATAATTTCATCTTGCACTTTATTTAATTTGTAGAAGGTGTGTATAGTGTTTACAAATTGGATAACGACTTGCTAAAAGGATCAACTTTCTAATAGAGTCAAATCTATGGTAGTAATTTCTTCATCAACCCAATTGAACACACCGGTGGTGTAATAATCAACCATTTCCCCATACTGTTTATTAAACTCGGCATGTTGAAAATCTCCTCCTCGTCTTAAAAGAAACTTCTAGAATCTTTCAAAGATTTCACCATGCAAACATTAAGCTAACAATCTACAGACTCAGAGTCGTTCCTTACAATTTCTATCAAGAATGGTTTTGAGTCCTAACAAACAAACAAAAAGTAATTCTCAACTGATATGACTCACTTAACAAATTTTTAAATCTAAGTCATACATTTTTAACTATAAAATTCTCTTTCACACTCACATATATAAAATATAACTTTTTCACTAAATATTAATTTTGCATCATATGATTGCATCTTCCACTTTAATTAATTTGTAGAAGGTCTGTATAGTGTTTACAAATTGGATAACTACTTGCTAAAATGATCAATTTTTCCATAGAGTCAAATCCATGGTAGTTTTTCCATCAACCCACTTGAACCCTCTCTGCAACGCCAGTGGTGTATTAATAATCAATCCTTCTGCCATGTTGTTTATCAAATCGGCATGTTGAAAATCTCCTCCTTGTCCCAGAAGAAGCTTCTAAAATCTTCCAAAGACTTCATCATGTAAGCATTAAGCTGACAATCTACGGACTCAGAGTCGTTCCTTACAATTTCTGTCAGGATTGGTTCTGAGTCCTGACAAGAAAAAAAGTGATTCTCAACTTATATGACCCACTTAACAAATGTTTAAATCTAAGTCGTACATTTTTTTACTATAAAATTCTCTTTCACACTCACATATATAAAATACCACTTTTTCACTAAATATTAGTTTTGCACCATATGATTGCATCTTCCACTTTAATTAATTTGTAGAAGGTGTGTATAGTGTTTACAAATTGGATAACTACTTTCTAAAAGGATCAACTTTCCCATAGAGTCAAATCCATGGTAGTTTCTCCATCAACCCAATTGAACCCTCTCTGCAACGCCGGTGGTGTAATAATCAATCCTTCCGCCATGTTGTTTATCAAATCCGGCATGTTGAAAATCTCCTCCTCGTCCCAAAAGAAGTTTCTAGAATCTTCCAAAGACTTCATCATGCAAGTATTAAGCTGATAATCTATAGACTCAAAGTCGTTCTTTACAATTTCTGTCAAAAATAGTTTTGAGTCCTTACAAGAAAAAAAGTGATTCTCAGCTGCTTTCATTGCGGCAAACTGAATAGACCTAATCGAAGAAGTTCGGGAATTAAGACGCGGCAACAAGGTAGCTGCATGAGGGAAATTTAAGGAAGCGGATTCACCTTTGAAAGCCAAAGCGGCTACATCATAAGCTATAGCTGCCATGTTGGGGTGAGAAAATGTTCCAAGCCAAACACGAGTTTTGTTGTTAGGTTGTCGTAACTCACACACCCATTTTCCATTCCTTTGTCTCACACCTTTGTAAATTGGGTGTCTTGTCTCATGGAACTTCTTCCTTCCACCCCTTCTTTTCTCTATCATCTTGTGTGTGTAACTAATAAAAATAATGTGTCTATAATCTATCTATTAACTTATCTTATATATATTGATCACCTTATTATATAAAACAACGTGACCCTTAAAATTTTCAGTAAGGTGTGTGGGTGTGACGCATGCAAGTGTGTATGTAAAAATGCATACACAACCAATAAGAGGGTGAAATGGGATTAATTAAATAATAAAATAGAAATATAAGGTGTGGGACTCGTGACTCGCTTTTGTCTGATAGCATTGATATATATACATAAATATCGAATATCGAGGAGTATATATTAGAACAGGAACATGCTTGTGTGAAATGTTTAATTTGGGGGTTTGGCAAAGAAAGTAACAAGAGGTACAGTGACTTATTATTGTAGCACAAGGATGGTGTGAGAAGCGTGCTTAAAGTGTTAATCGGGACCATAATATTTAATATACTAATAAATAATATTTTATGCTACACGTGCAAGTGGACGGGCCTAAACTAGTATTACGAAATTAAGTCACGTGTTAGAAAATAAAAGTGAAAACTACGTTTTCATATTATAATAAATTATTTTTATATTTGTTTCTTTTGAATGATATTAACGGAGATCTATAATTTTTAATTTTAATAATAAATTTTAATGTTCTCTCTACAGAAAAATTGAGTTCAATTTTATTATTTTTAATAATTTTTATTTTATTTAACTTTTTATTATTTTAACTCCCAATAAAAATACGAGAGAATTTGGATTTTGTAACATCCTAAAATTAAAGATTAAAAACAATTAAAATTTTCGATTTTACAATTTAAAAATAATCTAAATTATAGATTATTATTATTATTATTATCTAAATATGCAAGATACTTAATAAAATTAATTATCCTTCTATATATGATCTCAAAATAGGATTTGAGCATGTTTTAATCAATTATTCGATTAACAAGCTTAGCATCTGCTTGTTACCATTTCAGAATTAAACCATGCAATTTATATGGTGATGGTTGGCATGTATATAGGTAGTAACAACAAATAAAATCAAGATGTTTTTTTAAAACCAATTACCCGATTAGAAAAAAATAGGGGATGAGTTTATATTACTATGTTGGAAAGAAATTTATTCTCTTAAAACCACATATAGATGAGTATTAAACTTCACAAAGAGATAAGGTTTAAACTCCACATGAATGGGTTGTGTACCCTATATATAGATGAGTTTTAAACTCCACACAAATGGGTCTTGTACCCCACACTGGATGAGCGGGTGCTCCACATGATGAGATAATACTCACTTCACATAAGTAGTATATCTCCATCATTGAATTGATTAATTATTTTCTGCATAATAAATGTGTATATTGGAATTATTCGATTATGATAAATGTGGATTATGGTTAATTTAATTAATAAGTTTTTATTAATTATTTGAAGTAATTGGTTATTATAACAAAATCTTAGTTATATCATGAATATCTCTAAAGAATATTTTTAGAAGAAGGCGGGTGCCATGATCGACTTTTTCGGTTACCGTTCCGACTGAAAACAATACTTGTTTTAATATTATGTGTATTATTCACTGGGATTTAGTATCTCATTAAAGTATTGTTTTCAGATATTGAGACCGTTAGGGATGTCGAGAGTTGAAAAGTCTTACCTCCCTTGAGAAGACGATTTCCTTCGATTAGGTTAGTAAATCAAGAATAAGTAGACATAGTGTCTACATCATACTTTATTTTGGGATTAGATACTATTTGTCCAATTTTGAATATTTTAATTATTAAAGATTTTTCAGTTGTAAGGATTTATTTTGAGATTTCATAACATTACTTCTTTCGAACAATTCATTATTTATCACAATGCCTTATTCTCTTATATCATTTGAAATTTTTTCCATTATTACCTTAATTTTTATACCCATGTAACTAGGCTTTACAGGTTTTCTAAAGTTGGTGACAGGGGTAAGGAAGCAAAAACCACTCCTCATTGGCATACCTAGTCAATGGAGTTAGAGCATGTGTGTTAAAGGTATTTAAAAAATATTTATGGTTACGCGAAATTTGTTAGGTTAGTTACATGAAGAGAATTGTACAACAATGTATCATACTTTAATTATATAACAATTCTTCGCATAATCATTTTATGTTTTATTTTTTCTCTTTAATTATTTATCTCTTTTTTTGACTCAACCATGATTCTCAACACGGTGTCAGAGTAATAATAATTATTCTGCTACATTCTTTTTCTAAATTTTCTTTGTCCTTTCTTCCGTATTTTGAATCCAGATTTATGATTCTTCATTCTTTCCCAACTTGGTTGGATAATATTTGAAGATTCAAGATTGAAAATGAAAAAACATAAATTTGGATTCAAAATATCATTGTCTAAATCTTCCTTCACTAATTTCTTGTGTTATAAATCTATTTTTTTTTTTATCAAAATACATTTTTATGATAATAATATGTTGGGGCACAAAATATGTAAATGTCAAGAGGTCAAAATTAGTATGGTGTCTTTACACATAAGATAAGGACAACTAAAAATCAAGTCGATTATGTAACAAAAAAGAATCTCTTTAAAAATAAAAAGGACAATCACCATCATTTATTTGATGTGGTGCATATTTTTCATCCATGAATCCAAAGATCATGTTCGTAAAGAGGTGAAAGAAATAAAATAAAATAAAATAAAATAAAAAATTGAATAAGTTGATTTAAAAAATGAAGAAAAAAAAAGATGAAAATGAAGGAAAATATTCATTCATCAAATGCATTCATGACATTTCATATTTTCAATAGTGTATAAATATAAAGTTGGGACCCTAACCCACACCCTAAGATTTAAATGACGGGACACTAACTCTCACCCTATGTTTTGAAAGACGGGACAATGACCTACATTCTCTAATTTAAGAGCTGGGATGACTAGCCCACACCCTCTGATTTAAAAGTCGGGACGACTGCCTGCAACCTCTGATTTAAGAGCTAGGATAAGTGATTTGCATCCTTTATTTTTCTTTTGATGTCGAGATTTCTAACCTGCACCCTTTATTTTTTCCTTTGAAGTCGGGATTTCTAATTTGCACCTATCCTTTTTTCCTTCCAAGACGAGAAAATGACTTGCACCCCCGAAGCCGAGAAAATGACCCACATCTTAATCCGGGAAAACGACTTACACTCCTAAAGCTGAGAAAACGGCTCGCACCCCTGAAGCCAATAAAATGATATGTATCTTAAGCTGGGAAAATGAATCGCACCCAAGCCAAGAAAATGACGCACACCTCCGAAGCTGAGAAAATGAAATGCATCTTAAGATGGGAAAATGACTTACATCTTAAGTCTGGAAAACAACTCGCACCCCCGAAGCCGAGAAAGCGAAGTAAATCTTAAGTCGGGAAAACAAATTGCACCTTTGAAACCAAGAAAATGACATGCATCTTAAGTCAGGAAAACAAATAGGACCCGAAGCCGAGAAAATGAATCGTACTCCCAAAGCCGAGAAAATGACATGCATCTTAAGTCAGGAAAATGACTCCCACCCCCTAAGTCAATAAAACGAACCATATCTTAAGTCGGGAAAATGAATCGCAACTTTAAAGCCAAGAAAACGATATGCATCTTAAGTCGGGAAAAGGACTTGCACCCTCTGATTTAAAAGTCTAGACGACTAACCCACAACCTCTTATTTAAGAGCTAGGATAAGTGATATGCATCTTTTATTTTTTTTTTCTTTTGAAGTCGAAATTTCTAACCTGCACCATTTGTTTTTTCCTTTGAAGTCGGGATTTCTAATTTGTACATTTACTTTTTCCTTCCAAAATGATAAAATGACTCGCACACCTGAAGTCGAGAAAACTACCCACATCTTAATATGAGAAAACGACTCGCACTCCTAAAGCTGAGAAAATGGCTTGCAACCCTGAAGCCGAGAAAATGATATATATCTTAAGTCGGAAAAACGAATCGCACCCAAGTCAAGAAAATGACTCGCACCCCCAAAGATGAGAAAACAACCCACATCTTGTGCTGGGAAAATGACTCATATCTTAAGTCTAGAAAACAACTCGCACCCCAAGCTGAGAAAATGATTTGCACCCCCGAAACCGAAAAAATGACCTACATCTTAAGTCAGGAAAATAAATTGCACCCGTGAAGCCAAGAAAATGATCTGCATCTTAAGTCGAGAAAACGACTCGGACCCTAAGTCGAAAAAATGACTTGGACCCCCGAAGCCGAGAAAATGACATGTATCTTAAGCCAGGAAAACGACTCGCACCTCTGAAACCAATAAAACGACCCATATTTTAAGCCGGGAAAATGAATCGCAACTCTAAAGCCAAGAAAATGACCCACATTTTATGTCGGAAAAACGACTCGCACCCCTAAAGTCAAGAACGGTTGCATTGACCCAAGTTCTTAAGTGGGTCGTCCCTTTGTTTCACTAATCGAGTCCTATCTCTAAGGATGCACGGGTAGATTCAGATTTGCAAGGCTAGGAAATAGGTTTGGGGAACCTTAAAAAGATTTTGGTTATGGAGGATTTGGAGAAGAAAGAAGAATAGAAGGGTTGGAGATGGAAGTGAACAATAACGAGAGGCTTTTTCTCAAGATTCAATAATGATATGACTCTTAACCTGTGGAACATATAAGATAAATAATGATTAAAAGATTTATGATTTTGATTGATAAATTATATATATGAAACAAAAATAATGTTAATAATTAAATATTTTCTTTATTGTTGAAGAAAAAAAAATCATAAAGCCAACTCCAAATTTAGCTGAGGTTTTATAATTTTCAACATAAACCAATTTTAAATTATTCAAACTTTTATCACATATTCTAAATGTTTAAAGAGTATCACCAATAATGTCAAACTTCTATAACTACACAGTGAAATTAGATTCATATTACTAAAGAGAAACACTAAGAATTGTACATCCATGTCTCCAATGCTCAACTTCCAAAATCATGCATTAATTCTAAAATAAAAAAATAAAAAAAAACTTCCAAAACCCTGCACATATTTCATTGCCTAGAGATTATTATCTTTATTCTCCTTGTTGCACACAATTAGAAACAGAAGTGGCATTTCAGATTCATGACAAAATAAATGAAAATGAATTAAAAATATTTATATAGTATTTCCATCAAATCTAACTCTTAGTGTTTCTGTTGCATATATTGCATCAAGAAAATTCTTAATTAATATGACAAAAAGAAAATAGAAATAAAAGAGAGGTGGCTACCACATTATGAACAAGATCATAGTATTCTTATAACATCAAGGTAAGAATGACAATTGAGAGAGTTATTAAGGGAAACATCAAATTACAAATCATCACTTGTATGCATTCATGCGACAATCAAATTTCAACATGTGTTCTTTAATCATAGTCATTTTTTAAAACACCTACACTTTCCATCTTCCAAAAAATTCAAATACTAATAAATTAATTAGATTAAATTAAATTAATAAAAACAAAATAATAATTATTTAATTATTTCTATGAATAGAAATTTTATATTTATTTAAATATATACTCTAATTAAGTCACACTTATTAAACTTGTCAATATCTTTTTTATTTTATTTTATTATATAGATATATAAAATAAACGCATTAAATTATTTATATATTTTTATTTTATTTTAATCAAATGACTTAGTAGCGATATCAAGAATCGCACACCTTAAATGCGTGAAATTGTGAATTTTAATACCGACTTGAATATATCAAATGAGGTGTACTTGTCTTTATAAGATACTTATATTTTTCTAATATATATAAAATATAAAAAAATATTATAAAAAGTAATTTAGATAATAATACTATTATTTTTTAAAAATTGTATGGATGTTGATAAGTGTCACTCAATTATCTTTACTCATTTTTCACTTAATTAAAGTTTGCCTTCAGTTTTTCCATTTTCACATTAAAAAATTAATGTACTACTGTGTATTTTTTTCCAGAAAATTATTAATGTTTTACGATTTACATAATTGAATTTATAATTTATTAGGTACACTATCTATATGTTGTTTGTCAGCTCAGTATATTCCATAAAGAGAGAAGAAAATATTTGTTAACTTTTATAGAAACAAAAACAAAAAAGAGGGTAGAAAAGGGAAAGTGCCCCAAGTTTTAGTATTAAAGTGTGTGCAATAGATCTTAATCAATGACTCTTATTTATTGGACTACTATGAACAAATTCAACTATGTGACCATTCTATCCGTCACCATATTACTACCTCGTCAGAAAGAAAAATAAATTTATTGCTGGCGAAAAGTATCTTCATTATTCATCTATGAGATCATAAGATGGGGTTGGAATGACAAGTACCAATGGCAGATAAACATAATATTGGATGCATTGTTAAAAATTTTAACCCCATCTCATTGCCATCTCAATCAATAAATAAAAATATAACACAATATAAATCAATCTCAATTACTTCACATAAATTATTTTCAAGTCTTACCACGTTATTATTTTTATAAAATTAGAAAAGAGAATGATATTAATAACAATAATACTAATAGTTATTTTATAATTATTTATGTTGAGATTTGAATTATATCTTTTAATATTATAAAGTTAAACTCTTACTATTAAACTGAGACAAAGTTTTATCACATCATTTATAATTTGAATATGATGATATCTCATAACTCTGATTTTATAGTTGGATTGTTTAGAGAGTATGAGATATCATCATATTCAAATTAGAGTAACTTCACACGTGATTTAGACATTAAACTTTCATTCAAAACCTTAAAAAATTGGATAGATAGATAATCTCACTTGTATATTACTCAACATTATTTTTTCTTCCAAAATGCGACTTCTAATTCATTTGACACGACAACACTTTTTTCATCCTCACCCCATGGAGTGTAGGAAGTAGATATGGAGTGTAGGAAGTAGATCGTTTACGACGAACTCTACCGCAACAACGGTCGTAGATGATCCAAACTTAAAATTGATAATTGTAACAAAATTTAATTAGTAAAAGGGATTCTACACTCCCACTAAGCAACTAGCTACACACATGGATCATTACACATATCCCCATGTTTTTCCTCAATTATGAAGCCCAAATTATCTGTTTTTGATTTCTTTCTTTCCTTACTAACTAGCTTATTTTGAAATAAGGTTGAAGTCATATACTCCTCTAATGAAAGAATAAAGATAATCATTCATACTAATTAAGTACCTCAACTCCTTCAAAATTTACCAAAACATTAGCATACTAATTCCTCTGAAAATTCATCAACTAGAAAACAAAAAATAGCAACCTCAAGCTCACAAGCCAGCTCTTTTGTCTCCACATCATTTTTCTTCCATTCATTTTCCTCTCTAGAAAAGTCCTCTTCTATCATCATATCAATAGTGTTAGATTCCACTTCTTTCCACATCTCCAGCTTCTTGCTCACCCTTTTCATTACCATATCTTGTGAAAAAGTATGTGCTTTCTCTTCCTCCTTAATGAGATCATAAACAAGTCTCTTAAGAACTTTTGGGTCTTGCCGTTTATCATGAACACTTGAATGGCAAAGGATTTCACAAACTATTTCTTTCATGGACTTCTCTTCACATGGTGCTTCACTATCATCTTCTTCAACATCGTACTTTTCGAAAAATGTTTCGTAATCGATGTCTTCTTCGTCATGCATTCTTTTCTCAAGTTGTAATGGATCTAACTCCGCAAGTTGCTCAAATCTTCGAAGCCTGTCTAATAGTTGGTGCTTGGTTCCTGAAAATTTACGACACAAAATGATAATCAATAATAAATACATTATTTCGATTAATTTGATTTATAAATTTTTTTGGACATTTGCAATTTAAATATCAAATTTCATCTATTTTGTTCTTGTACATAATTGAGCAAATTTTTTAGACTTGTGATGGTTATTTTATTTGTATTTGCATGAATAGATGATAGTATATTATAAATGGAGAAATCTCATCCTAAATTTTAATTGTTGGTTCTATATATAAAATTAAATTGTAATGCAAAAATATATTTTAAGTCACATCTTTAAAATAAATAACAAATCTTAGCAATATTTTAAATAAAATTTCAAATATAAACTATATTCTTAATAATATTTTAGTGATATCTTATTTTAAATTTAAATTTATAATATTTTGAAGACATTTAAACAAATTATTTTCAACAGCAAATTCACATTATTCAAATCTATAAACATAGAGTTATTTGACAACAATAGAAACAAGATGTATATGCATTCATTCGTTGTGGTAAAAAAATCAATGAAGATCATATTGTTTATATTCTAATTATAAAGGGAAATTCAAAATATAAATAGTTCAAAGATCTATCAACAGCAATAAATGTGAGAATTTTTTCTAGCACCAAATCAAATTTCCAAACTTAGAATGCCAAAAATGGTAATGAAAAACAGATAGATCAAGTGATTAAATGGCCACATGACAATGGAGCAATAACTCGCATGTGCTGCATCACATTGACCAAATTAAAAAGATCAGAAGAGTACTAAATTCTCAACAACCAAAATTACCATCAAAACATGATGAAACTTTATATTACTGAAACCTTATACAACACATTCAATAGAAGCATCTCAATCAAGACAGATCTCCTGACATGAAAATTTTTTGTGGGTCATGTTGAAATTTATAACTTTACTGCCTAATGTCTAATGGTAAACAAAGAGTAGGCCAGTTCCACATTCAATGCAAAATGCCAGCTGAGTAATGAGATACTGTAAAATATTTTAAACGAAACCCACAAAAAATAGATATTATTATGTTTCAATTTCAGTACAATCATATCAACAATTAGCCCCTCTTATGGTATTTTTACAACTGGACAATCCACTTTAAAGAAACGTGTACGATTGTCTATGTTGATGGATAACCACCGTACACAACCAAGAATGACACAAATTTTTTATTTTAATACATTACTAAGAAAATTTAACAACCATTGAATGTGATTTTATAATCAAGTATTAAAATTAAATCCAACATTTTTAAATGATCAGGAAGATAAAAATAAGTTAAATTGAATTATACTTTGCAAGATTTAATTGAGTTTGACTTATAATAAAAATGTTACACAACATATTATCTTTTATAGACCTCATTTTATAGTAAGATATGACTTTTTTCCAAGATTGACAATTTTGAAATTTTGATTAAAAGTCATCTTCACTATATTGTTTATTCACTAACAAGTTAATGTATCAATGAATTTAATTTTTATTTTTGCATCTAATACCACATTTTAAAGAATTTAATATTATGTAACATACTATATTTTTGTAATTATATATTTAAATATATCAAAAATTAATTTAGTTTGTATGTTTAAATTACATAAAAAATATTAACATATTTCTATGATTAAACACAAATTACAAATTTAATATTACAATAATAATAATAATAATAATAATAATAATAATAATAATTTATATTTAATTAAGTCAGTATCATAGGCTTAAAAGATTTTTTGAAATCTAATCTAACTAAATAGTCTTTTACAAAAATACTTTTCTAACCTATATAAATAAAATATGACCTGGTTTGCTCATCATAAGTTGGTTGATAAACCCATTTCGACCGATCTGATCTATTTTAACTCCTAAATACAAGTGCTATATGATACTACAAGTGTATAAACTATTATATTTAGAAAGATAATTTTTATCCTCTAAAATTAAGTTTCTTACAGCTGCACCAACATACTACAAAGGGAGAGGAAGAAACACTTGTTTGGTCACAAGTATAAATAAATAGTGTTTGAGAACACTGACATATATAAATAAAATAAAATAAAGTAAAAGAATAAAATAATACATAATTTTAAAAGATTTAAATGATATATATTTTTATATAAGTGTACTCAAATGCTATATTATTTATGTCTATGACCAACTAAGTATTTCTCCAATAGAGGATATTAGTTCCATTTTTTATGATTTAATTGTTACTATTGATTAATAGTATAAAAAATCATTATATTGAAATATGTGTACGAATTAAATCTAAAATAAAATATTGACATACTTTGTACATTGGCGTAGCTACATTCCAAATCAAAACCACCCTCTTGATCGTCGTTTTCATGGCAATCATAATCATAATCTTCAAACGGTGGGTCTAAAACAGATACTGGACTACACTGTTCCTTCTCTTCCTCATCTTCCCCTGATTGGAATTTGTTGACTTCGTCACCTCCATTATTTTCTTTGTCCTATGAAAAAAATTCACAACAACTTTACTTAGAATAATGTCCTAATTAGGTAGTTAATATAATTTCTTATTCATTAAAATCATTCTTATAATGTCAATGAAATAGACGACTCAACACTTTGTTTCATAATTGGGTTTAATATTGTAATCGTAAGTGGGTTATTATTGACTTCTTTTTTGTTTTGGTTACTTGCTAGTTGGTACAAAACATTACAACTAATGCCAAACAAAAATACAAATGTGAAACTATTCACTAATAAATCGAATGTCGGAATCAAATAATTACAATAGAACAAACAAAAACATAACCTGTTTTTATTTACCAAAATAACCACCTGGGAGTGAAAAGTAAAGACATATAAACAAAACTATTTACTTGAATTGACCTTTGTGACCCTATTCAAAAAGGATCTTTTAACATATTTAGAAAAAATGAAAGGGTATAATTGTCACAGTAAAATAAATTTCCGGCAAAAATATCAGTTCCAGAAACCAGATCCTATTCGCTGACAAAAATACACCACAGAACAAATACTGGTAAACTCACGAGTTTAACTCGGTTCTCCAACTCACCACACAAATTACCGAGTCAGAACCAGTGTCCTAACAAATCAGCTGATACATATTTTCTTATTTTTAGTGTCTCAAAAATCAGAATCATACGTGTTTTTGCAATGAATAAATTAATTAATTTTAACATATTTCAATGTAAAAAATGATTTTACTTCGAAATTTACTTTTTCTTAGAATCTAATTTTTCAAAAGTGTTTTTAAAAAATATTTTAACTTCCAAATTTACTTTTCGAACTCAATTTTTTTTATACAAAATAATCATATTTAAAACATATCAACCAAAATTTAAATTTGAATTTACTGAAAAGTTTAATTTTTGCACTAGACTTCCATTTTTTTTTAACAAAACTCAACAGAAATATATCACAACATTCTAGTCACTTTACTTTCAAATATGAGAGTAATTTTAATTTATTTTACGAAATGAATTTTTGTGTACTTAGAACCAAAGACACTGAAAAAAAAAGTATAAATGAATAGTGATATTCAATTATACACCTCGAAAATAAAAATTAAAATGACAAACCTCTGTTTGGTTGTGACTAGGTGAACCCACCGGCGAGGGAAAATCCGGCGTACGGCGGCCGGAAGAGGAGGAAGCACTCCTTTGAAGAACAAAACGAAAAGGACTTTCACAGAAAAATCCACGATGATGAAAACAAGCACAATCTCCATTTTCTTTTTCCTTGTTCATCACAAATTGAACTTCTTCAACATATTCACACGAATTTCCACTACACGAAGTTTCCATATCCAAAGATTTATCCTCGTTGCTCTCCGACCACACCGCACTACTCGTTCTTCCATTCCAAGAAGAACACCTGTACCCCACCTCACAGGATCCCACCTCTTTCTTAGCTTCAATTGATTCACTTTTTTTGTTTCTATTTCGTTGCGTTAATTTCTTGAAAAACGAACCGAACCGGAACGGTTTATTTTTGCAATGCGGTTTATTATTCTGAATCCTGAGTGAGGCTTCGAGTAAAAGCGACGCCGTTTTGGCTGGGATTTGAAGGAAAATAGCGTTGGAGGATCCACGTGGACTTTTTTTAACCGGTGAAGTTAATTCGAAGATTGGTGATTTTTTAATATCGGGTGTGTTTTGGAATGAGAGGAAACAAGCGTTTTTGCATAGGTTAATTGTTGCTGTTGGTGGTGGTTTTTGTTTTTTCAATTGTAAAGTTGTGTTTGGGGATTGTCTTTTCAGTTGGTTACGTTTGTTTGAAATGTAGTTGGTTAGAAGGAATGGTTCTTGGTCTTCTTTAAGAAGCTCGTGTAAGTGCTTTTGAGACATTGTGAAGAAAATGGTTGCCAAACGGAACGTAAGTGTTGATGAAAGTTGTGAAAGGTTGAAGAGGTTTGAAGTTTGTTTAGAAAGGGTTAAATAGGAGGAGAGAAATTGAGAGAGAGGGAGAGAAAGGAAGGAAGGAATGAGGAGAGTTCGTGATTCAAATCTAGATGGGTTAAAATATCGAGGCAAGTGTGGTGAATGAAATATTATTAAATAAATTTCATGGAAGGTGTAAAAAAAATATTGACAGTTGTATTTTATTTTATTTTTTTAATTTGGGTTGGATGTGTATGTAGTGTTTTGTACTTGTGTGGGACTATTAAGTAAGAGTAGGATTTTTTGTCGTCTAATAGGAAAGACTTACAGAACAACACAACGTATGTAAAAAAATATGGGTCAATGTATAGTATACGGAATTGGATTTCACGCACTTGCTGCATGGACCGTTCGAGCTGAAATATATGGCGGAGATTTCATATTGTGTCAAACTATTAAGATGAATTTATTTATTACCGTGTGAAATTGTGTGAATGTGGAATGTGATTCATAATATATACATTACGATTTCAATTATAAATAAAAATACCTACTTTTATTTTTATTAAAAATATACTAGTTAAGGTAATAGAATTTTTATACCACACCACAAAATCTAGCGCCGCTTCTTATTTTTTTAGCCTTCTTTTTGTCTTCATAGATTAGAGAGGAGTGGTTTTAAAATATTTTTGGTTTGAAATCACTGATTTTCATTTTTTTTTAATTTTAATTAAAAAAAATGATTTTTTTTTTATTTTTTTTAAGATTTTGTCGTTAAGTGCAACGTTATTTTGTTTGATGTGTTAGTTTTTTATTTTAATTTTATGTTTCGTTACGGTATTCATTTGATTCAGATAAACAAATCAATTTCAGTCAAATGCAAATACAATCAATGACTTTTGTGTTATCAATGTTGTAATTCTAGATAAATAAGTATTTCAAAAGAAATTAATTTTATCATAAGCTTTGCTAAATTTATAGATATTTTCTGTTTTATGCTATCAATTTAGATATTATTAGTTTACTCACATATTCGTCGTTTTTTTTAGTGACTTTGAATTATTTTTTTTTTATTAAAAATTATATTTATTCATTTAAATTGGTAAAAAAATTATTGTTCGAGAACAAAACAATTCAAAGTCATTAAAATCAAAAAAGATGAATTTGCGAACAAACTCACAACACTTGATTAATAGTATAAAACAATAAAATATCTACAAATATTATAAAATTTGTTCAAAAAACACGCGATTTCAATTATTACATTGACAATGACGAAGTCATTAGTTAAATATACACTAGATTAAAGTTTATCTATCAATCTGAATTAAACAAATACAAAAACATGACGAGTAACAAAAAAATATTGCAATAAGACTACCAACAAAACTAATATCACACTTAAATGACAAAATTACAAGAAAAAAAATTAAATATGTATAAAAGTTAGACAACTTGATTCTTCAAATTTTATTTGTTTCATTTTAATCTTTTAAGTTAAAAAAATTAAACCCTTTAATAATTCGTCAACGATTCAAGTGGCATGTCTTCATTTGACTCTTCTATTTGTATAATGGATACTAAGTGAAGGCATCTTCCCTAGCAGCACATTTTCTTTTATTCACTTGAATGAACTGCTCTATCTGTATAGCTTTGAATGCTTTGTCTTTTGATCTTAGAAAAATCTTGGCCTACCAGTGTTATTTGAGTTGAGCATATGTACCACTTATGATCCATCTTGGATTTTCCATTTTTCCTAGAAAAAGTGGTGAAATCAAAAGTTTTGTATTATTTAGACAGATGTAGTAACTTATCTATCCAAGTTGAAGGTTAGTCTGATTGAACATATCATTCTCCAATTGTTGCTTCATAGGGATAATAGTAGCTAAACTACTAAGTTGATAATTTACTATGTTACGTACAATTAATACATAATTAGGATTCGGCTGCACCTTAGTAGGTTCTTTAATATAAATTATAACTTGGATTTGGATCACAATGCTCGTCTCACCTTGTTCCCCTAGTTAATAAAATTGTGTGAAACTGTCTAAATAAATAGAGATTTTATTAGAATACAGTTGTGATAGAACTATCTAGAAAAATTAGTTCAAAAATTATATTTTCAGATCAAGATTTTTTTTCCGTTAATCTGGTTTCTTGAGTTTTTTGTGTTTAAAAATTCATATATAATTAAACCAAATGAATTTTAAAAATAAATAATTAAACAAAATGAATTCAAATTATATAAACTTTAGAATTTTTGAAACTAAACTCAGAATTCTCTTAATCTATGTGATAAAATCACAAAAAAAATTATTTTATTATTCTTTATATAATTGCCAACAAAATTTATAGTATCATTTCAAAAAAAAAAAAAAAATTTAACTACAAAATAATTAAAATTAAAAATAATTTAATATTATAACTTTTACAAATATGAAAAATAAAAAAATTAATTTGATATAAGTTAGAAAACTGTACGATGTATTTTCTGTTATACCTATAAATAAAGGAATGAAATAGTTTAAAAGCAAGAGAAGGGGAGAACTGAAAGGGATGGTGATGGTCTATATCGGCGGGCACTATTTCCCACACGGAGAAGCAAAACGACAAAAATAAGTAACATTACACGCTTCAACACTACACAGCGGAGAATCGGGTCTTCACCCTCTCCTAGCTAATTATTTATCTACCCTATATGTTATGCAGATTCGTCTCAGAATAAATATTACTTTAATAAAATAAAATTATTTTTAAATAAATCTTTGTTTATAATGTTTAATATATTATTTTAATTATTTTTTAATTATATTTTAATAATTATTTTATACGTAATTTCTAAAATATTATTATATTATTAGTAATAATAATAAAAAAATTCACTAAAAATTAAACTAAATATTATAATAAAGTAATTTATTTATTTGTTCTAATTATTATATTTTTAGTATGTGTAGAAAAATCTTAAATAATATTTTCAATGAAAGGAATAAAATATAATAATGCTCTCCTATCTTTTTTCACTAGCCCTGTTAAAATCCATGCCTGCATTCACATAAACATACTGACTTTGAGACCCTACAAAGGATCCTCAATCCTACACTATCTTTCTTGTCCCTTTTTCATTTACCTCGTTACTCACTTTTCCAATTGATAGGGTAGTTTTTAATGTATTACAAATTTGAATTAATAAATTTAACATGTTCAAAGTTACAAATGCAATTAATGAAATTTAGAGCACATAAATTTAATCATATTTATATATTCCTGTTTTGTATTATATTGTTATTTTATAATTTAAATATTATAAATTTTATTGTATATTTGTTCCGTTTAATTTTAATGATTTTAAATTTATATTTTATTAATATATTTATCCAATTTGAATGAATATATATATATATATATATATATATCAATTTTTTAATAAACAAAATTTAATATTTTCTGGTCAAATATTTCCTTATTAGTAGTATTTTTTTTAAAAATGTTTTTATATATTTAGTTTTCCCTACACTTGTTATAATTGATTAATTACATTAGAAATATAATTAATTTAATTAGATGACGTTTAAAAGTATAATTAATCATATCATTTGAATTAATCACAATTTTGTCTATAAATTGAATTAACTATCACCCAACAGAATTAATTATATTTTTAGATGTAATTAATCAAATATCATATATGAAAATATGGATGTCTAAATATTATTATTATTATTTTTATATAAAAATTAAATGCTTATTAATTGATCGTATTAATACATCAATTTTTATTTATCGAAATTTTCTTATATTTAGAGCTAGAAGAAGGATTTTACACCATTTGAAAAACATTTACAGATTGGGATTGTCTAGACTAGGGAAGAGTGATGCATGACCCACTCGATTAAACTATTTCAGAATTTTTGCTCGCCCCCAACTTTTTTCTGCGCTTAATTTAATTTAATTTAATTTTATAGATTCCATAGTCTAGATTTCTTTTTCAAATTCAAACTCCCATTATTATTTACGTCTCATCCAACATGCATCACTCTTTTTGTAATAATATTATTAATGGGGTCAAGTTTTTATGGGAAAATTATATAAATAGTTTTTTAAATTTATTTTATTTTTTACTTAAATTTTTAAGTGTATTTTATTTTAATTTAATTTTAATTTTGACAATAATTAACTAAGTTAAAATTTTCTTATTTTATCAAAAGCTGTAACAAAATATCCTCATATCTGACAATGCAAATGTATTCAATATTCTTTATCTGCCAATCCCATCCTGTCTTAAACAACACACTTTATCTCACATAATTTAAAAAAAAAATACATTCAAGTTTGTGATTCCAAACAGATCATAATTTGTTGTCCAACTTTAAAATGATGATAATCATGAAGATATTATATACGCATATTACAAAAATTAAATTAGAAGGACTTGTTTGCAATAAAAGAAAGATATTGGTTTCCGTTTTATTCATGAAAAAAAATGAAAGTTAACAATTCATTGTAAGATGAGATATCACATGGAAGAATTTAACAATTAAGTTATCCTTAAAATAAATGATATTCGTAATCATTGTATATGGTAAGAGTATGACTGATATATTAAATTAAATATATCAATGCATATTGATTATGTGTTAAACGTGACGTCGTTTGTTTATCATAATACTAGTAAAATAGTAAATCCATGGAGAACCTTCAATTGATAGACAAACAAATAATAAATTGATGGTTTTGAATGAGAGACAACAGGTCAGGTAGCGTACACCCAAGAGCACAATTGTGATTTGGATCACCATGATATCTAATATAAAAAAGATACTTCCTCTCTCTCTCAATATATTATTTAAAAAAAATTATTTTAAAATTAATATTTTTTCAATTTTTAGTAAAAAGTTAATTATTTTTTCAATATATTTTCTAATTGATAAAAATATTTTCTAAACATATTTTTTTATATATATATATATTTTTAAATATGTCAAATCTTTATACAAATTGATTACAGGGAGTGATGTTTGTTGGTAGGCTTTTTATTGGTAGACTAGTAAAGATTTTTTGTAAAGATTTTGCAAAAATATAACATATACTCTATTACTTTCATACATTCTAATTTTTCGATTAAAGAAAAAACAATCTTAATTTAACTTTTGATTCAAGCTAAACTGAGGAGGATGAATGACTTCGTGAATAAGATAAAAACTTGAAATTTATTGAGGGAGGTTCGCAAACTAACGCTTAAGTAAATATTAATTTAAGGAGAGTGAGAGGTACAAGGTTGAAAAACGTGTATCTTTACTGGTGTTAGAGGCACTGTTTGTATATGTGAATGTCCCAGTGCGAAGGAGACAATGCTATTGAATGACTATTATTGCAGGCTGGTTCACCTTGAAATCGTAATAGTTAGGTCTACCTGATTGGGTAGAATAATCTGGTTGTCTAATATCGAATATTGTATTCGATCGAGTCAATGTGAGAGGTCAGATCTGCCTTGGGCCAATCCAGAACATATGCACTCCAAGTTGTTGTCGAGGAGGTGAGACAATGACTTGAGAAATCACATAGATATTCAGTTGGTTTTTGTAGTCAACAAGTTAAAGCCATACTCGATATTTATTGTTGTTAAGGTTGTGTGTCATCTACAAGAAGATTGATCATCTGTTGTTGACCCACTACAAGAAAACCCATCATTTGTGGTGGCCAAAAGCCTCACAAAGAGGAAAAATTAATAGTAGACACATTTGTGGCGGCCTAAGGCAACCACATATCACTCAGTCACAAAATTATGTGGCAGACAAAACAGCCACAAAGATTGTATTTTTTGTCACCATTTGTGAGGACTTAAGCCGTCACAAATTTGTGGCGGACTTTTCCGTCACAAATTGCCTCTTTTGTGAAGATTTAGGTCGCTTAAAAGATGAAACAGATAAAAAGAATACGTTTGTGAGGGTTTAGGCCGCTACAAACTATCTATCTCATTTGTATCTGTTTTGGCCGCCACAAATAGGTAACTTTATTTTTAGAAAAAATTGAAAATATAAATTTAAATAAAAATATAATTAATGTTAATTAAATTATTACCACCAAACAAAATAAAACATTCAAAAGTAATAAATTATATCATACAAATCAAAATTAAAACACACAGTAGTTAAATAATATTGTATAATATTTTTATACAAACCCAAAAAGTATATATATATATATATATATATATATATATATATATTATTATTCAAATAGATCAATAATCATAATAACTCCTTTAACCATTAACTTCATTTCCTCCATCATTATTTTATAGAATATTACCCGACGACAAAAGTTATTCAAAAGTATTGTTAACTGGTGTTGGAGACAATATAATTTGAAATTGTATTTAATTTTCAAGTACACCACCACAAGTCAAAAGAGTCATAGCTAGTGGTTAATGTTGATTTAAATTTGTTCTGATCTAGCCAATTATTGGCATAGTCGGCCCATAGGAGAGACACGTAAAGGTCTTGTTTTAGGCCTCGTCAAAAAACATTTTTTTTTACTTTAATTAAACTCTTTGACTATAGATAAAAACAAAAAAAGCTCCAATTTTTTTTTTTTAATTTTCAATTTTTGTCATAATCATTCTTTGAATTGATATATGAATTGATTGTACTATTAATGAATTAAAATCGTATAATTGAAAATCAATTAAAATTATGAATTGATATATGAATTGATTGTACTATTAATCAATTAAAATCATATAATTGAAAATCAATTAAAATTATATAATTGATATATGAGTTCATTGAAGTTTTTAGTGAATTGGATAGGGCTATAGATAAATTTATCAAAACAATTAAAAAAAAGTAAAATTGAAAATATTGGTGATTGATAGTTGTTAGAGATTTGTTAGTAGAAAAAGTTCATATTAAATTTCTTAATATAAATTTTCTTAAAGATGAATTGCCACTTTTTCTAAACTATACAATCAAAAGTTGTCCAATTGAGAAATCCATAATTGATGTTCCCATTACAAAATTGTGTAATGAAAGTAGCGTAGGTTAGAAAAATATTAGTTATAAATTCAGAAATCATGAGATAAGTAGTGATCACATTGCTAACATGATAAATATTAGTTATAAATTGAGAAATTACGAGTGGAGAACACATTGCTAACATGAGTTCTTTGAGTGGTACAACGTATAGACACATTATTTTCTTCTTCAACGGAAAGATAGAAAATTCTACATGCGCTCTTGAAGTTTTTGTAGAACAGTTGATAGGTCTTATTTTATTTTTTAAAAAAAAATAGAGAGAAAATGAATTTGAAAATACCATGATTTCTACCAAAAAAATGATATTCATACTAAATAAAATATTAATAATTTATTTATTAATTTTGAAAAGGCTTCATTTGATAGTCTCGCTTTAGGCCTTGTAACGTGTTGGATCGGTCCTGGGCATAGTTGGTCGTTATGGAGTCTGATTTGCTTGAGGTTGAGGAAGTTGTTGTGAAAATTATTTTCTTATTAACATCTATAAATTATTAAATAATAAATTTTGACATACTATGCCCAGAGCCGACCCAACATGGTGGTTATGAAAAAATAACTACATTTTAATTTGGTTATGAATTTTACAATTTAAATATTTACTAGTACTTTTTTTTAACAAATTTTACTAACATTAAAGTTTAAAAATAATATCATAAAAAATTTTAAAAACAATATATTCTACATTTTAAAATAAAATATTAACGCACTAAAAATAATATATAGCCAAATAATTTTTTTAATAATAATTATATAAATTACTAATTTATATTTAAAATGCATTACATACTAACTTCATGTAGGGTATTGTCTTACTTGAAGCTTACCAATAAATAACTTTTTGAAATTAAGAAAATAACACCACTGCCAAAATAAAAATAAAATGATATTTATTAAATAAATAACTTCAAATAAAAAATTAAATTAAAAAATAAAACATAAAATAAGGACTCACTAAAACTCAAGAGAAAAGTTGAAGAAAAAATAAATTGAGAAAAAAAAAAACATTTGTAGAGAGAAAATTTAGAGAGAAGATAAAGAGAAAATTTAGAAATGGTGTAGAGATAATGAATGGGAGAAAGAATCATACATATATATATAGAAAAAAGTGCATTTATTGCAGCGAAAAAGGTCACAAAATGCCAACGGTACTTTTCATGTTTTTGGTGGCTTCGACAGTCATAAAGGGTTTCTTTTGTGGCGTTCAATACCCCCACGACGATGCAACAATAATATTTTATGGCACCTAAGCCCCCACAATGCTTAAAGATTGTGATTTTGTGAAGGTATATTCCACCACAAAATCATGTTGATATTTTCAATGAATCAAGTCAGTTGTGAGGGAATTGATCGCCACAAAGTTAAATAACATTTTTATCAACAACTTTGTGACCATTTTTAGCCGCCACAAATGTTACAATCAGCCAAAAAAATATTTTTCATATGTGAGTCATTTTTCAGTCCCAAAGTTTAGTATTTGTGAGGGATTTTTCTGTTAGTAGTTTGTGAGGGCTTTTATTTTGTCACAAAATCTTATTTAAGTTGGTCACCAATTGAACGTTTTCTTGTAGTGACTTTAATGTGTATCCGACATTTATGAGAATGTCCAACTAGCTTTGTAATTGACATGATAAAGGTCTCACCCTTGCAGGCTCTTCGTCGAATTGCAGTGTACTCGACATTGAAAATTCGTCATTTTTAAGGATTTTAATATTGGTGGTTTAATTTGTCAATTAAAGGGATTTGAATGGGAGATGAAATGATGTGATGTGATGTCCCTTGGGTTTCCTTCTACAACACATCATCCTATGGAGTGGTACTTGAGTACCCGCTGCGGCTTCGCATTGTTTTAAGGTTTGATCGTAACCATTGATTTACGCCCATTAACTTCCCACTATTTGATCATTTTGGGTATATAAAGGGTTGCCTCAAATTTTTGAGGGATTCTCATTTCTCTCATCTTCTTCTTCGCATTTCCTCTTGTTTTTGTGAAACTGGTCTCCTTCTTGCTTCCGTTCTTTATTGGTGGTACTCATCCTTTGTTCTTAGCATGTTTCCAACTCCAAAGTTTTTACTACATACATGGTAAATCGTTATGACGCTCTTTCTTACTGGCTTTTTTTTCCTTCTTATTTTGAGTTTTTCATTGTTTACATTTGTTATACTTAATGGCCACCCATAGTGGTTGTTGGTGGTTCTATAGTGGTGGATTAACTTTTTCACCATCGTGTACATTTTACTTTAGAGGAGGTGGAGCTTCATGTCTCCATCGTGTACTAATTTAGGAAATATGATGTTTTACTTTGAGACAACCATATGTTATGTGATTTTTTATCATTTATGCGGTGGTTATTGGTGATGGTCCACTGCCTAGTCGTGCCCTTTGTTTAGTGGCATGGTAGTCATTTAACTTATGAAATATAGGTTGAAGGGAGGAGTTAGATGTCGCATTCATCTTCTGCTCCTTCTTCCTTACAAGCTAACATGGAAAATGAAACATTTTTTTTACATGACTTGAACCTCCCACCAATGAGGGAAGTTAATCTTTGGTAGCTCGTGAACATCTCAAGGTGATATATTTTTTCCCACTGATGACGAGAATGGATTCACTGAGGTAGGTGTCGATGCTGGAGATTGGGACGTATTGGCTTCGGCGGATGACTAACATATATGCTCGAAATATTCTATTATATCGATTTTAGCATATGATTTTATCTTTAGCGATTCGGGTTTGAATTGCCTATAATAAACTTTGAGAAAGACGTGTTTCAACATCTTGACTTGCGCCCCACCCAAATTCATTTGGACTCCCTAGCCTATGTGAAAGCTTTTCAGTGGGCTTGTCACTATGTGGATGCAACCCCAATAGTGGACTCTTTACATGGTTTTACTGACAGGTACTATGTTGCTAGTCCTTTAACTTAAAAGGCGAACATTGGCGTTTTGGTTCGTGAAAAGGTGCTTAATAATGAAGGTGCTCCTTTCGTTGATGATATACGAGATATCATGGAAACATGCGTCACTTAATTTAGTTTATTTTGGACAAACAAGCACTTGTGTCGATATAAGAAGGACTCCTTCACTAAGCTCAAGGACTTGAGTGTTCATGAATCTCATATTGAAATGTCTTTTGACATTTTTTCCTTTCCTTGAAGCATAAGATGTTGATCCTGACGAAAACGTTTATGTCGAGCAAATGTTTACGAGGACTCGGGAGCGGGTATTGCACCATTCACAAAGAGATGTTGATGGTTACATTTGTATGTTGTCTTTATGTGTGTATTGTTTTCTTTTGTTTTATATTGACAATGTTATTCTTACTCGTGCTACTTTCTTTGTTTTTAGTAAAAACAATTGTTTTGCGGAGGGTGGTTGCTTTTGGGGAGAAGATAACGAAGAAGAAATGGTATTTTCCTCTCCTACCTCTGTCACCAAGTTCATATAGTTTGGCCTATTAAAGAGGAGGTGGTTGTGGTGACTCTAAATCAGACGACGACAACTCATGAGAACAATGAAATAGAATAACTCTTTATTGGAAACCACAAGATTCGACAAATACACTCAAATCCAACCATTAACGATCATAATCAAAAGGTTTGTGAGTCATTTCTCTCCTTTTCTCGCCACCATTTGATCGAATTCATGCTTTCAATGTTTTTCTATTCAACCATTGGATTTGGCATTTTTGAAGGACTTGAGATTTAACGGTAGTAATAAAGCTCGGATGGTCGACCTAATGACATCCGTTGGGGTATTTTTTGCAGGTTCACACAGTGGTGAATGATGAGGAAGGACATGCTTAGGAAAATGAAGATCTTCGAGAATAGGTGTGTAAATATGGCGCATGGAAGATTGATTATGAGGCCAAAATTGCCAACTTGTTTGACAAAGTCAAGGTCTATGTGGGTGTGACTATAGAAAATGATCGGCTTAAATAAATGGTTGACAGGTTAACATGGGACAAGGAAGTGCTTACCATGATCCAAGAATTCCAAACGCGGAAGAACGATAACCTCAACATTGAGCTGCCATAGAAAAGTGATCAAGTCTTATTGTTGAGAAAAAAAGTGGACAAGTTGAAGTTAGCGAAAAGAGATAGTAAAAAATGGATCAACACCTTGGATAGGGAGTTCCTAAAGGATGGTCAGGAGTCCTTTGGCAATGCCATCGCCAAAGTGCATGTCCTAAATCATGGGGTCGCTCTCAATCTCAAAGGGATGGATTGGGCCAAGATTATAGTCAATAGAGAGATTATGCAGTCGACTCCCTCAACCATTGAGGAAAATTAAATTTTTTCTTTTTTGTAATAGATATGTGTCATGATGGCCATTTTCGTAATCGTCTCGGTCTTTTGGTAATTGAGCAAGTACAATGTCTTACTTAAGTTTCACTTGTCGAGTTTTTCCTGAGTATTTCTGCTTGTCTATGAAAGTTTATGTTAACGTATTTGTACACATTAATTTATAATTGGTTTAAGAGTTAATAGTCGACCACACGAGTTAGTGTTACGTATTCTTGTACATTAATTTGGAATTAGTTTTAGAATTATACTCGACTTCACAAGTTTGTGTTAACTTATATGTGCACATTAACTTATAATTGGTGTTGATATTTATACTCGAATGAAAAAGCTTATGTCAATGTATTTTTATACATTGACTTAGAATTAGTTTTGAGTGTATACTCGACTGCATGGGCTTGAGTTAATGTTGTGTGCACATTAATTTTGAATTTGTTTAGAGTTTATATTCAATTGCGTGATTTCGTGTTAATGTATCCATGTACATGAACTTAGAATTGGTTTTAGAATTTATACTCAGACTGCGAGAGTTTGTATTAATGTATTGGTGTACAGTAACGTATAATTAGATATAGAGTTTATACGTGACAATGCAAACTCATGTTAACGTATTCGTATACCTTAACCTAAAAATGGTTTGAGAGTTTATACTCAAATGCACAAGCTCGTGTTAATGTATTCGTGTATATTAACTTATAGTTAGTTTTAGAGTTTATACTCGATAACACGAGTTCATGTTATCATGTTTGTGCATAGTAACTTGCAACCATTCTATATTTGAGCAATGTCGTGCTAGATATTTGTGTTCGGGTCATCTTTTATCTGCATTTCGCTAAATCTTGCATTAAGATAAGTGGTCGACAAACTAGCTAGTGATAGCTAGAACTTGACTTTCCTTCTTTATTTTCGTCTGTATGGATTTCAGGGGTATTTAATTGCTTTTGGGGAAGGTCGTGAAACATCTTCATGTAACTTCAATGTTGTTTTGAATGGAGGCTACTTCTAAGGATTTAAGGTGATTCTTCAACTTTTGGTGGACAGCCGGGGAAATTACATCTAATATCACCATGGTAAGGCATATGATGATGAGTTGTAGATTAACTTGCAATTGATCACCAAAAATTGAGTCTTCACTGTCTTCCTGAACTTTTCGTCACTGAA
Organism: Cicer pinnatifidum; assembly: GCA_037974775.1. Taxonomy (NCBI): domain Eukaryota; kingdom Viridiplantae; phylum Streptophyta; class Magnoliopsida; order Fabales; family Fabaceae; genus Cicer; species Cicer pinnatifidum. The sequence goes on from JBBPBR010000005.1 coordinate 20,666,622, forward strand.
AGTCAAAAGCAACTCAATGTAATCCCAAGAAGGGCTAGTCGACTAGTTGAAACCTTGTAAATTATGTCCTATTTAAGACCCTTAATTTTAAATTCTAATTTATGTATTTTGGGGAATTTTGTGTTGAATTTTTTAGGCTTTTTACCCAATTTTATGGTATTTTGTGAGTTAAATGCCAAAAATATCTTTTTGTAGACCCGATTAAAATTATTTGTCGATAAATAATTTAGATTAATTACCGTGAACCTTTTGTTGAAAGAAATTTTTTCTAAGATGTATCGTTTTTCAAAAAATTCATCTGTCAATTGAATTGCGGCGAGAGAATATATTTTTTCTGAAAAAGTAGTTTGAGAAGAAAAAATAGTTTGAGAAGTGGTGTGAGGTGATGGTCGAAATGACGAGTTTTATAATTTATTTAGATATTTGTTTTATTTATTTTATATATATATATATATATATATATATATATATATATATATATATATATATATATATATATATATAAGCATTTAAAAAAAAAAAGCATTCTTCCTTGTTTCACGCCTCCTCCATCTTCTTCTTCCTTTTCTCTCTGTTACCAAAATCAAAGCTTTGGTTTTGTTCAAAAAACTCAAATACAAACCCTCACTTTTCTTCGACTTATGAGCTTCATTTCAAGAAGTGACAGAAGGGAAAGTTGTTCATCTCCATGCTACGGTGCTAGTGAGCCAACTTTGGAAATGACGACACAAACAAAAATTTTACCATAATTAATCGCGGTGCCGTAATCGGTTGTTAAAGCTACAACAAAGGTAAGGGCTCATTCCAAACTTTTAGTTTGCATTTAGGATATTATTTGTGATTTTGTGGAAAAGAAATTTGATGTGTGAATTTGTAGAAAATGAATTTAATGCGATTATGTGTGATTTAGTAGAATTTAAATTTGAGGTGTGGTTTGTGGTAATCCATATTTGATGTAATTTATATGTTCATAATTATTATTATGAATTTTTGAGTTGTGATTATTTTCGGATTTCGTGGAAAATGAATTGATGAAATTTGATGGATTATGTGTAAAAATGTGGAATTTTTAAATTGGGTGAGTTATGTTTGAATTGTTTGAAATTTAATTGAGGTGTTATATGTGTGTTGTGCAATTGAATTGATTGTTGTTGGTGTGAATTGACGGTAGTTAAATTTGATGTGTTTGAGTTACGTAATGAGATATTTTTAAATAAATGAGTTTAAACTGAAATTGAAATTTTACAAAAAAATTAGAGTTGTTAAAGTTATGGAAAAGTTCAAATTTTAACTAAGTTAAAGAGTTTGAACAAAAAGATAGATTGAAATTAACAATGGTTAGAGTTTAAAATGTTACTCTTTTAATTACTCTTGAATTGAGTTTAAAAAGAAAAAAAAAGTTTAGAGTATTTCATTAACTCAAAAATTTCGGTGCTTTAATAGTCGAGTGTGTGTATGTGAAATTTGGACAATATTTGTTTTATTTAGTTTTAACTAAATAATATAGATTAGTTGGTTTTAAAAGTTTGAGGTGTGAGAAAGAATTAATTTTAGGAATTTCGTTGGGGTTGAATTAATTTTATTGTGAACAAATGGTTATAAATATTTATGTTTATGTAATTAGCTCCTTGAGTCTCGAAAAGGAATCGAGACCGATGGCACTGAGTTAGCGGTGCGGAGAACTCTAATATATTAATGTTTTTGTGGTGATTTATGGTTGAAAATTTTGAAGATTAATAATGGGTGATTAATGTTTGAAAATTTTGGTGATTAACGTTTGGTGAAATTGATGTGTTCATAATTAATATTATGAATTTTTTAGAAGAAATTTATGTGTGACTTGGTCGAAAATGAATTTAATTCAATTTATGTGTTGATGGAATTTGGAGATGTGATTTATGTGTAATTGAGGTGTGAATAAATATGTTTGAGTATGCTCTCTGTTGTATTTGAAAAATCATTAGTGTTAAATGAGTATTAAAAATGAGGAATCTTTTAATAGCTGCATTTACTTAATGATTATGGTGAAAAAAGTCAGAGTATGCTCATGCATTTCATAGTACATGGTGACTGCGATGGGGTCATGGTGATAGTGGTGACCGTGATGGGCCATAGGATGATGCCATGTGAATTGTTGGTTCAACTTATCTTTACAGGGATTGTCGTGTTGTGCTGATCTGTGAGAGATTGCACTCTAGAATGTGCTGATCTATGAGCGATTGCACTCTAGAAAATCGTGTTGTTCTGTGAGCGACTGCACTCTTGTATGTCGTGTTGATCTGTGAGAGATTGCACTATAGAAAATCATGTTGGTCAGTGAGCGACTGCACTCTTGTATGTCGTGCTAGTCTATGAGCGACTACATGCTAGTAAATCGTGCTGATCCGTGAGAGATTGCACCTTGGTAATTAGTACTAGTCTGTGAGAGGCTGTACAATTATGATTTACACCCTTCGAGGAGGGTATTGGTTTCGAATTCCGGAATCATGTATTTTGGCATATATGCTTTGCATTAGAGTGCTTGGCACGCGAGTCGTGTTTGCTATACTATGATGATTGTATATACATATTCGATTGTTGTGATTTGCCTTAATTACTTTGAGGTATGAAATTGGATTGATTAAATTTCTATGTACTTATGTGTTCATAATTGATTTTATAAATATTTGACGTGTGATTGAGGTGTGAATTTGTGGAGATTAATTTGGTATTAATTATGTGTTCATAATTGATAATGTTAATGTTTGAAGTGTTAATTGATTCAAATACATTTTAGAACTGAAAATCTGCATTTTCTCAGTTGTATTCGACTACGACAGTGCAGTGTCTCAAAACTTCATTTTTCAAACATTGTTTATGCATTATTGGACATATGAAAACCCTTTCGAGGAGTATGCTAAGACGAAAGGTTCTATTGTGCATTTGAAAATATAAGAATTTTGTTATGTGATATTTGTTAATTTCGATTGGTGACATTTACAATTATTGTGGAAATCTGGGCTTTGTCCTCAGATGAGAATCAGGATCATCATGTCGGTTAGTATCCTGGAGATGGGAAAGTAGTTAGTCATATCTGACCGAAGCTGTGTCAGGAGGATCTTGCAGGGCGCGTGGAGATCATCCGGGTTGTGTAGTTTTTGTAGCATGATCATATTAGGTGGTTGTATAAGGACTAGATGTCTTTCTTTTGTGATTGTATTTATTTCATTTTGGAAGATTGTATCTATGTTTAAACTGTCTGATAACTTTTCTTTTGATGGGTCCATGTTCCATTTTTTGATGTGACGTGGGGAAAGTAGAGATTCTTGGGGCAGTGCTTTTATGTAGGTGTATGCCTAGAATACCCCAAGGATATGAACTACGTTTGATAGGTCTCATAGCCCCAACGTATTTTATATTTGGATATTTTTATTTATCGCCTCAAAACTATTTCAATTTGTTATAATTATGATGTAATTAATTATGACAATTGTTGTTGTGCTACGCTTTGGTATTTTATTAGTTGATTTTTGGAGAGAAAAAAATACACTCGCGCTGTTAAAAATTGGGGTGCTACATCCTACGTTGGGTAGTAGGTTGTCTTTGGTAAGGAAAACATGATATTGCATGAACTCCATTGGTCGATTTGGATCCTCCAGACTTGAAAGTTGGCCATGTATGCTTGGAATCTGGGAGTTTGGGATCCCGCCATTAACTTCTTCCTCGTAGAAAGATAGAGGGGTTCAAAACCCTTCCTTGGTAATTGTGATCCTATGCAAGTTTTTGGAGGTCATTTCTTCGAGTTTCCTCTTGACAGAACTGATACTAGACATGTTCGTTTAGGAAATCCACCAAATATGACAAAGGTAGTGGCGAAGTTCTCCAACGAGCTAAAATCGAAATTGATGGACATCAATATCGAGAACACCATGTTGTGAGGAACCCCCCCCCCCCAATAATGGACGTAGCGATTGGAAGTCCTTGTGGAGCGTCTTCGTCTTTGTGGATGACGTTGGCTAGTGTATTATTGACAAAGCGTCGATATTTTAGTTTTCTTCGCTCTGGGAATGAGTTGCGTCCTCTAGCGGTATATTGCCTAAATTTCCCATGAAGAGTTCAATGGCATCCTTCACATGGACACAGTTTTCGGTGTTATGGATGTAGGACTTGTGGACACGAAAATTCTTGTTTTTGTCAACCTCCGACCTTAGAGGAACTTGTTGGGAAAACTGGACCTTGCATTCCTTGAATTCAGCATTAACGCACTCAACAAATATGTGTTCCCTGGAGGCATTGTGAAGGATGTAATCCAATTACCTTTCAGGTTCGCCACCTCAGTTTGGAAACTTTTTTTGCAACCATTCTTCACACTTATGTTCAGCTGGAGATCATTAGGATGTGTAGACAAATGCAATTTTCTCATCTTTGTCTGCTATGCTCTTTATTACTCTTAAGTGCATATTTCATCTTCGTTCTGGATATAGGTGTACGCTTGGGCCAAACAGTTGTTTAGGGTTTTTGACTTCTTCAACCTAAAGTCATTGGCGAAGTGATTTCCTTCTATGATGTCCTCCTTCATTAGGTACATATTTATATTGTCGTTATCCTCTTTGATGAATACAACTTCTTTGTTGAAGTGTTTGATTTAGTTTCATGGAGGTTTATCTCTTCCTGGGACAATTGTTGACAATGTATCCATGGTCTTAGACTATTTTCTTGACATTATGTATTGAGTGGCAAATACATATATAAGACATTGTGTACTGAGTATCGTTTTAAAAATATTAATAATACTTTAAACATTACATTAAAGTTAAATAGAGTGTTAAAAATTAGTTTAAGTGATCATTAGACGTTCTTTTAGTAAATTAAAGTAGTAATAATGGTAAAAGAATAAAAAAAATAAAAAAATGTGGATGCATGTTTATTTCATTTTATTAATTTTTTTTATTTGAATTAAAAGTTTAATTATACATATAGATCATGCATATGAAATTTTATACTAATAAAATTTTTTAATACGTTATTGAAATATATCAAAATTAATGTCTTATATATGTATTTATATAGAACATTGTTAATCTTCATGAGTCTCAATAATCTATTAAGTTATTTAAGATTTGTATAAAAATGTAAATGCATGACCTATAAAATATAAATTTTCAATTGAATAAAATAAATTAAAAAAATAAAAATAAAATAGAGATGATTGAGGGAGATTTAATTTAGAAGATCAATAATCGTAAAAAAATATATTAGTACACTGTGAAGTAAACTAATGTACTAAAGAATTTACGTAAATGAAATCATACTTGATTTTTTCATAATTATCTCTTCATTTAAATAATACATTTATCCTCTCTTTTCTTTTTTGACACGAATTTAGCTTTTTTTTAATTAGCTTAGTCAAAACTACTATCTGTTTCCTAAATTTATTAGCTTAGTCAAGTTTATCTTTTTCCTAAATTTATTATTCTATTAAATATAACTAGTCAACACCCAATATAGGATAATTTTTAGTCGATATCCTTAGTCAACATCAACACTTTATTAAGTCATACATTAATTAAAAATTGATAGGCGTAATTACTATTTTTAATCAATCGATTCTTTTATACTCTATATTTGATCAAATATATCAAATAAATTAAAATTTTGCTACTTTTTTATTTATATTATTTCCTAAAACCATCCTATAAATATATGATTTTCTCTTAATAATTATTTTCATTTCATCCAAAGTAAAGATTAACCAAAAGTACAATGCCTCTCTTTATCCAAAAAAATCTCTTATTGTGTGTGTTAGTGTTGCTATCCCTAGACAATGTTCTTGGAGAGCATGTGATAATTACCAACAAATTGCTAGGACACAGTGATTTAGTTGTTCATTGTAAATCTAGAGATGATGATCTTGGAGTTCATGTTCTTCGCTATGGTGAAAGTACTGATTGGAAGTTTGGAATTAATTTTTTTGGAGGAACATTATTCTATTGTTCCTTTCGGTGGAATGGTGGACCCCTACATTGGATTGATATATACAAACAATCAAGAGATATTCATACATGTAGAACTTGCAATTGGTTTGTAGTGGAAACTGCGGCATGTAGATATGAGAGAAATCGTCCTGTTTGCTATGATTTTAATCACTAACTTATTATAGTATTCATGTATTTTTATCTCAATAAATGTACTTAGAAGAGTATCATAGATGTTCGTGTACTCTTGTTTTTTAAATCATATGTTTTTTGACTTCAAAATATTTTCAAAGAAGTTCTAATAATAAAAATGATCAATATTTTCACCGTCGCACTCTAAAAACAATCTAAAAAATGTATTTCATGATCACCATTTGTGTCGCAAATCTATCCAACAAAAGTTTGAATGACAATAACATATAACTATCAGAAAGTTGATCTATATTTTCATCTTTGACTCTGGATCATTGCAAAAACAATACATTGACCCGTTGTTAGTTGATTAACATTTTCAAAATTATCTACTAACTGGAGAGTTGTGTAAGTTGAAGTAGACAATATAAAAAAAAACTTCATGAGTAACATTATTAGACACATTAGCACTACAACATGATGTAGTTTAATTATTTATGAATGAAACCCGATAGTGGATTAGTATCACAATATTCATTGATCGGTACAGTGACATTGAGGTCAACAACAATGGCTTCCTCTTCCTACTAGCTTGTTGTTTCTTCGCAAATTTATATTTCTTATTTTTATCAGCTTATTACAAATTATTTGTTCCTTCATTACCACTAAAGGTTCCAATGTTAAAATTTGAACAAAGGTGAATTTTTTAGGAATTGGAACCTTTCATGTTGACTTAAATTTTTGCTTGAATGGTAACGTTAGAGAGACCATGCCCTTTGATTTAGACTAACTATTGGAGAGTTCATGGGAGTGTGAAAGCAGCAATGGGCTAAATGTTCAAGATCCCTAAGAGAAAATAACACCACATCTTAACCCATAACCTTAAGGCAATTCATTGAGATGTGGTTTCAAGATATCTTACGGATCCTTAACATTTAGTCCATCATTGTTGTCGTGCTCCCCCAGACTCCCAAATAAGTGGTATCGGAGTGTGGATCAAGTCTAGTGTTGTGGATGACTCAAACTTAAAGGGGATATTGTTGGAATTCAAGTGTGGCTGGTTAGTCCCTCATCGACTAGAAATGGAGGAAATATCGGATATATAAGAGAGGTGACCCTTCCTAATGCCTTAAAGTTTCAAGTGAAGATGTAGTGTCAAGGTCTCTTAGGGATACTTGACATTTAGCTCGTTGATGTTGTCATGCTCCCCTCAGTTCCTAACAAGTCGTATCATAGTCATGGCTTAGCTTAATGAGGGAGCCTGTACAGGATGCCTAAGAGACCTTAACACTATCTCTCAACCCAAAACCTTAACACTATCCCCAAGTCGTATCATAGTCAAGGAGTCTAGTGTTGTGGGTGACTCAAATTTGAAGTGATCCATATACCAAATGTCTTCAGATATTTGGTGAAGATTTGGTGTCAATGTATCTTAGGGATACAGAAAGTTTAGTTCATTGCTATTGTCGTGCTCCCTCGAAATCCCTAACATACCTAGAGTGTAAAGAAGCTATTGTCGCGCTCCTCCAAATTCCCACACACTTACCTAGAGTGTGATTGATGCATTGGAAAAAGGAATCAGTAAGAAGACATTGTTTTTCTCCTCAAGATCACTATCAAAGTTACCAAAATTGTATTATCTTTACTATTATTTCCCTAATTCCATAGTAACATAACCATTAATTCCAAAGTAACCCATAATTCATTAATGGATTAAAGATTAGAATGGAGCTTGAATATAGAAGAATTGTCTTATTGATCTATTGCTTGTTCAAATATCTCAATTAATTTGATAAATGTCTCATCTTAAAAATTCGTAAAGTCTACTTCCGTTTTAAAATATGAACGTAAAATAGTTTAAAGATAATCAAGCAGCAAAAAAAAATTAAAGCCAAAGATGTGAAACAAATTTAATAAACTCTATCATATAACTATAAATTAGATTAAACAAATAATTAAGGTTTTTATCTTGTTCTACTCATCTCCAACAATGGAGAGTTTAATTACATAACACTAGAAACATTGAGAAGGAAATAATTACAAATATGGCAACCCATTGAATCATCAATCACTTGTTCCCAATGTTGAATCTTCAATTTCTAGTGTTCCCAAGTGTTAAACCCGCAAAGTCCTAGAGTAACCTAAACATTGGGTTTTCACTTGAATATTGGTTTTCTTGTCGAGTGAAATTTGAAAGAACTAGATTTGAATTTTGTGTGCATGTTACTTCGCTAGGCAAGGCAACATTTTTCGTCATGGAAATCCAATAGACAATAGTGCTTTTTTCTCCTTTTTTTTTTTATTTCAATATATGATTAAAATATCTCATAGAAGTTGTGTTGTTTTGTCACCAAATTTTCTCCACTACAATTAACTAATGAAACCAAAACTACGAAAAATGTTTGGTTAATCAAGGAAATAAAAGCATAAAAACCTTATTGAATTGAACAATTATAAAAGTCATAATTTATTAAAAATGATTTTAAATTCATTAGTAAATTAACTAAAATAATCTAAATAGTTACTCAAAAGACTCTAAAAGTTGCCTATGATGAGAAACTATCTAACTCCAAACTTAATTTGTTTCTTGTCGTTAAGTACCAACTCTTTCAAAAAAGAGTGAAATTTTAAATTCAAACATCATTTCAACTTCTCGCGTCAATTCACTTCAAAACAACAAGAAATATAGCTATCATCATACAAAAATATATCAGCTTAAATCACTTCCATCTAAATGACAACAAATTCGAATTTCAAATAACTCATTGAACAATTATTCATCAAGTTTAATTCTCTTTTCACAGTATCTTAAAAAAATTCATTTCAAGTGTTTATCAAAAGTTATGATTTTATCACTCAAATCCTAAAATATAAATCATTCTACAATAGACATAAACAAAATTGAAGAAAACAATCGCAATGCAAAAAACACGTACACTTTTGGAGTTTTTTATACGTATATCCCTCTTTTAATTTTTTTCCTTAATTGTCCCAGTCTGAAATTTATTTTTCTAAATGTCCTACTTTTTTTTTCAATAGGAAGTCGTTCCCTCGAAAAGCGACCGCTTGAAGAGAAATTTTTTTAACCTCAATAGAAGGTCGTTTCCTGGAGAAGCGACCTTGAGAACTTTTTTTTTGTTATATTTTAAAATTAGTTTATTATTAGAATTATTAATATAATTATTTAAAAAATAAAAATACTAATAATAAATTAAAATAAAATACATTAATAAATTATAAATAAATTTTGTATTTTAATTATTATTATTATTATTATTATAATAAATAATTATTATACTTATAATTAAAATGATTATATTTACAATTAAAAAAAAATTAAATGATGATAAAAATTAAATAATAATAACAATTAAATAAATTAAATAATAATAACAATTAAAATTAAAAATAAATTAAATAATATTGTCTTAGATAATAGTGTGAATCAGGAAATCATATTAATTTATAATTATATTTGTCAACTTTCCAAAAATAAATTAGACAATTCATGATTTTATTTGATCTCTTTAATTTGTAATTATGGGATGATTGAATAGAAATTAAAGAGATCAAATCAAATTCTGATTTGCCTAATTTATATTTGGAAATCTGACAAATATAATTACAAATTAATATGATTTTCTGATTCACACTATTACCTAAGACATTATTATTTAATTTATTTTTAATTTTAATTGTTATTATTATTATTATTTAATTTTTATTTTTATTTAATTTATTTAATTGTTCTTTTCATTTAATTGTTATTATTATTTAATTTTTATTGTCATTTAATTTATTTTTTTGAAATTTATAATTTAATATAATTATAATAATTATTTATTATTGTAATAATAATAATTAAAATATAATTTTTTTTATAATTTATTAATATATTTTATTTTAATTTATTATTAGTATTTTTATTTTTTAAATAATTAAAGTAATAATTCTAATAATAAACTAATATTAAATTTTAACAAAAAAAAATTCTGAGTTAGAGGTTAAAAAATTTTCTCTTCAGGTGGTCGCTTCCTAAGAAACGACCTCCTACTGAACAAAAAAAGTAGGGCACTGGGCCTTAGGTAAAGGTAAGACATATTTAGATAATATATTTCAATACTTGGAGTTAGACACAGTCTCAAATTATCCTACTTTTATCACAATTTTATGGTGGAGGTTCCCAATACATTGGCATTAAAACCCAAAGAACCTTGTGATACTAACCATAATACACACATTGAAATAAGTATGTTTTTTCATTTTTTCAATTTTGTTTTAAATATTAGTAACTAAGAACATCTCTTTTTTTATATATAAATTTAAAAGGTTGTTATCCCATAAGTATATCTTAACTTAGAAATTTACCAAGTAAAGACAAAAAAGTTCCTATCTAACTCCAATCAAGGTTGATTAATTAAAATTATATATTTTTCTTGCAATGTGGCTAATAACATAAATAAATTGATAAAGGCGCAAAGTGGACTAGTAAAAGACAAAATAATGCACAGGGTAGTCAAAAAGGCTCAAGGTACCACAAGAATCATCTCAGTGTATGCGTAAATCACAAGTAAGTCCATTAACAATTCATGCAAGTTTTGAAGAGTAACACATGTTTGGATAATCACACATCAATAAATTACAGTGTTTGGGCTCAAGAGTTCGCAGTTATGATAATAGAGAGAGTTATGAAAATTTTAGAACAATGTCAAACAAGTTAAAAAAGTTTCTCGAAAAATTATTAAGAGACTTCTATAACAGCAAAGTAATCATAATTGAACGTTGACAGTAAATTCATGAGATGGAAAAAATTTACAAAATAATAGGTAACATGACACAAGCTTCAAGTTGATCAAATGTCATCAACATAATGTAGTTTACAGTTAATTGAGTATGTTTCAAACTAACAAGAGTTATAATGTTGAAATATATAATAAGAAAAATCCCAAGAGTTATAGTATACAAGAATTCTCTTATTGATCTATTTTCTTTGCGAATATCTCAATTAGTTTCATGACTTGTATCTATCACTAGACTACAATATTATAAATGTATTATTTCAAGTATTCGTAAAGTCCTCTTCCATTTCAAAATACAAAAATGATTTAATAAACTCATTCATATAACCAGAAATCAAATCAAACAAATAATATTTTCATGTTGTTCTACTCATCCCCTACAATTTAGAGTTTAATTACATATGTTCAAGGAAGTAAAAACAATAAGAAAGAATTATACATATGGAGATCCATTGAATCTTCAGTAACTTAATTCCAATGTTGGTTCTGATAGCCTGACAATGGCTCTAGTTGCCTAAAGAGGTGAAAAGCGGCGTAGAAAATTAATATTGGTCACCTAGCGAGGTACTATGCTCACTGGGAGAAATTTGGAAAAGTTTAAAAGTGAATTTTTGTGTGTTGTATTTCCCTAAGCTAGACAACCATCTCGTTAAGCGAGACCAACTGAACAAAAGTGTGTTTTCACAATTTTTTCCCTACAAATTAGGCTCAGGTGTCTCCACGAAAGCGGATTATATGGATCTTAGTTTTCATTTACAATATATTTGACTCTATTTGAACATCTACAACTCTAGATATGATTAAAATATCTCACATCAGTCAAGGAAACACACGAAAATAAGGTTTGAACTATGTTGATCGTTTAAAATTTTTTAAATTTAAATTCTTTATAAAAAAAATATCTTAATTCTATAAATAATTTAAATAGAAAGTTAAGGATAAAACATAAAGAACTAGTGCAAGCAAATAAAGAGATGGGAAGAATACTAGTTCGCAACAATTGTTGCTACCTCTAATACTCCCCCGAAAGAGAGACTTTGTCTAAGTATATTCAAGGACTTAATCCACTAAAAATGATAGTAATTCAATTTGCCACTACAAATATTAAGTGTTCTTAAAGTCTCTACAAGCTAAGGAATTTTTCTTAGCTTCACTAAGCAACGAGTATCGTTTCTTTGTGTATCAAATAGTTGAGAATTATTAGGCTTTTCTAGGCCACCAGAAGTCTAGTCTTATGACTCCCCAATATTCCAATTATTGGAAAAAACCAGAAATAACTATCTCAATAATGTGAAATATTTTTTCCCCAATTATGCAGATAAATGGTCAAATAGAAAATACAATTCCACATAGCAAAAATAATTGACAGAAATTTAAATATGAGACAAACACAATTTTAAACTTGGAAAACTTCCCTCAAATTGAGAGAATAAAAATCATGAGACCTAGTCTAGTAAAATCTTCCACTATAATAATTAATGGGTACACCAAAGTCTTCCTAGCAACACTAGGAAACATTAATCAAACATAACAACAACCTTATAACCTTCCACTAAGGTGGATATTTCAAAGTAACTCTAAGAGTAAATAAAACTACCTCAGACTGAATATTAAAATAACAAACTCAGCCGTAGAAATAACCTATCAAAATTATAGATCAAACGGAGCAAATTTGTTACACACCTGTTACACCACCCAACAACTCTCCCCATCACGACTCAAGAGGGAAGGTATTCCTCAACCATGTCGGCTTTCTTTCTACAACATAACATATTCGACACACGCAAGACCTTTGTCATCATATCATAACCATTATCATCATTATGAAACTTTTCAATTAAAAACGATTTCATTTCTTGTGCGTCTCGTATCTATTGATACTGCACCCCAATATACTTCGAATTTGCATAAAAAGTCAAATTCTTGCTAAGATGGATCGCACTCTGACTATCACAGGATAACACAAACTTGTATTCCTTGAGGCCTAAATCATGTAGGTATTTTTTCATCCACAAGAGTTCTTTGGAAGCTTCAGTTGTTGCAATGTACTCATCTTCAGTTATGGATAAAGTAACACACTTTTGGAATCTTGATTTCCAAGACACATCTCCCCCTACAAATGTCATCATATAATCAGGAATAGATTTTCTAGAATCAAGATCACATGACATATCTGCATCTATGCAGCAAACCAACACAGGTTCACCACCTCCATAACATAAACACACATTGGAAGTGCCTCTGAGGTATCTGACAATCCACTTCACTGCTTTCCAATGATCTTTACTAGGAATAGGGAGAAACCGACTAACAACTCCAACTGCATGAGCAATATCTTGTCTTGTGCATACCATAACATATATCAAACTACAAATTGTGGATGCATAAGGAACCTTCTTCATCTCTTCTTTGTCTTTCTCACTTGTAGGACATTGACCAGAATTCAATTTAAAATAAGTAGTAAGTGGAGTACTAACAAGTTTGCAATTGCTCAAGTTGAACCTCTCTAACACTTTCTCAATGTAATTATGTTGAGACAATCACAATTTATTATTCTTCCTGTCATGGATAACTCTCATGCTCATAATTTTTTTGCAAGACCCAAGTCTTTCATTGCAAAAGACTTGTTCAAATCTTTCTTTAAAGATTGAATCTTCTTAGTGTCATGACCAACAATCAACAAGAGAATAATATAATCACCATCATAGAATTTCTTGACAAACACACAATGGTCAGAAGTAGTTTTATCGTACCCATGTTTCTCCATGAAAGAATCAAATTTCTTGTACCATTGTCGAGGTGCTTGCTTCAGCCCATACAAGCATTTCTTCAATTTACACACAAGTTGCTCTTTACCTTTGATATCGAAATCCTCTAGTTGCTCCATGAAGATATCTCCCTCCAAATCGCCATGAAAGAATGCAATTTTCACATCAAGTTGTTCAACTTCTATGTTCAAAATAGTTGCTAACCAAAGCACAACTCGGATAGAGGGCATCATCCTCACAAATGAAAAAATTTCATCAAAGTCAATACTTTTTCTCTGATAAAAACCTTTCACAACCAATCTTGCTTTGTATCTTGGTTGAGAACTATTCTTTTATGCCTTTATCTTGTATACTCATTTGTTCTTGAGTGTTTTTAGGTCCTTAGGCAACTTTAGCAAATCAAATGTGGGATTCTCATTCAAGGAATTCATCTCTTCTTGAATGGCCTTTGAAAGACCCTTAATTTTCTAAACTCTAATTTATGCAATTTTAGAGTATTTTGTTTCAAATTGTGTAGACATTCAGCTCAATTAAATTTTATTTTGTAAATTAAATATCAAAAACATACATTATTAGAGTTAATAATATATTTAATATTTATATATATTTTGAAGTCCGATTAAAATTATTCGTCAGAGAATAATTTAATTATGTTACGAAGAATTTAATATCGAGCAGTTTGTTTTAAAATGTCACTTGTTGCTGAAAAATAAATCTGTTAAATTGAATTGCGGCGAGAATAAATATTTTTTGTGAAAATTTGAAAAGTGATGTGTAATAATGATTTTTAAAAAAATATCTATAAAATTAGATATTTATTGAGTTGTAATTATATATATATATATATATATATATATATATATATATATATATATATATATATATATATATATATGCATATGAAAGGCAAAAAGAAAGAAAGTAAGCATTTCCGTGTTTCATGCCCGCCCTGCATCTTTCCTTCTACTCTTTGTTTGAAGAAAACAAAACCAAAGTGTTGTTGGTTTTCAAGAAAAAAGCAAGCATAAACCTCCATTTATCTACTACATTTAAACTTCCATTCGAGAAGTGATAAAAGGGAAAGTTGTTCATCTACACACTACAGTGCTAGTGAGTCAACTTTAGAAGTGACGACACGAATTAAAATTTTATCAGAATTAATCGCGGTGTCGTAATCGCTTGTTAAAGCTACCGTTAAGGTAAGAGATCCTTCCATGCTTTTAGTTTACACTTAGGACATTATTTGTGATTTTGTGGAAAAGAAATTTGATATGCGAATTTGTAGAAAATGAATTTAATGTGATTATGTGTTATTTAGTGGAATTTAAATTTGAGGTATGGTTTGTGGTAATCCATATTTAATGTAATTTATATATTCATAATTATTATTATAAATTTTTGAGATATGATTATTTTCGGATTTTGTGGAAAACGAATTGATGAAATTTGATGGATTATGTGTAAAAATATGGACTTTTGAAATTCGGTGAGTTATGTTTGAATTGTTTTAAACTTAATTGAGGTGTTATATGTATGTTGTGGAATTGAATTGATTGTTGTTGGTGTGAATTGACGGTAATTAAATTTGATGTATTTGAGTTATGTAATGAGTTATTTTCAAATAAATGAGTTTGAACTGAAATTGAAATTTTACAAAAAAAAAAAATAGAGTTGTTAAAGTTATGAAAAAGTTCAAATATTAACTAAGTTAAAGAATTTGAGCAAAAAGACATATTAAAATTAACAATTGTTAGAGTTTAAAATGTTACTCTTTTAATTACTCTTGAACTGAGTTTAAAAAAAAAAAGTTTAGAGTATTTTATTAACTCAAAAATTTCGGTGCTTTAATAGTCGAGTGTGTGTATGTGAAATTTGGACAATATTTGTTTTATTTAGTTTTAACTAAATAATATAGATTATTTGGTTTTAAAAGTTTGAGGTGTGAGAAAGATTTAATTTTAGGAATTTCGTTGGGGTTGAATTAATTTTATTGTGAACAAATTGTTATAAATATTTATGATTTTGTAGTTAGCTCATTGAGTCTCGAAAAGGAATCGAGACCGTTGGCACCGAGTTAGCGGTGGGGAGAACTCTGATATATTAATGTTGTTGTGGTAATTTATGTTTGAAAATTTTGGAGATTGATAATGGGTGATTAATATTTGAAAATTTTGGTGATTCACGTTTGGTGAAATTGATGTGTTCATAATTAATATTATAAATTTTTTAGAAGAAATTTATGTGTGACTTGGTGGAAAATGAATTTAATTCAATTTATGTGTGGGTGGAATTTGGAGATGTGATTTATGTGTAATTGAGGTGTGAATAAATATGTTTGAGTATGCTCTATGTTGTATTTGAAAAATCATTAGTGTTAAATGGGTATTAAAAATGAGGAATCTTTTAATAGTTAGTATCCTGGAGATGGGAAATTAGTTAGTCATACTTGACCGAAGCTGTGTTAGAAGGATCTTGCGGGACGCGTGGAGATCACCCTGGTTGTGTAGGTTTTGTAGTATGATCATATTAAGTGGTTGTATAAGGACTAGATGTCTTTCTTTTGTGATTGTATTTATTTTATTTTGGAAGATTGTATTTATGCTTAAACTGTCTGATGACTTTTCTTTTGATGGGTCCATGTTCCACTTTTTGATGTGATGTGGAGAAAGTAGAGATTCTTGGGACAATGCTTTTATGTAGGTATCTGTCGAGAATACCCCAAGGGTATGAGCTATATCTGATAGGTCTCATAGCTCTAGCGTATTTTATATTTGGATATTTTGGTTTATCGCCTCAAAACTATTTCAGTTTGTTATAATAATGATGTAATTAATTATGACAATTGTCGTTGTGCTACGCTTTGGTATTTTATTAGTTGATTTTTGGAGAAAAAAAATACACTCGCGCTATTAAAAATTAGGGTGTTACATCCTACGTAGGATAGTAGGTTGTCTTTGGTAAGAAAAGGTTTATCAAACAACCCATACCACATGATATTGCATGAACTCCATTGGTCAATTTGGACCATCCAGACTTGAAAGTTTGCCATGTATGCTTGGAATATGGGAGTTTGGGATCCCACCATTAATTTCTTCCTCGTAGAAAGATAGAGGGGCTCAAGACCCTTCCTTGCTAATTGTGATCCTATGCATGTTTTTGGAGGTCATTTCTTCGAGTTTCCTCTTGACATAACCGATACTAGACATGTGGAGCGTCTTCGTCTTTGTGGATGATGTTGACTAGTGTATTATTGACAAGGAGTCGATATTTTAGTTTTCTTCACTCTGGGAATGAGTTACGTCCTCTGGTGGTATATTTCCTAAATTTTCCTTTTGGGATGAAGAGTTCAGTGGCATCCTTCACATGGACACAATTTTCGGTGTTATAGATGTAGCACTTGTGGACACAAAAATTCTTATTTTTGTCAACCTCCGGCCTTAGAGGAACTTGTTGGAACAACTGGACCCTGCATTCCTTGAATTCAGCATTAACGCACTCAACAAATATGTGTTCCCTGGAGGCATTGAGAATGATGTAAGCGAGGTACCTATCAGGTTCGCCACCTCAGTTTGGAAACTTTTTTTGCAACCATTCTTCACACTTATGTTCAGTTGGAGATCATTAGGATGTGTAGACGAATGCCATTTTGCCATCTTTGTCTGCTATGCCCTTTCTTACTCTTCGAGTGCATATTGCATCTTCGTTCTGGATATAGGTGTACGCTTGGGCCAAAAAGTTGTTTAGGGTTTTCGACTTCTTCAACCTAAAGTCGTTGGCGAAGCGATTTCCTTCTATGATGTCCTCCTTCATTCGGTACATATTTATATTGTCGTTATCCTCTTTGATGAACACAACTTCTTTGTTGAAGTGTTCGATTTATTTTCATAGAAATTCATCTCTTCCTTGGACAATTGTTGACAATGTATCGATGGTCTTGGTCTGTTTTCTTGACATTGTGTACTGAGTGGCAAATTGCGTGCATAACTTCTCCCAATAGTCTATCGTATTGGGTTGTTTTCTTAAACCAAGTCCTTGCACTTTCCTTCAACATAAGTGCGAAAATATGACATTTGAGAGGTCTTTTCACACCATGGTAATATAGCATGGTCTCCACGTTTTGGATGTGCACTTCAAAGTTAGTTGTCCCATCGTATAAATCCATGTGAATGGGATTCTCCAACATCCTTGGTATCATGCAGCTTGTGAACCTTGCTGTGAAGGGTCCCTAAGATTCTCGAGATTCATGTGGTACTCGACGAATCTCACATGTTGGAGATGGAACGAAACGCGAGTTCAATTGAGAATAACGTGGGGGTTGTTGTTTTCTCTGGGTGGGAAGTCTTTGTAGGACTTTCTATGGTATCATCGTTTTTGTAACTCATACGAGGAACTTCTCTTGCGTTTTGGAGTGGACAATCTCCTATTGCGGCTTCTAGGTGAAGTATCATGGCGGCGTTTCTTGACATAATCTTTACAGAATTATTGTTTCTCCTAGATTGTTACCACAGTGGGGGTTGTTGGCTGTCGGTTCTCTACAACCTTGAGACGAAGATTTTGTTCCTAGGTCATTTGAGATTGTTCCCAAATCAGACCAACGAGTTCATCGAGGGCTGCACCTCAGTTTTATACCATTGCAACGTCGATGTCTGCGTCTGGTCCGTCGAGCTTGATTGTGATGTTCTTGGTAGGGACATTTTGGCATTCTTGCACACATATATGGATAAGTATATTGGGCTGGGTCTAGCCACTGGGGTAAAATACCCTAGTTGTCTGTATGGATTAGTATATCAAGTTGAGTTTGGGTGAGAGGTAGGTTTGGACTTGGACCAATTCAAAATAACTTTGAATTTTTTTTTTTTTAAGAAATTAAAGAATATGCATTGTAAATATAAAATTATTTTACATCTAATAAGAACCTATTACTTAATCACTTCCTTCCATTTTTTTTTATCTTTTTTTTAATTGATTATGTGACAAGAAGATATAGTGGTTTTTTATTGGATGTGGATATAAAATTATTATACACTCTATCAATATTATTGCAATTGTTTTCATATATAAATATGGCAAAATGTTATTAAACACAAAGAAACAAGCTAACACACAAAGATTGCCTACCTTTCCGGCTTTCCCTCTCTGCCTCTTTTCTACCTCTATATTTATTTTTTCTTTTATAATTTCATTTACCAATTTAATATCATTCTCTGGTATTTTAAAATAAAAATTATCTAAAGTTACTTTACTTTTTAAAAATACAAATGCAAGAGAATACAATTCGAGAAAAGTGTATAATAAATGCACCGTCATTGGTTGTACACCTACATAATGCAGCCAATGGAGACAGTTAATTTCCCACGTGTGCATTAAATGATGGACCATGTACACGTGTCCGTTTCTTTCTCAAATTTGTTCTGCAACACTGACGTGGAACATCCTCGTCAGTCGTCACTACATTGGATTCCATTCTCCGTCCTCAGGTGCATTGCATGCGCATACTGTCTTCACCAAACCATGTCGTTGACCCTAAAATTAAAGAATTTAAATATACAATCCTAAAATAAATATATGATAAGATAAAAATATGTTTGCAACATTGTTGGCTAGTTGCTAGTAGCACGTAATTTTTTTTCGGCAGTGAAAAATTGAAACAGAAGAAAACAAAAATGTAGACTTATATATTATATACTTAAGATTATAAAGAAAACAGCAATGAATCTTGTTTGGTAAAAAAAAAAAAAAAAACAAGACCTTGTGTAGGGCTTTTAAGCATCTACAATGCAAACTATTTAAAGCGAGTCTAGTGTATATATTTTTTTACAAGGTGAGTCTA
>JBBPBR010000005.1:20701567-20713345 GCA_037974775.1 Cicer pinnatifidum
ATATTTTTTAAATTTATAATTTTGACTTTATATGTTTCAAAATTTACATATTAGTCCTTATATTTTTATTTTTTTTGCAAATTGGTCCCTTAAATTTTACAAATCTTGCAAATTAGTCCCTTAAAATTTATAAAATAATCTTTTTAACATTTTCAAAATTTCAATTTTATTCCAAATTTAATTAACATTTATGCCCTTGAAATTTTGAAATTTATAAAACTAATCCAATTTTAAAAGAACAATTTCTTTATCCAAACAACAAAATTTAAAAATGAAAGAAATTTAATTGAAACATTTGAATTATCTATAATTCTAATATGTCTAGAATTTCTAATTGTTCAAAGCTGACACACTCTTATGAATTTATGTTTAGTTTGCAGACTGCTTTTAGTCTTCATAATAGTGGTTACCCTGTTATTTATTATATAGATATAGCAATTTTAAGGCACGGCACACATCGCTGCTATTTGAAATATATCACGTATATTAAACTTTTAGATTCGTTCATGGGTTACACTACTTCAATGAAAGGTTGTATGTACCTAATATCCTGAACTGTTCATTTTGCTTTTATGAATAAGAAAATAAGAAACTTTTGAAACAAATCAATATTTGTATTTCTAAAAATAATAAAAATGTCAAAAAATTATTTTTATAAATACATTTTCATTAATTAGCATTTAGTATTCCTAACAATTGTTATCTTTAGAGTCTCTCACTAAAGTATAATCAACACAAGAAAAAACTTTGTACCAAAAATATTTTCACCGTAAACGGAGTTTTTCTGAAGAACAAAATACGTGCCAACAGAAAGGGTTACTACAAGCAATTTAAGCTGTCAATTCCAAATCAAGTTTGGGAAGAGCACCATGGATTTTAGAACTATCCTCAGAAATTCTCATGGCCACATTATCATCTTGGTCATTTGTGACCGACTAACATAAATATGTCCATTTTTTGGCTCTTTTCTCGGTTCTCTAAACCCAAAATCCACCAACTCCAACAGAATTTCCCTCTTCCTCGGCTCCTTTCAAAAGAAACTGTTCCGAGAGCAAGGAACCTACTCATCATATCAGCCATAGACTAATAATGTTCACACAAAGGTTGTTAATAGAAGTTTGGAAGCCTACTTGTGTTGTTTCATCGATGATCATCTGTGCCAATGGTACAAATTATTGCAGCTTGTGGAGTACTGGCATAACTCTATTTTTCACTCTACCCCCTAGCCTTATATAGTTGACCACTACCAGCAATACCAATTTATGTTCACTGTGCACTCCACACCCTAGAAAATAATGGCTGCTTTCATGGTAAATGAATATCTTTTTAGTTCTTTGAAGCATTTACAATTTAGGATAAAACTCCACTTTGTTAAAGTCAACAAAGATATATGAATTCAAAATCTCCACATCAATAAATATATCATACAAAACTTTAACATGAGAAGAGAAACACAATGTTATAAGCGAACAATGTTGGTCTAGCATTTAACAGAGTCTAATATGTACTAAAATAATCTGCAGATAGTTTAACTCATCTCAAACAAGAGAACAAACCATTCTTATTTCCTTTTATCTCTAGTGTGTCGGATCAACAACAATGAATAATAACTTATTTGTGTGCATGTTTAAATTGACGGTGAGATTGGTAACAAAATCACAGTAAAAAACTAAACTTTGTAGTTTCTACAAAATCACAATGTCGACGTGATTTTGCCAAACTCACCGCGCATCTAAAAATACACACTTAAGAGATCCAAAGCTTAATAACTTGACTTAGTATACCAGCAAAACTACACAAATGTGAACCTATTTTGCCAATACACCTGTATCGCGTATAATCGTCATGGAAGGAAGAACAATTGCAGCTACTGGTTTATCTTGGTATCCACCACCTTCATCAATTATCAACCTATAGCCTTCAACATGGAGTTTTGCATGGTGACCACTAACAATGATGGTAGGACTTGCACTTAGTTCCTATAAGAAAAACAGTGAGCCAATATATTTGAAGAAGCTACAACAGCAACTGTGAAAAAATTTAACAATGTGCATGGCATGCAAAGCTATGTAGCACCAACACCTCAAATTAAAGGAATGAAGACACCAACACATTTGGTTACAATCAATCACTTTTTTTTCTTAATTATTATTGGTGTCTCATGTCAACATTTTGTCTAGTGTCCATATCAATGTTTCATACATGCAAACATGTTGAGTAATATGAAAATAAGAAGCAAGCTATCACCTCTGGAATATCCCATACATTCTTTCTACCACTTAGAGGCTGCAACTTAGGTATCCGAGTATCTCGAGCTTTCAAAATTTTCATCTGCTCTTTGACATCTACCCCTTTCTCCAAACCAGCATGAACAGCAATCAACTTGCAGCATTTAACTCCATCATCAGTGTTCATTAAGACATCATCCTGGTAAAACATGATCCAAAGGGCTTTCAGAAGTGTTCTGTCAAATCAACATCAGTTTGCAACCGAAACAAGGACTGCTGTTCCAAGCAGCAACCATGTATAACTTGGAATTTCGTGACATCTGATATGACTAAAGAAACAAAGAGGTAATGAAAGTAAGAACCACCTCTTCATGGACCCACACCAAATCCGCAAGAAATTTCTTATGCTCATCAGGAACTGCCTTAACCAAATCTGCATGCAATGAATTGCTCCATTAAGTAAAGGAACTAACAAAAATCAATTTTCGTTGAACTTCAAAACTCAAGAGAGTACCATTTATTCATAACAGCAAAAATC
Source organism: Cicer pinnatifidum (assembly GCA_037974775.1). Classification (NCBI taxonomy): domain Eukaryota; kingdom Viridiplantae; phylum Streptophyta; class Magnoliopsida; order Fabales; family Fabaceae; genus Cicer; species Cicer pinnatifidum. The sequence continues at coordinate 20,704,334 of JBBPBR010000005.1, forward strand.
CCTATACATTGTGTTTGAGTGGACGGCTTAGTTAAACACTTATATAAGTTGTCTCTATAATCAAAAGAGATAATAGGATTAAACTAGTGTTGTGAAATAGTGTCGCTATAGTACGGAATTTGATCAGATCACTATTGTTCCGCAAAACGCTATTTTGTACAAAGTGTTGTCAAATGATGGCTATAGTGGTGCTATAACACTATAATGTATCAGAATTTGAACAATCTGCGATTGACAACAATAAAGTAAACCATTTTCATTTAAGTTGTAAGTTGTTTTCATAAGTTATCATAAAAAGTAAGCTGACAATAGTTTATTGACACATGGTCCATTTGCTTTTATTTATTTGAACTTATCTACTAGCATAAACACCTATAAAACTAACTCTTTTGGAGAACGGTTTAAAACAACTTATGACATGTTCATAAGCAATTTACAGCTTATTTCCATGAGTTATCCATAATAGCTTATGAAAACAGCTAATAACTTATATGAAAATACTTTTCCTATATAGATATAATAATCGCTTATGTTATAAATAATTAAATTGTTAATCCAAACATTCCATATTCTAAGAAATTTTATAAGCTCTTACAAACATTGTCCACAAACACCTGGTGTCATCAGATAAATTTTACAACAGCATAGTTACCAGCGGAACCATGGGGAACTCCATATGACTGAAAAGTAGGTCCAGCATCATAAATCGAACCCTGATACTCAGTACCCTTAGCAACATTAAACTTAGCCTTTATTGCACCACTCCATCTCCTACCTTGTAAATGCATCTTTTCATACCCATCACCTTTAAACCACCCTTCTCTCTCCTCACTATCTTCAAACTCCTTCCACCCCTCACTAAATTCGGACCCGTCAAGTGGCGGCGGAAGGAGGCGGAGGAAGGCAGCAAAAGCGAAGTCGTGGTTACCGGAGAGGAAAACGTGCTTTTGCTTAGGGTAGCGGGCGGGTAAGGTGATTAGGAAATCGATTACTTGGTTGGTTTGTGGGCCTCTGTCGCAGTAATCACCTAAGAAGATTATTGTGGCGGTTTGGAATTGGGGTGGGCTTAGGGTGTTTTCGAGATTTGACCAGAGGTTTTGAAGTTTGGTTATGAAGCCATGGATGTCGCCGATGCAGATTACCGTTTTTGGTTGAGGAGATTCTGACATTGTTGTTGCTTCTTTGGTTGGTTTCTTTCGGCTCACTTTTAAAGGATTTGATTACTCCATCCACATTTAATCATTTACATTAATTAACAAAATTCTATAAATAAAAATAAAAAATATTATTTTTAAAATAACGTTGAGAACATTTTTTTTTTCCATTTATATTTTTTAATTATCTTTTATTGATTAAAATCTGCATCGGTATCACATAATTTAAGTTGATTTATAAGAGTTTTATCCCATAAAATAATACGTGTTTATAACATTTTTATTTATATCATATTACTTTTATCAGATATGGATTTATTCGAAGTAAAGAGAAGTACAAACTCCCAAGTTGGAGAAGAACCCTTATATGAATTGGTCCTTGGAATCTCATATTGTACCAGATACCAGTATTGTGGTTATAGGTATCATCATCATTAAAAGGCATTAGAGGGGGGAGGGGATCATACAATGTTCATGCATGTTCTTTGATCCTCTCTAAAAGTAGGAGGGTGAATAATTTCCTTATCAATAAGATAAGTTTGTTGTGTTATTTTGTACCAAAGATCATCCTCAATATGAGTCTCTTGGGAGAATACAAGTTGATACTTATCTCTCCATAAGCATCAACAACCACTATTAAGATAGTAAACCAATCTGATACGATCATTAGGCCCTTGTCAACTCCAGATTTTTTTAACAAAGGATTGGGATCATGATCAAGATGATCATTTAACTAAAATTGTCCATCTTTATTGATATTCCATACTGAGATGTCATTAGAATTTATGTTATTCGGCGGAAACATTCCAACAATTTTTTTTGACAAATGTTTGGAATACAAAAGACTCAATAATTTTCCACTAAAGAGTGAAAATTGTATATGAATTCAAAATTGACCAATTTTAAGGTGTATATCAAGCTACATGTTGTCATTGCAGAGGTCGGAAACAATGCATGAATCAAATCCATTAACAAATTCGAATTTGGTATACATATTTGTTCCAAATCAGACTAAGGCTCAATGCGCATCGGATGTTGGGCTTTAGCTCAATCCAATATAGATAGAACTCAAGATGTGTTACATTGTTGAATCATCTGAGGCACCAAATTTGTGCCTTGTCTATGAGGACAGTTGATCAATCAACTACTCGTTTTTTGCATTGTACTCCCCGCAACAGAATAACTGTTGTCACGTCATCGACCTCCAAAGAATCTCTACAAAAGGGGTCATGTACCCAAAACACCATGTACACATCATTCACTACCTCTTCCTCCCCCAACCCCAACTCCTTTTGACTTGGGCATTGGAATGCTTGCAGATGCCCCCTTCGAGAGCTAAACAACCATCAACTTCTGTCCACTACCGTCATCTCCAGACTCCAATCATCTCTAGTAGTCTAGTACGAATCAATATTGAAATTAGAAACTAACAAAGGAAATGCAAAGAAGTGTATCGCTTGAACATGATCATTACTTCGAACTAGTGTGTTCTTGATTGTAATTTGTAACCAAAATAAAAACTTTGAACCGTTCACGAATTCAATTGCCATATGGTGGTATGATTCGAATGCCTCGTAACTTGTTCAATAATTCAATCAAACAATGGACCAAAGTGGACGATGAACCTCAATGGAACTAATCTATCGCATAACCAAAATTATTTTCTTCTATGCTTTCAACTATATGTTCTCAAGTCATCATTTTCGAACCATTGAATTTTATAATCTTCATTCAACTCTTCTTTTGGGATTATTGTTATTTTTTGGAGTAAAAAAATTATTCCCTTTATATTGGCACAGGAATTGATGGACTATGGCATTTTTGGTTACCACCTTCATCTTATTTGAGATTCCGACTATCAAATTGCCAAATAACTTGAACTTCCTACACCTTATAAGGCACATTTTACCGTGCTATAACCAAAACTAATTTACAACATTGGCTTTTACATAAATTGTTGCACATGACTGGTTTAGCATAGAGCAGAAAACAAGGGAATCCACAATATGAAGGCCACTCTTGCCAAAGAGAATAAACACTCTAAAACAACTCAAATTCCACTTGTTCTCCTGTTGTTCCACACTCTAAATATTTACCACCGCTACCTTGGGACTGTGCGATCATGTCTGAAACTCCCAACTCAAATTCACAAAGGTCTGGAAGTTCTGGTGGGATAGCACAACGTATTAACGCCCAATTAAGGCCTTCGAAGAATGGATGTTGTTTAATCTCCGCAGCGCCTTTCAATGTACCCAAACGGTTTTCAGGCTCTTTAACTAACAATCCTTTAATTAGATCCCTCACTTGGAAACTAACAAATGGGCTATCAGGGAATCTGAGATTTTGTAACACAACGTTGGCTAACGTTTCTTCATTGTTAGAACCTTTGAAGGGTGTTCTACCATATAAAAGCTCATAAAGGAAAACCCCAAATGTCCACCAATCAACAGCAGCTCCATGTCCCTCTCCTTTGATGATCTCAGGTGCTAGGTATTCATGAGTACCAACAAACGAATTTGATCTTGCATCGGTTGGCTCTGCCACAAGCTGTGGCAATGATCTGATAAGAGCAGCAAGATCGGCTTTTTGTTTCCTTGCTTTTCCTGCAGGAGGTAAGAATCTAGGACTGAAGCATGGAACTTGACAAGATGGTTCAATACAGAATGGCTCGATGCAATTTGACTGTGCGGAAACCTTGGCAGGATCTATATCAGACGATGATTTTAGAAGTGTTGGGCTAACGTCGCACCTGAGAGACAGGTCAAAATCTGTGAGCATAATGTGACCGTCTTCTCGAACAAGAATGTTTTCTGGTTTCAAATCACGGTAAACAACTCCAAGCATGTGCAAATACTCCAACGCAAGAAGGACTTCGGCGACATAAAACCTGCATATACAAAGATTCTCGTGAATACAAAATAACTTCTAATGTGTTTTCATTTAGCAATAAAATTTGGGTTACACTAACAAAATTGCAGTTCAAAAGGATCATCCACTTACGTTTGCTAGGGAAGCATTTTGCAAACTGACAGCTACTTACAGTGAACAAGTAATATGATGTATTCATTAAAACATTCCATGCACGTACAGTGGTAATTATTAATCAAGAGATGGTGCATCAGTGGAATGCACATAAAGTCCATAAAATTGTATTCATAGATTTTTCTTTAAAAAAACTAAAATAGTTTATTTTATTTTTTTAATTTGCTTAATCTTGATCATGAAAGAGAGGGAGCAATAGTTTATTTACGCAGACAAAAAAGTAGACATTGAATCAGATATATATATAACAGTAGAAAGATAAACAAAAATTACTTCTTCTTGGAAATTTCCAAAATCATAAGATAATGATTAGGCACTACTTGGAAAACCTGTCATAATTAAGATTAACCGTGCGCTCTGATATTAGACCACTTTGCTGTCTTCATTGCAATAGAACCTATGTTCTCAATTTGGAAAGGGGCGCAGAACAGCCAGTCCTCTTCTTAAGTGTGCTGATTAGAGGGGGTAGGTTTGGTCTCACATACCTAGAGATATAGCCCTTTAGTGGGGATCTTAGATCCATTGTTGAGCAACATGTTATTGCACACCAAAAGCATGGTGGTGCCATAACCCATTGGTCCCCAAGTTTATATACAAACCATACTCAAAGCTAATGTTTGAGAAATAAGCTAAACTCATACCTTAAATATTTAGCCCAGTTATTTAGCCCCCTAGTAGCAAGATTATATCATTTACTGTTTCTGGTCAATCAATTTTATTTTTGGAGAGAGAGATATCTACCCAGGAAGAGTGCGTGGATACTTAACAAAAAATCATGAATCAAAATTAAATTGTGCTAGGTTGAGGGGAAGATTAAAGACTTATTCAACCTATACAAGGTGCAACAATGCACAAGCATGCACACAAAGGGTATATATGCAACATTTTATAACTCGGAAACATATTTTATCGAGTGCAGCAATGCAACAACATATGTTAAGATACCTACAAATTTAGAAGGCATTAGATTGCCTATGATATAAATTATGACCAAAAGGAAAATAAAATCCTAATATATTAGTTCTTAGTTTTGTACCTTGCTGCTGGCTCTGAAAAACATCGGCCAAGCTGTTTCTGACGTAGAACATGAAGATCTCCTCCTGGACAATACTCCATGACTAGACATGACAGGTTTTCTGATGTAAACTGTGCATAGAGTGTTGGAAGAAAAGGATGATCCAGCATTCGTAATATTTCCCTTTCAGTTTGAGCCCTAGGCATCTTTTTCCTTCTTGCCAAAAAGTCGTTGTCCATTACTTTAATAGCAAACAAACAATTTTGACCAATTAGTTCAGAAAGATATACAGTACCAATGTCTCCACAACCAAGTTTCTTCAAAAGATTGAAGTGTCTCAAGCCCAAGACTCCATGCTGCATTTGAGCATCTCGTATGGCTTGCCATCTAAAATCCTTTGACATGTGAGGCCTATTGCCACAACTAGAACCGCTGACATTACTCTCGTCGCTGGTACTTGTACTACTACTGTAGTCACCTTGGCTACTCTTTGAACTTTGTGAAAATTCAAGCTGCTCTTTCAATCTGGTATTCTTTTTCACTTTTGTTACTTCTCTGCCGCTGTTACAACCCGTAGATTCTGACCCAGAGATCACACTCTTCAAGTTTATTCCATCTGCAGGGCTGATAGAGCCCAATGTTATAATACCTTTGCTGTTTTCTGTATTTGTATTTTCTATTGCACACCAACATCTCTCGCAAACAAGTGGAGTTGTAGCAGGAACTGGCTTGTTATTTGCTTCATTGGATGGGGAAACAGAACCCTGCTTTAGTTTCTTCTTACCCACATTCTTGTTTTTTATGACCGATTTTACTGTTCGGGTGCTATTGCGTGAAATTTTGCACACTCTATTGCCATGTACTGAAGTAGATGAGGAAGATATTGTTTCTAACATACCTTTCCGCACATTCTTTGATATAGATGCTTTATTTCCTAATTTTTTAAGGGAAGAATCCTTTTCAGGCAACTCTACTGTACTTCCATTGGTGTTACAACTAGATGAAGAAGAAGCATACATTTGTTTTTCTATTTGAGTGGGTTCTGATGGTTGAGATGATACCCCATCTTTAGTCAATGAACATTCCAAATCACTTTGGATCAATGAAGCCCGTGTATCATTTTGTGTAGTAGCGACTGCAATTTTGGAAGAATGAAAATTTTGGCTCGATGATGAGCTATTCGAAGTTTGATGAGACTGATATAATTCTTTATTCAAGATTAGTGAGTTGCTTTCTTCTAGCACCAGAGATATTTCAGTTGAACTCCCTTTACTCTCAACATTAGAAGGCCCAGATCTCCTAGCATCAGTGACAACGGAATTGTACAGTGTCTGTATCTTCCCAACCTCTGATATTCTTGGAGAAGCTGCTGACTTTGATAATCTTCTCATAGCAGCCATTTCTGATGCCTTAGATATACATAGGTCTCTTAACGCCTGCTTCAAAGTCACCGGCTCAGAAGTCCCAACTCGTGGGGATCGAGGTACACCCATTGTGATTGGCTTTTTTAATGCACTTTTCATCTTAGGACTTGTTCCATCTGGTAGAAAGCTCAAATCCCTTGATGAAGATTTAAGAGAAATTGATTCAAACAGCTTATTAATATCATCATCTAGATTTTTCTTAGCAACACTATATCCAGAACTGGAAGGATATATCCCTGCATCTTTCACTGTATTTAGGTCTTCCCTTGCTTCAACGATTTCACAAGTGCCCGAGAATGAGCCCATTAGAGATAAATTGATCCACTAAATTTGGTGCGGTAGGAGTAACAGAAACAATTTGGATCTCAAGCCAAAATTCTATTGTGATTCATTTCACATCAGACACCACAAACTCACAACTCAAGAACAATGAATCCACCTTTCAGAGTTCAAATCAGCCTTTTGATGAAATCAAATCAGAGATGTGAATGGTACATCCTTTTTGTTACCATCTATGGGACTTTAAATCCTGGTAATGGTCAATAATTGAATGCTCAGCAAACCAAGAGGTAATATGAAAACCGATAATTAAAACATATATCAAAACAGGGAAGGATGCAAATCAACAGGAAAAAAAAGGCAGAAATCAAAAGAAAACAGAAAAATAGATGACCAAAGCTGTAAGAGAAACTCCAAAATCAGTAATTCCAACTTATATTTTTTATTTTCCTTTTTAAAAAAAAAAATTATAATTCTAAGTTCTAACAGTTTGACACACTCTGAAATTAATGTGAAGATAAGAATACAAATCAATCCATCTCATACAATACAAGAGTTTAAAGTTAAACGTTCATTCATTTGATAACCAAATAAGAGTAATTAAGAGATAAATCAAGGAAAAAAATAACAGGATGTTCAAAACTGAGAACAAATCAAATCAACAAACTTGTGAGTGAAATCAAAATAACAGAAAATGCAATCCTGGAAACACATAACAATTCCCCTTTCTATTCTTATCTTCAAAGCCAGACAAATGAATCACCAAATCAAAACAAATGTCAAACAAACCAAACTTGTCAGCCAGTTCTCGACTAGCATGTAATCCAAATTTACTTGCAGATCGATATAGACACCCTCTCCAAAACAAACACAAAGTACAACAACAATGAAGATTCTTTAAAGCCATTTAACTATATCACAAAAAAAAATTATATTCTTCTTATTTAAAAAAAAAAAAAAAATACATTCATATATGTGTGTGTACATTTTTTTCCTTTTTGAAATGTACGATCAAACGGAAGAAGCAACTTGTTCCCAAAAAGTGAAGGTCCAAAACCACAAAAAGAAAAAGTTGAAACTTCAGGTAACAGATTCAGACAAAAGTAAAGTACATCTACGAATGAACAACAAACACTGTTCATCAGATAGGTTATAAATGAGTTAACACAAAACAAACAGTTCAGAGTACGATCCGAAACCGCACCTTCAAGTAAGCGAAAGGTGAAGAAACGATAACACGTTGAAACCGTCGGTACTTTAGAAGAAATCGAGGTGAAGAGGTTAAAGAGAGACGGAGAAAGAGAGAGATGGTGAAACCCTAGGCCACCATGGAAATGAAGAAGGAGTAGAGGAGGAAGAAGATGATGATTATGGAGATGTAGAAATGTTTAATTTTTTCTTATGTTCTGGTTTTAGCTCTGGCACTGATTATTTTGTACTAACATGGTCCCACACCCCTTACGCGATAAAAATAAATATCCATCTATAATTAGTAGTAAAACAATATTTTGAAATTTGATTAATTAATTTTGAATGTGAGTTTGGTCCGCTGTGATTCGGTAATTAAAATTAATCAAAATATTTATCTTTATCTGCTGAATTTATCGGTGGTTCATCATACATTTTCTAAATAATAGATTATTTCCATCTTTATTTATGGATAAAATAAAATCTTGATTTAATACGAAATATGTATTTGATTTTATTTTATTCAATTAATATCATTTAAGTTGTTATTTTAATTTACTCATTAAAATAAAGAAGATCATAGTATTATTATTAAGACACAATAATATAATTTTAAAAATTTTAAATGTTTCAATTATTAATCTATGATGAACTGTAGTCTATATTTAAATTTTCCTAATTGTGATATTATTATTTTTAAATAATTTTTACTATCGACTTATTACAAATCATACTTTATATGATAGATTTAGATAAACACTTTATATGAATTAATTTATATCTAATGAAAGCATAAAAAATTATCCTTGCAATATAAAATTTAAACTTTTTATATTGAAAGTGTATGAAAATTAAATTTATTTTATATTCTTAATGTATGTTTGAAATGTGATGAGTTTAATTACAAATT
>JBBPBR010000005.1:20719915-20747943 GCA_037974775.1 Cicer pinnatifidum
GAGTTTTAAAAACACAATTTAAACATTTATGTCTTGTATTTTTCATTATGTTGATTTTTCCCAAGGTTTAAGAGGATGATTGTAAGGTTTCAATTTTATAATATTTCATAAAATTAATTTACAACATAATCTTTTGTAAAAAATAAATAACATAATATGATTGTATTAATTATTGTAGTAATACAATATAGTACTACTCCTAACTCATTTATAAGCAATAATAAATATTTCATGTTTATTAAAAATAATACTTAAATATATTTAATTTTATTGATTTTATGTAATAAAAGAACAATAACTTTACTAACTTATCTCTTATTATCATGTTTATCCCCTCACAATATTAATAAATCAATGTAAGACTACTTTTTGAATAATATCATTAAGTAAGACTAAGTTAGTTGATATTGCTTATATTTAGTTCAATAAATTTAAGCATTTTTTATTTATCAATGAATCATGAGGGAGCAATGTTGTTATCATTGAGTTTTAACTCGTGGAATCAGATGATTCCTTGGGTTCAGATAAGAGTTTCGAATTAACTTATATGTAGAACCAAATATAGTCAAACTAGTAAGGGGCAACAACGAGTTTACACAAGTTAATATAGTTTAAAATTGTTAGAATTTGGTCAAACTCATAAAGGGGAAATAAATTTACTTTTTATTTGTGAGTCCACCTTTTAAATGCTAGTCAAAATTTGGAATTTTTGGAGAAGAAATTGAACAAAAAAACATAGCAAGACAAAAAGCATAAGTGACAACACAATTTAAACTTTAATCTAACTCCTATCACTCCTTAAATGTCGGCGTTGGCATGACTTGAATGATGACCTCACTTGTGACACATACGGCGATACGATTTTCGGGTTCTTCTAAATTTGCAATGGAGATGGCATTTTCAAATGATTGAACTTTAGAAGTATTAAAATTTAATCTTTAGTTCTAATATTAAAGAAGTTTTACCATCTTGAAAATAATTTGATGAAGTTGAAGATTGAGACAACATAGAGATTATGCTAGAATAATTTGATGAAGTTGAAGATTGAGACGATAAAGAGATTATCTTAGCGAAGGATTGGACTTTTTTAAAAAATGATTAAATCTTGTTTTTAGATTGTTTTAACATTGAACTTTAGAAATATATATTTAATATTTTTATGATATGTGAGATAATCTACATAATTTGATAAAAATTTATGAATATGATACTATAATTGAATTAAAATTTCAAATTAAAATAATAATATTTTGTTACTGTATAAATATATTATCATTTTAATATAAAATAAACTCATACAAATTTATGGGTAAAATTTATCTAAATCACTACGCCAAAAATGACATTTAACAGCGCCCCTTTTACAGCGCTTGCTAAACACAAGCGCTGTTGTAAATGTATTTGAAAAATAACGGAGCCTTTTACAGCGCTTTTAATCACAAGCGCTGTAAAACAAGCGCTGTTGTAGGTTATATAACGTATGCGCATAATGTTGTAAGGCTTTTACAGCGCTTTTCAAAAAAGCGCTGTAAAATGAAGCGCTCTCGCGTATGCTTTTACAACGCTTTTTTCACAAGCGCTGTAAAAGGCATGCGCTTTAAAATAATTGAACCACCCTTTACAGCGCTTTTTTCACAAGCGCTATAAAATACAAGCGCTTTCATTGAATTTAACTACCTATTACAGCGCTTTTATTGATAAGCGCTGTAAAAGACATAAATTTCAAATAATTATATACGTTGGGAACCCTCATATCCTCTACATCTTTCATCACCTCTACTCTGGGAACCCTCATATCCATTACGTGTTGTGCCGCCATCTACCTATTACGTGTTGTCTCAGGTATTTTTTTTTTAACTAGATTTTTTTTATCAAATTAAAAATTCATACCACTTGATCTGTGTTAAATCTCTTCAACTAGTCAAAAACTCATACCACATGATCTGTTCTGTTTTTAAAATAATTGATTGATATTGGTTTCTTTTTGAAACTTGTTGATATGTTTTGAAAGCTTATTAGTTTTGTAACTGCATTTATATAGGTGGTATAATATGGATAGGAAATGGATGTCAGCCAATCGATTGTCAAAAGAGTATGAAATTGGAGTGAAGGAGTTTGTTGAGTTTGCAGTGAAGAATGCAAAAGATCCAAATAGAGTAGTTTGTCCTTGTTTAAAATGTTGTTTTGGAAAACGTGTTAGAGAAGATGAATTAGAAGGACATCTAGTATGTAATGGAATTGATCAAAGCTACACATCTTGGATAAGACATGGTGAGAAAAAAAAAGGAAACATTAATTTTGAGAATAGTTCGACATATGCTTCAACTGACTTCGATACAGATACATATGAGCCGGATCGAGTTGATGAGATCGCAAAAGCAGTTGAAGAAGATCTTCGAGATTGTCCTAAAATGTTTGAAAGTTTGTTGAGTGATGCAGAGAAAGAATTATATAATGGTTGTACTAAATTCACAAGACTGTCGGCGATATTAAAGTTGTACAACCTAAAAGTGAGTAATGGATGGTCTGATAAAAGCTTTACAGAATTATTAACACTCATAAAAGATATGTTGCCAGATGATAATGAACTTCCCAGTCGAACCTACGAGACTAAAAGGATTTTGTGTTCTATTGGCATGAGTTACGAAAGGATTCATGCGTGTCCTAATGATTGCATTTTATTTCGAAATGAATATGAACTACTTAAGGCGTGTCCGAAATGCAATGTCTCTCGATATAAGAAGAAAGAATCTACTCCAGCAAAAGTCGTGTGGTATTTTCCTATAATACCAAGATTTAGGCGCATGTATCGCAGTGAAGAAGATTCAAAACACTTGACATGGCATGCAGATGAAAGAATTAGAGATGGAATGTTTCGACACCCTGCAGATTCCCCACAATGGGCAAAAATTGATCACGAGTATCCTGAATTCGGGATAGAGTCAAGAAATCTAAGACTTGCACTTTCTACTGATGGAATGAATCCACATGGTCTTCAAAGCATCTCACACAGCACGTGGCCTGTGATTTTGGTAATATATAACCTACCTCCATGGTTATGTATGAAGCGTAAGTTTATGATGTTGTCTCTGTTAATTTCTGGACCCAAACAACCGGGGAATGATATCGACGTATACTTGACTCCTCTAATAGAAGATTTAAAACGTATGTGGGAGAGAGGTGTGGAAGTTTATGATGGGTATAAGAAAGAATATTTCAATTTGAGGGCTATGTTGTTCGGCACAATTAATGACTTTCCAGCATATGGTAATTTATCAAGATATAGCATTAAAGGTCAATGTGCATGTCCTGTATGTGAAGAGAGTACAAATTGGATGCGGTTGAAACATTGTAAGAAGAATGTGTTTCTTGGACATCGTAGATTTTTACCTTATAGTCATCAGTATCGTTGGTGGAGAAATGCATTTAATGGAAAATCAGAGGAAGGTAAAGCTCCTTTACCACCGACTGGATATCAAATACTTGAAAAAGTACAAGGTTTGACCAATAAATTTGGCAAACCTTTTGCGGGAGAGCTGGTCAAAACTGGGTGGAAGAAAAAGTCAATTTTCTTTGAATTACCATATTGGAAGTCATTGTATATAAGACATTTCCTCGATGTGATGCATATTGAAAAAAATGTATTTGATAGTGTTATTGGTACGTTACTCAATGTTCCAGGAAAGTCTAAAGACGACATCAACGCAAGATTGGACTTGGTCGATATGGGAATAAGAAATGAATTGGCTCCAGTAAAGAAAGGAAATCGCACATATCTACCTCCAGCCGCTCATACTCTATCTAGAAAGGAAAAAATTGTTTTTTGTAAATTTCTACACGAAGTTAAAGTTCTAGAAGGATACTCTTCGAACATTAGAAATTTGGTTTGTATGAAAGACCTCAAGTTAAAAGGTTTGAAGACCCATGATTGTCATATTCTAATGGAGCATTTGCTACCAATAGGTATACGTTCCATTTTACCTGAAAAAAGTTCGACTAGCATTAACTAGATTATGTTTCTTCTTCAGGGAAATTTGTAGTAAAGTGATCGACCCTCAGAAATTACCGACATTGCAGAGGGAAATTGTTGTTACTTTGTGTGAGCTTGAAATGTATTTCCCACCATCGTTTTTTGATATAATGGTTCACCTTACTGTTCATCTGGTTAAGGAGACACAACTTTGTGGGCCAGCTTATATGAGATGGATGTATCCGATAGAACGATATATGAAAATATTAAAAGGGTACGTAAAAAGTAGAAGTCGACCAGAAGGTTGTATTGCTGAACGATACATTGTTGAAGAGGCTGCTGAATTTTGTACTGAATATCTGTCCAATGTTGAATCCATAGGGCTTCCCATGTCTCGTCATTCGGGAAGACTATCAGGAGAAGGGATAATTGGAATGAGACTACTGACTATATCAAGGACATAATTGGAGCAGGCACAATTGTATGTTCTGCACAATGATGATGAGGTTCAACCGTATGTTACAATACACATGGATCAGTTATCTCGTTTGAACATGAATAGGAATCAAAATTGGATAACTCGAGAGCACAATCGAAGTTTTATACCATGGTTAAAAAATCACATAAAGTCAAAATTTGACATAGACCCCGGATCAATTTCACAGAGATTGAGGTGGCTAGCAAATGGTCCGAGCTTACATGTCTTTTCTTACACTGGTTATGTTATTAACGGCTACACATTTTATACCAAAGAACAAGATGATCAGACCACTATGCAAAATAGTGGAGTCACTCTCGTAGCTGAAGCGATGCATGTCTCAAGTGCAAAAGACAAAAACCCAATATATGCAAATCTATCATATTTTGGGGTTATCGAGCGCATATGGGAGTTAGACTACACAATGTTTCGTGTTCCCATATTTGGTTGCAAGTGGGTCGATAATAATAATGGCGTTCGAATTGATGAGTCAGGATTCTTGCTTGTTGATTTTAATAGGGTGGGATACAAAGACGAGCCTTTTATTTTAGCGTCGCAAGCTCAACAAGTGTTTTATGTCACCGATCCTTCTGAAGATAAATGGTCTGTTGTCCTATCGACCAATAAAATAAGTGATGATAACAACAATGATGAAGATGTTGGTAATGATCTTTTATTTGCAACATCACAACAACCACATGAAATTGATTCAACTGATGATGGTTTATATCTTAGAGATGATCATGATGAGGGAATTTGGATTAATCCATCGTTTCGTATTGTAAATGGACAAACAAATGTGAATCCCACCAGGAAAAGAAGAAGGGCATCTTAATGTACATGTTTAATTGTTTTATATAAGCCATGCATGTAATCTGAATTATTGTTGTAATCTGAATTATTGTTCTATTCTGGTTTTATTTGTAATCTGAATTATTGTTCTATTCTGGTTTTATTTGTAATCTGTTCTATTCTTGTCCAACTAGGGTTTTTATCCAATCTTGTGCATCCAATAAAATTCATTTGTGTCCTTGGATGATAAATGAGGTCATTTTCGTCCTCCCTAGGCATATTCTTGTCCAACTAGGGTTTTTAACCAATCTTGTGCATCCAATAGGTGTGTTTGTGTCATTGGATGATCAATTAGGTCATTTTCGTCCTCCTTAGGCTTATTCTTATCCAATTAGGGTTTTTAACCAATCTTGTGCATCCAATAAGTTGAGTTGTGTCATTGGATTATCATTTAGGTCATTTTGATTCTCCCAAGGCTTATTCTTGTCGAATTAGGTTTTTAACCAATCTTGTGCATCCAATAAGTTCATTTGTGTCATTGGATTCACATTTAGGTCATTTTCGTCCTCCCTAGGCATATTCTTGTCCAATTAGGGTTTTTAACCAATCTTGTGCATCCAATAGGTGTGTTTATCTCATTGGATGATCAATTAGGTCACTTTGATCCTCCCTAGGCTTATTCTTGTCCAATTAGGGTTTTTAACCAATCTTGTGCATCCAATAAGTTCATTTGTGTCATTGGATTAACATTTAGGTCATTTTCGTCGTCCCTAGGCATATTCTTGTCCAATTAGGGTTTTTAACCAATCTTGTGCATCCGATAAGTTTGTTTGTGTCATTGAATTAATATTTAGGTCATTTTCGTCCTCCCTAGGCATATTCTTGTCCAATTAGGGTTTTTAACCAATCTTGTGCATCCAATAAGTTCATTTGTGTCATTGGATGATCAATTAGGTCATTTTCGTCCTCCCTATGCTTATTCTTGTCCAATTAGGGTTTTTAACAAATCTTGTGCATCCAATAAGTTCATTTGTGTCATTGGATGATTAATTAGGTCATTTTCGTCCTCCCTAGCACTACGCCAAAAATGATATTTAACAGCGCCCCTTTTACAGCGCTTGCAAAACACAAGCGCTGTTGTAAATGTATTTGAAAAATAACGGAGCCTTTTACAGCGCTTTTAATCACAAGCGCTGTAAAACAAGCGCTGTTGTAGGTTATATAACGTATGCGCATAATGTTGTAAGGCTTTTACAGCGCTCTTCAAAAAAGCGCTGTAAAATGAAGCGCTCTCGCGTATGATTTTACAGCGCTTTTTTCACAAGCGCTGTAAAAGGCATGCGCTTTAAAATAATTGAACCACCCTTTACAGCGCTTTTTTCACAAGCGCTATAAAATACAAGCGCTTTCATTGAATTTAACTACCTATTACAGCGCTTTTATTGATAAGCGCTGTAAAAGACATAAATTTCAAATAATTATATACGTTGGGAACCCTCATATCCTTTACATCTTTCATCACCTCTACTCTGGGAACCCTCATACCCTCATATCCATTACGTGTTGTGCCGCCATCTACCTATTACGTGTTGTCTCAGGTATTTTTTTTTTAACTAGATTTTTTTTATCAAATTAAAAATTCATACCACTTGATCTGTGTTAAATCTCTTCAACTAGTCAAAAACTCATACCACATGATCTGTTCTGTTTTTAAAATAATTGATTGATATTGGTTTCTTTTTGAAACTTGTTGATATGTTTTGAAAGCTTATTAGTTTTGTAACTGCATTTATATAGGTGGTATAATATGGATAGGAAATGGATGTCAGCCAATCGATTGTCAAAAGAGTATGAAATTGGAGTGAAGGAGTTTGTTGAGTTTGCAGTGAAGAATGCAAAAGATCCAAATAGAGTAGTTTGTCCTTGTTTAAAATGTTGTTTTGGAAAACGTGTTAGAGAAGATGAATTAGAAGGACATCTAGTATGTAATGGAATTGATCAAAGCTACACATCTTGGATAAGACATGGTGAGAAAAAAAAAGGAAACATTAATTTTGAGAATAGTTCGACATATGCTTCAACTGACTTCGATACAGATACATATGAGCCGGATCGAGTTGATGAGATCGCAAAAGCAGTTGAAGAAGATCTTCGAGATTGTCCTAAAATGTTTGAAAGTTTGTTGAGTGATGCAGAGAAAGAATTATATAATGGTTGTACTAAATTCACAAGACTGTCGGCGATATTAAAGTTGTACAACCTAAAAGCGAGTAATGGATGGTCTGATAAAAGCTTTACAGAATTATTAACACTCATAAAAGATATGTTGCCAGATGATAATGAACTTCCCAGTCGAACCTACGAGGCTAAAAGGATTTTGTGTTCTATTGGCATGAGTTACGAAAGGATTCATGCGTGTCCTAATGATTGCATTTTATTTCGAAATGAATATGAACTACTTAAGGCGTGTCCGAAATGCAATGTCTCTCGATATAAGAAGAAAGAATCTACTCCAGCAAAAGTCGTGTGGTATTTTTCTATAATACCAAGATTTAGGCGCATGTATCGCAGTGAAGAAGATTCAAAACACTTGACATGGCATGCAGATGAAAGAATTAGAGATGGAATGTTTCGACACCCTGCAGATTCCCCACAATGGGCAAAAATTGATCACGAGTATCCTGAATTCGGGATAGAGTCAAGAAATCTAAGACTTGCACTTTCTACTGATGGAATGAATCCACATGGTCTTCAAAGCATCTCACACAGCACGTGGCCTGTGATTTTGGTAATATATAACCTACCTCCATGGTTATGTATGAAGCGTAAGTTTATGATGTTGTCTCTGTTAATTTCTGGACCCAAACAACCGGGGAATGATATCGACGTATACTTGACTCCTCTAATAGAAGATTTAAAACGTATGTGGGAGACAGGTGTGGAAGTTTATGATGGGTATAAGAAAGAATATTTCAATTTGAGGGCTATGTTGTTCGGCACAATTAATGACTTTCCAGCATATGGTAATTTATCAGGATATAGCATTAAAGGTCAATGTGCATGTCCTGTATGTGAAGAGAGTACAAATTGGATGCGGTTGAAACATTGTAAGAAGAATGTGTTTCTTGGACATCGTAGATTTTTACCTTATAGTCATCAGTATCGTTGGTGAAGAAATGCATTTAATGGAAAATCAGAGGAAGGTAAAGCTCCTTTACCACCGACTGGATATCAAATACTTGAAAAAGTACAAGGTTTGACCAATAAATTTGGCAAACCTTTTGCGGGAGAGCTGGTCAAAACTGGGTGGAAGAAAAAGTCAATTTTCTTTGAATTACCATATTGGAAGTCATTGTATATAAGACATTTCCTCGATGTGATGCATATTGAAAAAAATGTATTTGATAGTGTTATTGGTACGTTACTCAATGTTCCAGGAAAGTCTAAAGACGGCATCAACGCAAGATTGGACTTGGTCGATATGGGAATAAGAAATGAATTGGCTCCAGTAAAGAAAGGAAATCGCACATATCTACCTCCAGCCGCTCATACTCTATCTAGAAAGGAAAAAATTGTTTTATGTAAATTTCTACATGAAGTTAAAGTTCCAGAAGGATACTCTTCGAACATTAGAAATTTAGTTTGTATGAAAGACCTCAAGTTAAAAGGTTTGAAGACTCATGATTGTCATATTCTAATGGAGCATTTGCTACCAATAGGTACACGTTCCATTTTACCTGAAAAAGTTCGACTAGCATTAACTAGATTATGTTTCTTCTTCAGGGAAATTTGTAGTAAAGTGATCGACCCTCAGAAATTACCGACATTGCAGAGGGAAATTGTTGTTACTTTGTGTGAGCTTGAAATGTATTTCCCACCATCGTTTTTTGATATAATGGTTCACCTTACTGTTCATCTGGTTAAGGAGACACAACTTTGTGGGCCAGCTTATATGAGATGGATGTATCCGATAGAACGATATATGAAAATATTAAAAGGGTACGTAAAAAGTAGAAGTCGACCAGAAGGTTGTATTGCTGAACGATACATTGTTGAAGAGGCTGCTGAATTTTGTACTGAATATCTGTCCAATGTTGAATCCATAGGGCTTCCCATGTCTCGTCATTCGGGAAGACTATCAGGAGAAGGGATAATTGGAATGAGACTACTGACTATATCAAGGACATAATTGGAGCAGGCACAATTGTATGTTCTGCACAATGATGATGAGGTTCAACCGTATGTTACAATACACATGGATCAGTTATCTCGTTTGAACATGAATAGGAATCAAAATTGGATAACTCGAGAGCACAATCGAAGTTTTATACCATGGTTAAAAAATCACATAAAGTCAAAATTTGACATAGACCCCGGATCAATTTCACAGAGATTGAGGTGGCTAGCAAATGGTCCGAGCTTACATGTCTTTTCTTACACTGGTTATGTTATTAACGGCTACACATTTTATACCAAAGAACAAGATGATCAGACCACTATGCAAAATAGTGGAGTCACTCTCGTAGCTGAAGCGATGCATGTCTCAAGTGCAAAAGACAAAAACCCAATATATGCAAATCTATCATATTTTGGGGTTATCGAGCGCATATGGGAGTTAGACTACACAATGTTTCGTCTTCCCATATTTGGTTGCAAGTGGGTCGATAATAATAATGGCGTTCGGATTGATGAGTCAGGATTCTTGCTTGTTGATTTTAATAGGGTGGGATACAAAGACGAGCCTTTTATTTTAGCGTCGCAAGCTCAACAAGTGTTTTATGTCACCGATCCTTCTGATGATAAATGGTTTGTTGTCTTATCGACCAATAAAATAAGTGATGATAACAACAATGATGAAGATGTTGGTAATGATCTTTTATTTGCAACATCACAACAACTACATGAAATTGATTCAACTGATGATGGTTTATATCTTAGAGATGATCATGATGAGGGAATTTGGATTAATCCATCGTTTCGTATTGTAAATGGACAAACAAATGTGAATCCCACCAGGAAAAGAAGAAGGGCATCTTAATGTACATGTTTAATTGTTTTATATAAGCCATGCATGTAATCTGAATTATTGTTGTAATCTGAATTATTGTTCTATTCTGGTTTTATTTGTAATCTGAATTATTGTTCTATTCTGGTTTTATTATTGTAATCTGAATTATTGTTCTATTCTGATTCTATTCTGGTTTTATTGAATTATTGTGGTATTATATAATCTGAATTATTCTGGTTGTATTCTTGTTTTATTGTTGTCTAAGAAGGCAAGCATAACCAGTGATTATTGCATGTTTATGTAAATTTGGACAATTACAATTCTTAAGAACTATGCATGTAAAAAAAGTGCATGTCTTTTACAGCGCTTTTTAAAAAAAGCGCTGTAAAAGGCCCTTTTAAAAATTAAACAATGAGACATTTTACAGCGCTTTTTTTAAAAAGCGCTGTAAAAGACTTTAAAAATAATAATGAAAAGATAACTAAAAATTGTCTTTTACAACGCTTTTTTTAAGCCTTCTACAGCGCTTTTTCAAAAAAAAAAGCGCTGTAGATTCGAGCGCTGTAAAAGCTACAACAGCGCTTTCAAAAAAGCGCTCTTAAAGGCACCATTTATAACGCGCGCTTATTATGCACCTTTTACAGCGCTTGTTACAACAAGCGCTGTAAAAGGCATACCACAGTTCATATATTTGGGTACCTTTTACAGCGCTTTTTTGTAACAAGCGCTGTAAAAGGCATACCCATAATACATATTTTGGGTACCTTTTACAGCGCTTTTTTGTAACAAGCGCTGTAAAAGGCATACCCATAATACATATTTGGGGTGCCTTTTACAGCGCTTTTTGTAACAAGCGCTGTAAAAGGCATACCCATAATACATATTTGGGGTGCCTTTTACAGCGCTTGTTACAAAAAGCGCTGTAAAAGGCATACCCATAATACATATTTGGGTGCCTTTTACAGCGCTTTTTGTAAAAAGCGCTGTTAAAGGTGTTATTTTTTTTTTTTTTTTTTTAACCCTGTATATATTTTAAAAGCGTTTTTTAGCTTTTTAGCTTTTTATGGCACTTTTTTTATAAAGCGCTGTCTTTTATCTTTTTATCCAAAATTAGTTTGAACCAGTTCACACAACACAACACATCCAGAATCACTAATATTAGAACCAGAACCAGAACCAGAACCAGAACCAGAACAATGATACAGAAACAGAATCAGTAACACAACCAGAACCAGAACAATGATACACAGTAATTTACAACATATTTGGTATGAATATACATTGAATCTAATTTACAACATATTTGGTATGAATATACATTGAATCTAATTTACAACATATTTATATGCAAGTTTATATACTGTCCTATGATCATATACATATAATAACTATGCACCATATAATATTCAGTCCCTTGCAGCATGCTATTTCCCAGAAAATCAAATAATTTTCATTTCAAGCACATACTCACACCATTCCTCCTTTAATTCCATCAGATCTTGCTCAGAATATGAAGGACTGGAATGTTCAAAGTACTGCAATATAAAAATTGAACATATTATATTAAGTTAGTTTCAAATATATAGATAATTTATATATGAAAATCATATAATCAAAATACCGTACCGTTTCTGGGATAATAGTTTTATTCTTGTCAACAATCTCCTTCATGAATCTCAATACATAGTACCCACAGTCGATATTGTTTGTTTGACGACGGCACTTTATTGGGATCCATGTAATATTATTAGACTTTTGCTTCGACACTACCGCACCTCTTTGAGCTCGAAAAACTTTTAATGCACTATAAAATGAATAAATGTGATTATTTTAGCATGAACAAACACTTATTTATATATATGTGTAACAAAAATAAATGAATATTACTTACGTGTCGAACAAAGTCTTGATTTCGGAGTGATTGTTGTAATCGCCATGCAAGGGATCCAAATAGTATACAACTTCAGAGACGGCATTGATTGCAAATAGCACCCAATGTGCCCTACAACAACAAAAAATTGGTTACACAATTTGGTCTATACACAACTAATAAATTAAATTCTCATCAATTAAAAAAGATAAAATTACGTACCCTGAATTATATGGTGCTAAGAACAATTTATCCTTTGAAATATTTCCTAAAAACATATTTACAATGTATTTCTTTACATTGTCTTCATCCAGATAGAGTATGAGCGGCTGGAGGTAGATATGTGCGATTTCCTTTCTTTACTGGAGCCAATTCATTTCTTATTCCCATATCGACCAAGTCCAATCTTGCGTTGATGCCGTCTTTAGACTTTCCTGGAACATTGAGTAACGTACCAATAACACTATCAAATACATTTTTTTCAATATGCATCACATCGAGGAAATGTCTTATATACAATGACTTCCAATATGGTAATTCAAAGAAAATTGACTTTTTCTTCCACCCAGTTTTGACCAGCTCTCCCGCAAAAGGGTTGCCAAATTTATTGGTCAAACCTTGTACTTTTTCAAGTATTTGATATCCAGTCGGTGGTAAAGGAGCTTTACCTTCCTCTGATTTTCCATTAAATGCATTTCTCCACCAACGATACTGATGACTATAAGGTAAAAATCTACGATGTCCAAGAAACACATTCTTCTTACAATGTTTCAACCGCATCCAATTTGTACTCTCTTCACATACATGACATGCACACTGACCTTTAATGCTATATCCTGATAAATTACCATATGCTGGAAAATCATTAATTGTGCCGAACAACATAGCCCTCAAATTGAAATATTCTTTCTTATACCCATCATAAACTTCCACACCTGTCTCCCACATACGTTTTAAATCTTCGATTAGAGGAGTCAAGTATACGTCGATATCATTCCCCGGTTGTTTGGGTCCAGAAATTAACAGAGACAACATCATAAACTTACGCTTCATACATAACCATGGAGGTAGGTTATATATTACCAAAATCACAGGCCACGTGCTGTGTGAGATGCTTTGAAGACCATGTGGATTCATTCCATCAGTAGAAAGTGCAAGTCTTAGATTTCTTGACTCTATCCCGAATTCAGGATACTCGTGATCAATTTTAGCCCATTGTGGGGAATCTACAGGGTGTCGAAACATTCCATCTCTAATTCTTTCATCTGCATGCCATGTCAAGTGTTTTGAATCTTCTTCACTGCGATACATGCGTCTAAATCTTGGTATTATAGGAAAATACCACACGACTTTTGCTGGAGTAGATTCTTTCTTCTTATATCGAGAGACATTGCATTTCGGACACGCCTTAAGTAGTTCATGTTCATTTCGAAACAAAATGCAATCGTTAGGACACGCATGAATCCTTTCGTAACTCATGCCAATAGAACACAAAATCAGTTTAGCCTTGTAGGTTCGACTGGGAAGTTCATTATATTAACACTCATAAAAGATATGTTGCCAGATGATAATGAACTTCCCAGTCGAACCTACAAGGCTAAACTGATTTTGTGTTCTATTGGCATGAGTTACGAAAGGATTCATGCGTGTCCTAACGATTGCATTTTGTTTCGAAATGAACATGAACTACTTAAGGCGTGTCCGAAATGCAATGTCTCTCGATATAAGAAGAAAGAATCTACTCCAGCAAAAGTCGTGTGGTATTTTCCTATAATACCAAGATTTAGACGCATGTATCGCAGTGAAGAAGATTCAAAACACTTGACATTTCCTCGATGTGATGCATATTGAAAAAAATGTATTTGATAGTGTTATTGGTACGTTACTCAATGTTCCAGGAAAGTCTAAAGACGGCATCAACGCAAGATTGGACTTGGTCGATATGGGAATAAGAAATGAATTGGCTCCAGTAAAGAAAGGAAATCGCACATATCTACCTCCAGCCGCTCATACTCTATCTAGAAAGGAAAAAATTGTTTTATGTAAATTTCTACATGAAGTTAAAGTTCAAGAAGGATACTCTTCGAACATTAGAAATTTGGTTTGTATGAAAGACCTCAAGTTAAAAGGTTTGAAGACCCATGATTGTCATATTCTAATGGAGCATTTGCTACCAATAGGTATACGTTCCATTTTACCTGAAAAAGTTCGACTAGCATTAACTAGATTATGTTTCTTCTTCAGGGAAATTTGTAGTAAAGTGACCGACCCTCAGAAATTACCGACATTGCAGAGGGAAATTGTTGTTACTTTGTGTGAGCTTGAAATGTATTTCCCACCATCGTTTTTTGATATAATGGTTCACCTTACTGTTCATCTGGTTAAGGAGACACAACTTTGTGGGCCAGCTTATATGAGATGGATGTATCCGATAGAACGATATATGAAAATATTAAAAGGGTACGTAAAAAGTAGAAGTCGACCAGAAGGTTGTATTGCTGAACGATACATTGTTGAAGAGGCTGCTGAATTTTGTACTGAATATTTGTCCAATGTTGAATCCATAGGGCTTCCCATGTCTCGTCATTCGGGAAGACTATCAGGAGAAGGGATAATTGGAATGAGACTACTGACTATATCAAGGACAGAATTGGAGCAGGCACAATTGTATGTTCTGCACAATGATGATGAGGTTCAACCGTATGTTACAATACACATGGATCAGTTATCTCGTTTGAACATGAATAGGAATCAAAATTGGATAACTCGAGAGCACAATCGAAGTTTTATACCATGGTTAAAAAATCACATAAAGTCAAAATTTGACATAGACCCCGGATCAATTTCACAGAGATTGAGGTGGCTAGCAAATGGTCCAAGCTTACATGTCTTTTCTTACACTGGTTATGTTATTAACGGCTACACATTTTATACCAAAGAACAAGATGATCAGACCACTATGCAAAATAGTGGAGTCACTCTCGTAGCTGAAGCGATGCATGTCTCAAGTGCAAAAGACAAAAACCCAATATATGCAAATCTATCATATTTTGGGGTTATCGAGCGCATATGGGAGTTAGACTACACAATGTTTCGTGTTCCCATATTTGGTTGCAAGTGGGTCGATAATAATAATGGCGTTCGAATTGATGAGTCAGGATTCTTGCTTGTTGATTTTAATAGGGTGGGATACAAAGACGAGCCTTTTATTTTAGCGTCGCAAGCTCAACAAGTGTTTTATGTCACCGATCCTTCTGATGATAAATGGTCTGTTGTTCTATCGACCAATAAAATAAGTGATGATAACAACAATGATGATGATGTTGGTAATGATCTTTTATTTGCAACATCACAACAACCACATGAAATTGATTCAACTGATGATGGTTTATATCTTAGAGATGATCATGATGAGGGAATTTGGATTAATCCATCGTTTCGTATTGTAAATGGACAAACAAATGTGAATCCCACCAGGAAAAGAAGAAGGGCATCTTAATGTACATGTTTAATTGTTTTATATAAGCCATGCATGTAATCTGAATTATTGTTGTAATCTGAATTATTGTTCTATTCTGGTTTTATTTGTAATCTGAATTATTGTTCTATTCTGGTTTTATTATTGTAATCTGAATTATTATTCTATTCTGGTTCTATTATGGTTTTATTGAATTATTGTGGTATTATATAATCTGAATTATTCTGGTTCTATTCTTGTTTTATTGTTGTCTAAGAAGGCAAGCATAACCAGTGATTATTGCATGTTTATGTAAATTTGGACAATTACAATTCTTAAGAACTATGCATGTAAAAAAAGTGCATGTCTTTTACAGTGCTTTTTAAAAAAGCGCTGTAAAAGGCCCTTTTAAAAATTAAACAATGAGACATTTTACAGCGTTTTTTTAAAAAAGCGCTGTAAAAGACTTTAAAAATAATAATGAAAAGATAACTAACATGACTTTCTCTAACAGGATTTTCTTCAAACACCTTTTACGCATCATGGGAATCCCCAAAAACACATTGTTAACAAAAACATCAGATCCATTGTTAACAAAAACATCAGACACATTGTTAACAAACCCATTTTTCGCAACATGGCAATGAACCTGAAGATCCAGTTACGATTTAAGAATGAAACGGAACGTAAAGAGATAAAAAGGACTTTGATGTTTGGTGAAGATTGAAAGAGTTAGCTTTGATGTTTGCGAAGAAGATGCATAAAAGGACTTTGATGTCTGGTGAAGAGGAAGATATTTTGGTGGGACTATGTGGGTTTTGCAAAGCTTGTTTAAAAAATAACATAACAAAACACAAAAATAACATAATAAGGCCTTTTACAGCGCTTGTTGGGATAAGCGCTGTAAAAGAGTCTTTTAAAAATTTAAATAAGGCCTTTTACAGCGCTTCTTTGAACAAGCGCTGTAAAAGGCTATTAAAAAAACATTATATAACAAACTAAAACAATGAGGCCTTTTACAGCGCTTGTTTGTAAAAGCGCTGTAAAAGAGTCTTTTTAAAAATTTAAATAAATACGCCTTTTACAGCGCTTTTCCAAAGAGCGCTATAAAAGGCTAAGCCTTTTACAGCGCTTGTTATAAAAGCGCTGTAAAAGGGTTATAAAAAAGCGCTGTAAAAGAGTTATATATATAACAGTAACCTCTTCAGTTTCCTCTTCATTACGTAATCTACACTATCATCTCAACCTTCATCGTTCTTCTCTTCTTTTGCAAACCCTATAATCTCGTTCATTACGAACTGTATTTCCACGATCATCTCCTTCATTTCGAACCTTATTTCCATCCAAGATCATTTCGAACCTTATATTTTCATTGAAATACGTAACCCTCATTACGTATTTCTTCAAAACCGTTTTTCTGTGACATTTATTGCTGTGAAATTTCTCCGTTCGCTCTTTTCTTTGCATTTCATCCTTCTTCGAACCATTATTCAGGTATTGATGTTATTTATTTTTTGTAATCATTAAAATGCATGTTGAGCTTGTTTAAAATATATATACTGATACATGTTGAGCTTGTTTAAAATAATGCATGATGCATGTTGAGCTTGTTGAAGTTATACTAAACTGCATGTTGAACTTGTTGTAGTTAAATGGATACAAACAGAGATTTAGAATGTCAAAATGAAGAAGTTGGCACCAGTAGGACTTATGAAAATGAAGTCAAACGTGGTGCAACTATCATGCAGAAAGTCATTAAAGCTAGGAGCAATGGGACCAAGTTTGAGGTAATACTATACTATACTCTGTTTGCTGTGTATTTTTTTAGGTTTTTTTAATAGCATGTACTTACTATATGAGTTTATTAGGTGGGATGGAATGAAAGTGGTCAGCCAGTTGACCCACACAGCGCAATGTTTGTGAGCTACATTGGGGCTGTTGTGCGTCAAAATATTCCAATAACAATTGACGACTGGAGAGAAAAGGCATTGAAGGATGCCAAAGATATCATCTAGAATGATATTCAAGTAAATTTTTTGATCCAATCTTTTGTCATTTATAAATATTTTCATTGAAATACTTTACTTATAATTTTTTTCATTGCAGGCATCTTTTGTCCTTGATGAAGGACGAAAGAATTATGTATTGAGAGTTGCCGGCAAAATCCATCGTGGATTTAGATCGCATCTCTCAAACTTCTATCTTAAAGATAAAGAAGGAAACACAAGCGCTGAACCTCCAAAGATATATCGACATTATATATCAAATGAGGAATGGAAAGCGTTTGTTTCCAAACGTACGGACCCCGCGTTTGTCGTAAGTGATTAATTTATTAGCTTTTTTGTGTTTTATTATTTATATTCGCATCGTATTTTAAATTTTTACATAATTGCTATTTTTTTATATAGAACATAAGTAAGGCAAATCGCGAAAGGGCAAGAAACCCGACGCACCCATACAGAAAATCACGTATGGGATATGCACGCCTTGATCAAGGGCTTATAAGTAATTAAACATCACTTTTATATAATGAATGAATTTGTATTATAAACTATAGTTTCTAACTAATATTTTGTTTTATCCAATAGCGACAAGAGACCCAAACTAATCAACCGTTGGGTCGTCACATCTTGTGGAAGGAAGCTAGGGTAAATAAAGATGGAGTGGTTGATAACCAAAATGTTCAAAAAGTAATAGAACTTTGTGTAAGTATATTATGACTTTAATATTTTTTCAATATTGTATTTATCACTTGAATACTTTTTAATATTGTATTTTAAAAATGATAATGGACTTAACTATTTTAATGTTACATGTATTTTAGGAGACCATCTCTCAAAGTTCTGAATGTGAAGAGGGCAACAAGGATAGTTGCCGGGATATTTTGGGCAAAGTTTTTAATGTTCCTGAATATTCCGGCCGAGTTAGGGGGAAGGGATTTGGCGTAACTCCCAGAAGCTTTTTTCCTCAAGAGAAGCGCCAAAAACCTTCCAACGAGGAAGTATTAGAGAAGCTCAGAATCCTATCTGAGCAAGTGGCACAATTGGTGAATACAAACAAAGACAAGCAACTTCCGGTTCAGCTCCAAGGTGAACTACAAATGGAGAGTGAAAGCGGGAGTTGCAACGTCGGTTTGAAAATTATTCCCGAGGTAATTAATTACTTACTTGCTTATGTAATTACTTATGCATTAAACAATATTATATATTAACTGTACTTATGTTTTAACTATTGATTTAGGGTGTCACTTCATGTTTTCTATACTTGTCCTCGCCCACTCATCGGAAGGTGGGAAAAGCAAAATTGTACAATACTTTGGGAGAAGTATTGCACAATACTCCGATCCCAAAGGGCCATGTCAAGGTATCGCCTACTGTTGCTTTCGAACCAACTGCACCGTTGCCGATACCGGACAACGACGGAGATATGCAGTCATTGGGCGAAGTTATCGGTAGTAACGTGGCATGGCCCACTAACCTTGTTGCCCTCATTAAGAGCCCTCCCAGAAACAAATCAGTGACGTCTCCCGATAAGGTTTGTCACATTTATTGCATAAGCTTTGTCAATTTTTTCAGATTCAATAAACTAACATTTAACCTCATTTTTGTAGGTCCAAATAAATAAACCACCCGTACATCCAAAAAAAAGCAGCAAACCTCAAAAATTGGAGGTTAATAGAGCTGCCAATAAAGCTGCCAAATTTGCAGCAATAAAAAAATTGGATCGTGGCAAATCAGTCGCTGCTGCTGCTCCTCCTAAAATAAGTCAGCCACGCCTTGGTAAATACGGGGCGTGTCTTGACATTCAAGTAAAAAATAACCTATGCAGCAGCGACGATTGCCGCATGATACATATGAATAAAGAAATATTCGGAGAGGAGTATGAGGAATTATTCGACAAGGAGCACGTATACGAGCTTCTCGAACATAAGGAGCTCAGTGCAACTGTAATGAGCTTGTATATAAGGTAAAAAATACTTTTAATTGCATTTATTGGTAATTAATTAAATGTATTGGTAACTAATCTAGTTTAAAATTTTCATTGAAGGTTTTTGCATGAGAAGGTCGTGTGCCCTAGGAAATTATCGAATAAATACTCATTCTTCTCTCCGCATAAAACGTCCATGTGGAAACTGGATGAAGACAATGTTAAGAAATACATTGTAAATATGTTTTTAGGAAATATTTCAAAGGATAAATTGTTCTTAGCACCATATAATTCAGGGTACGTAATTTTATCTTTTTTAATTGATGAGAATTTAATTTATTAGTTGTGTATAGACCAAATTGTGTAACCAATTTTTTGTTGTTGTAGGGCACATTGGGTGCTATTTGCAATCAATGCCGTCTCTGAAGTTGTATACTATTTGGATCCCTTGCATGGCGATTACAACAATCACTCCGAAATCAAGACTTTGTTCGATACGTAAGTAATATTCATTTATTTTTGTTACACATATATATAAATAAGTGTTTGTTCATGCTAAAATAATCACATTTATTCATTTTATAGTGCATTAAAAGTTTTTCGAGCTCAAAGAGGTGCGGTAGTGTCGAAGCAAAAGTCTAATAATACTACATGGATCCCAATAAAGTGCCCTCGTCAAACAAACAACATCGACTGTGGGTACTACGTATTGAGATTCATGAAGGAGATTGTTGACAAGAATAAAACTATTATCCCAGAAACGGTACGGTATTTTGATTATATGATTTTCATATATAAATTATCTATATATTTGATACTAACTTAATATAATATGTTCAATTTTTATATTGCAGTACTTTAAAAATTCCAGTCCTTCATATTATGAGCAAGATCTGATGGAATTAAAGGACGAATGGTGTGAGTATGTGCTTGAAATGAAAATTATTTGATTTTCTGGGAAATAGCATGCTGCAAGGGACTGAATATTATATGGTGCATAGTTATTATATGTATATGATCATAGGACAGTATATAAACTTGCATATGAATATGTTGTAAATTAGATTCAATGTATATTCATACCAAATATGTTGTAAATTACTGTGTTACAGGATAATATATATGTATCATATTGTGTAAACTGATTATGTTTTAAACTGATTATGGGCTCCTGTTATGGTTCTGGTTCTGGTTGTGTTACTGATTCTGTTTCTGTTTTAACATGCACATGAATATGTTCTAAAATTAGTGATTCTGGATGTGTTATGTTGTGTGAACTGGTTCAAACTAATTTTGGATAAAAAGATAAAAGACAGCGCTTTATAAAAAAAGTGCCATAAAAAGCTAAAAAACGCTTTTAAAATATATACAGGGTAAAAAAAAAATAAAAAAAATAAAACCTTTAACAGCGCTTTTTCTAAAAAGCGCTGTAAAAGGTACCCCAAATATGTATTATGGGTATGCCTTTTACAGCGCTTGTTACAAAAAGCGCTGTAAAAGGTACCCCAAATATGTATTATGGGTATGCCTTTTACAGCGCTTGTTACAAAAAGCGCTGTAAAAGGTACCCCAAATATGTATTATGGGTATGCCTTTTACAACGCTTGTTACAAAAAGCGCTGTAAAAGGTACCCCAAATATGTATTATGGGTATGCCTTTTACAGCGCTTTTTACAAAAAAGCGCTGTAAAAGGTACCCCAAATATATGAAATATGGGTATGCCTTTTACAGCGCTTGTTACAACAAGCGCTGTAAAAGGTGCATAATAAGCGCGCGTTATAAAGGGTGCCTTTAAGAGCGCTTTTTTGAAAGCGCTGTTGTAGCTTTTACAGCGCTCGAATCTACAGCGCTTTTTTTTTTGAAAAAGCGCTATAGAAAGCTTAAAAAAAGCGTTGTAAAATGCTGTTTTTGGCGTAGTGATTTGAGTAGAGTTTTGTAAAGTTAAAAATAGTTTATCTTCTTCAATCACAGAAAGAGAATTGAGTCGTATTGGTTTGAAAAAATACTAGGCACGTGACATGGTCAAGTAATAATGGAAAAGGTTTCTATTTTGAGAGTCAACGTAATAGTTTGATAATTGAAATTTGTGGTAAACCTATTGTAATCTGAATTATTGTTCTATTCTGGTTCTATTCTGGTTTTATTGAATTATTGTGGTATTATATAATCTGAATTATTCTGGTTCTATTCTTGTTTTATTGTTGTCTAAGAAGGCAAGCATAACCAGTGATTATTGCATGTTTATGTAAATTTGGACAATTACAATTCTTAAGAACTATGCATGTAAAAAAAGCGCTGTAAAAGACTTTAAAAATAATAATGAAAAGATAACTAACATGACTTTCTCTAACAGGATTTTCTTCAAACACCTTTTACGCATCATGGGAATCCCCAAAAACACATTGTTAACAAAAACATCAGATCCATTGTTAACAAAAACATCAGACACATTGTTAACAAACCCATTTTTCGCAACATGGCAATGAACCTGAAGATCAAGTTACGATTTAAGAATGAAAGGGAATGTAAAGAGATAAAAAGGACTTTGATGTTTGGTGAAGATTGAAAGAGTTAGCTTTGATGTTTGCGAAGAAGATGCATAAAAGGACTTTGATGTTTGGTGAAGAGGAAGATATTTTGGTGGGACTATGTGGGTTTTGCAGAGCTTGTTTAAAAAATAACATAACAAAACACAAAAATAACATAATAAGGCCTTTTACAGCGCTTGTTGGGATAAGCGCTGTAAAAGAGTCTTTTAAAAATTTAAATAAGGCCTTTTACAGCGCTTCTTTGAACAAGCGCTGTAAAAGGCTATTAAAAAAACATTATATAACATACTAAAACAATGAGGCCTTTTACAGCGCTTGTTTGTAAAAGCGTTGTAAAAGGCCTTATTTAAATTTTTAAATAAATACGCCTTTTACAGCGCTTTTCCAAAGAGCGCTATAAAAGGCTAAGCCTTTTACAGCGCTTGTTATAAAAGCGCTGTAAAAGGGTTATAAAAAAGCGCTGTAAAAGGGTTATATATATAACAGTAACCTCTTCAGTTTCCTCTTCATTACGTAATCTACACTATCATCTCAACCTTCATCGTTCTTCTCTTCTTTTGCAAACCCTATAATCTCGTTCATTACGAACTGTATTTCCACGATCATCTCCTTCATTTCGCACCTTATTTCCATCCAAGATCATTTCGAACCTTATATTTTCATTGAAATACGTAACCCTCATTACGTATTTCTTCAAAACCGTTTTTCTGTGACATTTATTGCTGTGAAATTTCTCCGTTCGCTCTTTTCTTTGCATTTCATCCTTCTTCGAACCATTATTCAGGTATTGATGTTATTTATTTTTTGTAATCATTAAAATGCATGTTGAGCTTGTTTAAAATATATATACTGATACATGTTGAGCTTGTTTAAAATAATGCATGATGCATGTTGAGCTTGTTGAAGTTATACTAAACTGCATGTTGAACTTGTTGTAGTTAAATGGATACAAACAGAGATTTAGAATGTCAAAATGAAGAAGTTGGCACCAGTAGGACTTATGAAAATGAAGTCAAACGTGGTGCAACTATCATGCAAAAAGTCATTAAAGCTAGGAGCAATGGGACCAAGTTTGAGGTAATACTATACTATACTCTGTTTGCTGTGTATTTTTTTAGGTTTTTTTAATAGCATGTACTTACTATATGAGTTTATTAGGTTGGATGGAATGAAAGTGGTCAGCCAGTTGACCCACACAGCGCAATGTTTGTGAGCTACATTGGGGCTGTTGTTCGTCAAAATATTCCAATAACAATTGACGACTGGAGAGAAAAGGCATTGAAGGATGCCAAAGATATCATCTGGAATGATATTCAAGTAAATTTTTTGATCCAATCTTTTGTCATTTATAAATATTTTCATTGAAATACTTTACTTATAATTTTTTTCATTGCAGGCATGTTTTGTCCTTGATGAAGGACGAAAGAATTATGTATTGAGAGTTGCTGGCAAAATCCATCGTGGATTTAGATCGCATCTCTCAAACTTCTATCTTAAAGATAAAGAAGGAAACACAACAGCTGAACCTCCAAAGATATATCGACATTATATATCAAATGAGGAATGGAAAGCGTTTGTTTCCAAACGTACTGACCCCGCGTTTGTCGTAAGTGATTAATTTATTAGCATTTGTGTGTTTTATTATTTATATTCGCATCGTATTTTAAATTTTTACATAATTGCTATTTTTTTATATAGAACATTAGTAAGGCAAATCGCGAAAGGGCAAGAAACCCGACGCACCCATACAGAAAATCACGTATGGGATATGCACGCCTTGATCAAGGGCTTGTAAGTAATTAAACATCACTTTTATATAATGAATGAATTTGTATTATAAACTATAGTTTCTAACTAATATTTTGTTTTATCGAATAGCGACAAGAGACCCAAACTAATCAACCGTTGGGTCGTCACATCTTGTGGAAGGAAGCTAGGGTAAATAAAGATGGAGTGGTTGATAACCAAAATGTTCAAAAAGTAATAGAACTTTGTGTAAGTATATTACGACTTTAATATTTTTCAATATTGTATTTATCACTTGAATACTTTTTAATATTGTATTTTAAAAATGATAATGAACTTAACTATTTTAATGTTACATGTATTTTAGGAGACCATCTCTCAAAGTTCTGAATGTGAAGAGGGCAACAAGGATAGTTGTCGGGATATCTTGGGCAAAGTTTTTAATGTTCCTGAATATTCCGGCCGAGTTAGGGGGAAGGGATTTGGCGTAACTCCCAGAAGCTTTTTTCCTCAAGAGAAGCGCCAAAAACCTTCCAACGAGGAAGTATTAGAGAAGCTCAGAATCCTATCTGAGCAAGTGGCACAATTGGTGAATACAAACAAAGACAAGCAACTTCCGGTTCAGCTCCAAGGTGAACTACAAATGGAGAGTGAAAGCGGGAGTTGCAACGTCGGTTTGAAAAATATTCCCGAGGTAATTAATTACTTAATTGCTTATGTAATTACTTATGCATTAAACAATATTATATATTAACTGTACTTATGTTTTAACTATTGATTTAGGGTGTCACTTCGTGTTTTCTATACTTGTCCTCGCCCACTCATCGGAAGGTGGGAAAAGCAAAATTGTACAATACTTTGGGAGAAGTATTGCACAACACTCCGATCCCAAAGGGCCATGTCAAGGTATCGCCTACTGTTGCTTTCGAACCAACTGCACCGTTGCCGATACCGGACAACGACGAGATATGCAGTCATTGGGCGAAGCTATCGGTAGTTACGTGGCATGGCCCACTAACCTTGTTGCCCTCATTAAGAGCCCTCCCAGAAACAAATCAGTGACGTCTCCCGATAAGGTTTGTCACATTTATTGCATAAGCTTTGTTAATTTTTTCAGATTCAATAAACTAACATTTAACCTCATTTTTGTAGGTCCAAATAAATAAACCACCCGTACATCCAAAAAAAAGCAGCAAACCTCAAAAATTGGAGGTTAATAGAGCTGCCAATAAAGCTGCCAAATTTGCAGCAATAAAAAAATTGGATCGTGGCAAATCAGTCGCTGCTGCTGCTCCTCCTAAAATAAGTCAGCCACGCCTTGGTAAATACGGGGCGTGTCTTGACATTGCTGTAAAAAAGAACCTATGCAGCAGCGACGATTGCCGCATGATACATATGAATAAAGAAATATTCGGAGAGGAGTATGAGGAATTATTCGACAAGGAGCACGTATACGAGCTTCTCGAACATAAGGAGCTCAGTGCAACTGTAATGAGCTTGTATATAAGGTAAAAAATACTTTTAATTGCATTTATTTGTAATTAATTAAATGTATTGGTAATTAATCTAGTTTAATATTTTCATTGAAGGTTTTTGCATGAGAAAGTCGTGTGCCCTAAGAAATTATCGAATAAATACTCATTCTTCTCTCCGCATAAAACGTCCATGTGGAAACTGGATGAAGACAATGTAAAGAAATACATTGTAAATATGTTTTTAGGGAATATTTCAAAGGATAAATTGTTCTTAGCACCATATAATTCAGGGTACGTAATTTTATCTTTTTTAATTGATGAGAATTTAATTTATTAGTTGTGTATAGACCAAATTGTGTAACCAATTTTTTGTTGTTGTAGGGCACATTGGATGCTATTTGCAATCAATGCCGTCTCTGAAGTTGTATACTATTTGGATCCCTTGCATGGCGATTACAACAATCACTCCGAAATCAAGACTTTGTTCGACACGTAAGTAATATTCATTTATTTTTGTTACACATATATATAAATAAGTGTTTGTTCATGCTAAAATAATCACATTTATTCATTTTATAGTGCATTAAAAGTTTTTCGAGCTCAAAGAGGTGCGGTAGTGTCGAAGCAAAAGTCTAATAATATTACATGGATCCCAATAAAGTGCCCTCGTCAAACAAACAATATCGACTGTGGGTACTATGTATTGAGATTCATGAAGGAGATTGTTGACAAGAATAAAACTATTATCCCAGAAACGGTACGGTATTTTGATTATATGATTTTCATATATAAATTATCTATATATTTGAAACTAACTTAATATAATATGTTCAATTTTTATATTGCAGTACTTTGAACATTCCAGTCCTTCATATTCTGAGCAAGATCTGATGGAATTAAAGGAGGAATGGTGTGAGTATGTGCTTGAAATGAAAATTATTTGATTTTCTGGGAAATAGCATGCTGCAAGGGACTGAATATTATATGGTGCATAGTTATTATATGTATATGATCATAGGACAGTATATAAACTTGCATATAAATATGTTGTAAATTAGATTCAATGTATATTCATACCAAATATGTTGTAAATTAGATTCAATGTATATTCATACCAAATATGTTGTAAATTACTGTGTATCATTGTTCTAGTTCTGGTTCTGGTTGTGTTACTGATTCTGTTTCTGTTTTAACATGCACATGAATATGTTCTAAAATTAGTGATTCTGGATGTGTTGTGTTGTGTGAACTGGTTCAAACTAATTTTGGATAAAAAGATAAAAGACAGCGCTTTATAAAAAAAGTGCCATAAAAAGCTAAAAAAACGCTTTTAAAATATATACAGGGTTAAAAAAAAAAAAAATAACACCTTTAACAGCGCTTTTTACAAAAAGCGCTGTAAAAGGTACCCCAAATATGTATTATGGGTATGCCTTTTACAGCGCTTGTTACAAAAAGCGCTGTAAAAGGCACCCCAAATATGTATTATGGGTATGCCTTTTACAACGCTTGTTACAAAAAGCACTGTAAAAGGCACCCCAAATATGTATTATGGGTATGCCTTTTACAACGCTTTTTACAAAAAAGCGCTGTAAAAGGTACCCAAATATATGAACTGTGGTATGCCTTTTACAACGCTTGTTGTAACAAGCGCTGTAAAAGGTGCATAATAAGCGCGCGTTATAAATGGTGCCTTTAAGAGCGCTTTTTTGAAAGCGTTGTTGTAGCTTTTACAGCGCTCGAATCTACAACGCTTTTTTTTTTGAAAAAGCGCTGTAGAAGGCTTAAAAAAAGCGCTGTAAAAGCGCTTTTTTGGCGTAGTGAATAAAATAAGTTTGCTTTTTACAAAATTGGGCGAGTATTTTATAGAAAAAGTACAATGATGTTACAATGAATATCAAAATTTTAAAATATTAAATATATTATTTTTGATATTTTATTAATGAGAAATATTAATAAGTGTCCATGAAATATTTATCAAGAGTCTAAATATAAAAGAAAAATATATATTAAAATTTGTATAATTCATACTTTAAAATTATAAAATATATATAATTTTCCATTCAAAATAAATTTTTATTTTATTTTTTTAAGAGCAATTGTATGATTTTCTTTTTTAATTTAGTGCCTTGACAAGTGTTATTTCCTTGTTAAAATTTATCTAAATAGAAATCTCATTTGCTAAAGACAAGTCACCAATATTATGATGTGGGTGCGGTAGTCCTTTGAAATTGAGGAAGGATGATGATCAACATGAACCTAAGTTACATAATATCATTGCACTCTGCCTTCCCATAATGGTCAATGATGATTGATAAATGAATCCCAAAACAGAGACAACTTCAATGTTCACCGACCAATCAGCCTTCATCAATCGCCAAACATATGTTCATTTGTTATTTCACCTATAGCTCATTAATTAGTAAGCTACAGTTTATATATATATATATATTTATTAGCATTTTCCTTAAATTAAATTTGAATATAAAAATTGTAGGGTAATTATTGACGATCAATCTACGTGTCTATGTCAACTTTGGACTCAATAAAAAAGAACATCATTTGGAAAGAAATTCTCTTTATTTTAATTTTTCCAAGATATCCCATACAAATATTATTCCATATACTTATTATAAGTTGAACTCGTGATTACATGTTTGTGAAAACTTTATTATTCGTAAATTGTGTCACATTTTATTAGTGTATCATTATTTCTTTATAGTCGTAGTGGTTTGCTTTTTTTTTTTTTTTTTTT
>JBBPBR010000005.1:20761640-20772707 GCA_037974775.1 Cicer pinnatifidum
TTTTATGGTCATGGTTGATATGTTTATTTTTTTTTTTAAGGTTTTAAGTAATCTTTAGATTAAAGTTTTAAGTAAGTATATTGATTAAGGTATTGTGACTTCTTAAGGTTATGTTCATGTTTGTTATGGTTATTCTTTTTAGTTGTACTTTTTACTTTTATGTTTGAACTATTTATTCTTTTTAATTTTAGATTCATATTTGATTTGTTTATTCTTTTTAGTTTAATATTCATGTTTGATTTATTTATTCTTTTTAGTTTTAGATTCATGTTTGCCTCCTTATAATTAAATATTGCTTTACGTTGTAGATTCTGCTAAATACTTACTTATTGTTTTTTGAATTTTTCTGGTTTGGAATAATGAAGCAAGGCCAAAGAGGTAGGAGCATGCAAAGATCTAGGCCATAAAACTGTAAGTTAAACACATTGTAAATATTTTGTTAATCAACTTGTTGAAAATAGATTGAGTATTTAGTTTTATACTGCATGATTTTTTAGAATAATTTAACTTGTCTACTGTCTAGTGCATGCTAGTAATTTGCCTATATTATATGGTAATTAAATCAATTGCATAAATCTAGTTTCAGTTGATAATTATGTCTATGCTAATAATATGCCTCTTTAGATTATGTGTTATTATTATGAGTAGGAGTGTCAAATAACTATTTTGAAACAAATTGAACCATTTATTGAACCAAATTGTGATTAAAAAGACTTAGCTACGTACATAACTTAAGAACTGAACTAAGTTTAATGTTATTAGTTCATGTCTATAATTCATTATAATGAATTGTGAACTCTTTGTTCTTTTCATTAAGTGAACTAGTTAATTGAAATTTTTCGTTCGCCACTAACCAATTACTCCATCTCCATCAACCACTCAATAAAATAGTTGTTTCCTTTGGAAAATTCACATGGTGATTTTGTTTGAATGCAATTAAGAAAATTTACATTTTCATAGAAATTCTTTTTTGATACATTGAACATTTTTGTTTTTTTACATTTTGAACTCATAAACTCATGCAATACTTTTTTACTTTTGAATAAGAAGTATAATTTTTAATAAGTTAATAAATTAATTCAGTTCTGCCTTAAAAACCACGGTGCACCAAACTACAAAACCATTCACTCTAGTTCAGATTAAGCCATTACAGTTCAGTTTTCTCAAATTATTTTTGTGGTTCAGTTCAATTTTCTCTTAAAACCAAATTGTAAACGAACATAATTATGAGTTTCAGTTTGTTTGAATTTGATTATGAAGTTATATGATTATGTAATTTTATGCTATGCTAAAATAAAATGATTATGAGCTTAACTTGTTTTAGTTTGTATCAATTTTATATGATAACAAGTGACTCAATTACTAAACTAGCTGACTAGTTAGTTAATTTTTATTTTTCTACTGAAGCAACTCCTATTATCCTATAGTAGGAGTTGTTTCATATAAAAAAAGACTTAATCAAATAAAATTGTTGATTAAAAACAAAATATGAGTTGCTAAAGGCCCAAACCATATCATTTGTTTCTTTGGTGAAAGAGTCGTTGTTGGTCACACAAGCGCACACTTACAAACGGGAAAATATTTTTCAAAAACATTTAATAAAAAGGATTTAATTGATGTTGAAAATGAGCTTAAGAGATACATTAATTTGAAGTGTATAAAGTTTGTAGAAAAGTTTGAGATTCTAATATGATGAAAATACAATGCTTATCGGTATCTAATTCTGTCTAGAATGGTAAGAGACATCATGCCTACATCACTTTCTATTAAGGCTTATGAGAGTGCTTTTAACATCGGGTGTAGGGTTTTAGCAGTATATAAATCTCGCTAAATCCATAAATATTGGAGGCTCTAATTTGCATCTAGAATTGGTTGAAGCCATCTTGTTACCAATCTAAAGGCTTCATATTTGATGAGAAGTATGAGATTTCAGAGGAAGTAATAACATGAGAGGTATTTTTTTATTTAAAAGAATAGTATTCACTGTTATTTGTAATCTTTACATATGTCTAACATGATAATTCACTATTTTTTAATGTATCAGATTTAAATGGAAGCTCAGGTGGAAGTGTCTCACTTTCTTCCTCTCAATCACAACCTTTAGGTGGTGTTTAAATTGTTAAAGGTTCAATTCTAATTTGTCCTTTCATAATTATGTTCAATTTTAATTATGTTCAGGCTTTTATTTCTTGTAGGCTGCCAATTTTTTTGGAGTCACACAAGACTCATCATCACTCATAGCACATTCAAGCAACAAACCACTACTTTTTGGGAGATAATTTTGGAATTTGGAACAAGTCAATCATATCTTTTTGGAACACAAAAGTTTCGTGGGTAAGGCACTACATTTAATTTTGGTTTATTGTAAATGATTTCAATGTTCTTTTGGCATATTTATGATTTATTTTTGCAAATTATGTTGTTGAATGAGTTAGGTAAGATGGAGCAAAAAGCTTTTTGAATGAACTTGTTATTGTTTGCATTAATGATGATTTACATGTAAGTTTTGATTTGATGACATTTTACCGCATAACTTGGCATATGATATATGATAAATTACAAACTATTTGACTCTTACTTTTGTGGCATTGGACCAGCTTAACATATATTTGCATCAACTGCTACTTTTGTGGCATTTGATCAAAATTGATAAAAGAAAACTTATGTAAGTTAATCTTTGCAACTTTGTTACAATTCAATTGTTGGGTATGCAATGCATAATGAAAATTTAATTTGATTATTTGTTTAAAATTTGCAACATAGATGTCATGTTGGAGTCTCACTATTACGAGAACAAAACAAAACTGAAGCAAATTTCTCACTACTCTTGGGATATTTTTTCTACAAATTTTGTTGTTGAACGAATTATATTATATATAATGTGTTTTACATTTTTACCAATTGATGTTATTTTGTTCTGCAACTGTCACTAGTTCTTTCTAATTTGAACGCTGGTCTTATTTTTTTCTTCTAATTCGTATTATGTGTGTGTATAAGAAGAAATACTATTGTTGTTGAAATCACCTAGTAAATCCTCATGATGTAACAATATTGCCTTCCTTTGGTTAATGTCAAATTTTGATTAAGTTGATCATAATGTAATTTATACTTAGGATGTAATTTGTATTGGTTGTGTTATCAAGTGACTATGACTTATGTTGCTAATGAATTTGTGATTTGATATTAACCTTAAACATTATGTGGCTAATGACAAATGTCTTGTCTTTGAGAACAATGATATAACAAAACTTTAATTGATATTGTTATAAAAAATTGTGATCGTGAAAAATTAAAGATATAAAACAAATATGATGTATGATTGGCAAGTTGGAACAATTTTTTTTAGTAGGTCAAAATTGTATTATACATAACAAACTATATAGAGCCATATTATTTTTCATGGTTAGGACTATCTGCTACTTAACTTTTCTTTTAAATAAGATGCAAAAAAAAAAAAGGGGACCCACAACTGACATCTGATGACCTAAACCCGACATGCGTGGAAACAAATGAAGGAGATTGGGCTAATAGACACCATTTGCAGATTGGACCAGTTTTTTGTTTTGGCCCAAACCCAACCCGATGTTCACCCTTATTTGCATGGATACGATGAGACAATTTTGGAGCTCCTCTAGGAGTCTAACTAGACTTCTAAATTTTATTTTTTCCCTATTGAACAAGATGGAAAATCTCTCACACGCTAAGATCAAAGAGGTAGTGAGATACAAAGCCTTCAAGAGCTCTATTCCTTAGAAATTTCATGTGATAAATTGAAATTCAAGATAACCTCAATAAAATCTTCAAAAATGAAAATGTCTTATAAAATATCTTAATTGAAACTCTATTTTAACATATTGTACGCTTTCTTCAAATCAAATTTAATCACCATCTAATATTTTTCATTGTCTACCATGTTGCACAGAAATCCAAAACTCCTAAGAAAATTATAAGGCAAATGTTAACAAGTATCTTAGAGTTACATACTAATTGTCTAAATATAGAAATATAACATTGTAACTATATTGAAACTTATGTATTCAATTCTTTTAAAGAGGAGGAAATGTATATGCTTAATTTGAGTGTTACTGGTTAGGATACCCAAAAACGCATTCCTAAAGTTGCATAGTACAATTTCTAAAGTACAAATCCTACATCCAGACATATCCAAAATGGGCACCCTCAGTTGGCCTTCATCTTGGTGAGTGCTTCATCTGCATCCACCCCTAATAATGTAATAGAAAAATGGATCAAAAGCCTAAAGAGAATCCACTCTCAAACTCTCAAACTCTCAAAAGAGAATACTTAATTTGTATACATTTCAACATGAAAATACATGGAGGGATTACCTTTGTTTATATTAATCATGGCCAAGTTACAGTTGAAATAGTAGTAGTGATCAATGACATCAATTTAAAGATGATCTAGTAAAAATAAGATTGCAAAAAAAAGTGGCGTAAAGTCAATAATTGTGGTGCAATGTAGAAATTAGCATGCTAGGATGGTGGAAAAGGATAGGCTATACAGTTGAGTTATGTAGTTATGTATCATCCTTCTCGGGTTGGTCATAACTCGCCCTCGAATGATACATAACTACGATTGATCTTTTGTTGAAAATTCAAATGCTTTAGGACTTTGTGATTAGAATAAAGAATAAATTATTTATTCAACAAGTTATGACTCTGGTGTTATAGTGTACAAACAATGACATAAAATTCCATATCATAATTCACATATCTAAGCTTACTATTGTTGAGTTTTTCACTAAAGAAGACTATAGGACGACCTTCTTGACTTAGAAAAACGCCAATTCTAGCATTGGAAATGTCACAATTAACTTCAAAGCGTCAAAGATGGGAAGCGTTAATACTGATGTTTTAGTCAAACATTGTCTCTACTCACCAAAACTTTTTTGTGCTTGCTTAGTCCATTGGAAGTTATCTCCCTTTAAGCAATATTAGATTTAGACAACAACAAAGGTAAAATTCTTGAAGAATCTACTATAAATTGAAACTAATCCATAGAAATTTCTCACGTAATGGATTGACTTTAGAATAGGCCAATTGTTAATGGCTTCAACCTTGATTGGAACAACTCAAATGCCTTTTGTAATGATAATGTATCCCATAAGAAAAAGCTTCATTGGTTAAGAAATACCATTTCTTGAGATTAATGTAGAGATTTTGATCAAGAAGGGTCTTAAGCACCTCTTTGTAGGTTTTCTAAGTGCTTCTCTTTGCCTTTGTTGAAGATCAAAATATCGTCAAAGTAAAAGATTACAAATTTACCAATGAAGGGTTAGAATACTTTACTCAAGAGACGCATAAATGTACTAGAAGCATTGACTAACCCAAAGGGCACCACAATTCATTCACACATGCTATCTCTAATTAAAAAATAAATAAAAATAGTTCTTCAAATTAACATTGAATTTATGCATGCTCTTGTGGAATCATTATGTATACAAGTCTATTGGGAATGATAACTCCTAGAAAACATTAAATAGCATGTTGAATGTCTTGCATAGGTTGAAGTCCATGAGAAATGCCTTTTGGTATAACATCAAGAAACTCAGTGAGCAATTGTTCAATTTATACTTGAATAACAGTTTCAACATTTACTTTGAACAAAATAATAAAGCTCATGGTTTGAGCTTTCTATGCTATCATATGGAATTTTTACTTTGTTACCAAAGATAACAATGATGTGGATTTCTTGTTGCCTTCATTGATTTCATATGGCGGTAATGGAGTTCGCTTAACTTTTACTCATCTTTGACAAATGAGTATGTGTTTGCATAACCGTCACATAAGGCACAACAATCATATTGCCATTGTCTCCCAAGTAGAAGGTGACATGCATCCATAGGAATCACATCACCCCATATTTTATCTTGATAC
This sequence comes from Cicer pinnatifidum, assembly GCA_037974775.1. Classification (NCBI taxonomy): domain Eukaryota; kingdom Viridiplantae; phylum Streptophyta; class Magnoliopsida; order Fabales; family Fabaceae; genus Cicer; species Cicer pinnatifidum. The sequence goes on from JBBPBR010000005.1 coordinate 20,767,538, forward strand.
ATTGGACCAATGGAAAAGTTCACCAGAACGCTTCATGAATTTCACTTCATTACCTTTGTTGAACCACTCTAATTTGTATGGATGTGAATGATTTCCGGTTGGTATCTCTAATTTATCAACCATTTAGTTAGACACCACATTTTCATAACTTCCATTGTCAATGACAACATCATAGAATTTTCCTACAGCATTGCATCAGGTGTGAAAATATTGTTTCTTAGTCATGGGTCTTCCTTTACTGACATTGTGTGTAGGCTTCTTCAAATCACAAGTGATTCCCTATGATCAACAACAATGAGTTCTTCATCATACAATGGCTTTACCTATTCTTCTACATGATCTTTTCAGCTTGTTATTCTTCTTCAGGCTCTTCATATACTTCTCCTTTGAGTATGGTGATGGTTCTTCGAGTTGGACAGTTTGAGGCTATATGTCCAAAACCCATATTTAAAGCATTTGGATGCCTTTGGTTGGTTTTCTTTTATGGGTTTAGAAAGAGGTTTGTTTGAGGTACTAGTTTGTTCAACTGGTACTTTGCGAGTATAAGGGGAGTTTTCAATGGAGTAAAAATTCTTATAAAAAGATCTCTTGGGTAATTGTTTATCTACTCTCATGGCCAAATAGATAACATCGTCTAACACCAATATTGTTAGAGCTAAACATGATGAACAATATGTTGGGGAGTCATGAGATAGACTTTAAAAATTCTTTTAATGGTCATTCTCATGAGTGTAACATCAATTTAATAAGGATCACGTAAGCACAAAATTTCATTAGAATGATTCATGTATTTACCTTTTAAAGCATCAAAGAGACAGATCACCAACATAGAAAATCTCTCTTAAATTGTTTTTTAACCTTTTATCACTAACGTAGAAATTACTGGTGTTTCTACATAGTCTACGCTAGCACAAAACGCAACGTGATGCTAACCATTCTATAAGAGTGGTGGCAATTAGGATTACTTGGGGAGTGTGCTATTCTTCTATTTATAGAAAATGAGCCACTAAAACCGTAATACTTATTTTGGACCCGACCCAAAATAAGTCCTAAATCATTATATTTAATTAAACTCTTTTAATTAAATACAAACGATTAAATAAATTAAATCATATTTAATTTAATTAACTATTAACCCTCATTTATTTAATCAAATCATATTCAATTAAATAAATTAGAAATATGTTAATGTATTAAATCAAATCTTATTTAATTTAATCATTTGTTCCGCTGTTAATACTTTATGCATGAGATCTTTAAAGGTTCTCGTTAAAATAGTAATAATATTAAATATTATATATATAAAATAGGCTAAATTATATATGTGATTCCTTAACTTAATTTCAGGTAACGTTTTAGTCTTTTATTTTTTTTTTTCGAGTTGGTCTTTTATTTTAATATTAAGTGATAATTTGATATTTTATGTTTTCAAATGTCAATAATGTTGTCCTTTTTTTTTTATAAAAATTTAAAAAACTCATCAAAATTTTCAAACAAAACCCATAAAATTCATTATCATCTTCAATAAAATACAAATTTAATCAAATTCATAACTTAAATCTTTAAATAAACTCATATTTTCATTATTTATTTGATGTTGTTGGAGAAGAAAATATGAACTTATTTGAATATTTGAGTTATGGATTTGATGAAATTTCTATTATATTGAAGATGATTAATAATTTGATGGGTTTTAGTTGAAAATTTTGATGATTTTTATAAAAAAAAATAACATTATTGATATTTTAAAACATAAAATATCAAATTGTCACTTAAAAATAAAATAAAGGACCAACTCATGGAAAAAAAAAAGACAAAGGACTAAAATCTTACCTGAAATTAAGTTAAGGGACCACAAATATAATTTAGCTTATAAAATATTATAAACAATGATTGGTATCTAGCGATGCTTCTTTGCTACTCAAATCATGAGAAAAATTGGTGTTACGAATTAAGTGTTACCACTATTTATTGTCCACTAATAGTCTATTCGTCCAAATGTCTAATTGAATGCAAGTCACAATATGAGTCATTCTTGCAATGCTCAATTCTTTATTTCTCGACCCCATAGTAGACGCGTAAAAGCAATAGACCCAATATCATATATTGATCCACTCTAGCATAGCCATGTATTTTCATGGTCTCACTTTATCGAGTGATCCAAGAAATAACCGCTATTACGTAGGAGGAACAGAACCTATCTACATCATCACACTCCTCCACATGGTTGATTGTAGATCCAATAACCACTTTTACGGTTGTTCTATTATAGACAATGTTTGATGGCCTTATAGCCTACAACTCCTTATGTAGAGATTGTAGTAACTTCAAGTCAAAGAACTACTCACTATGGTCGCATGAGAATCACTAATGACACTTTTACAAGAATTATGTAGCATTATCATGGAAGGTCAATCTAGTTTAAATGTTACACCTAATATGTATACCAATGTGATGACTTGATATCTTATATCTATGATCCGTGAGATGTGGTCATCAATCTAATCACTTGATAGTCTTGATGTATTATTGTCATCCTAATTAACAATAATACTTTGACTATCAATGTTTTAAGAATGGTGTTCTAATATTCAATAGAGTCTCATGATCAAGTCACACTTGATTTTATATTAAATGAACTATCGATTCTAAGGACTTTATTATATTATACTGTTAATAACATAATAAATTATACTTTTTAGATATAACCAAAATTAAATATATGATTTAAATTCATGATACGAATAATAATCTATATAAAATAAATTGGTTCTAGGACTTACACCAACACAATATCAGTGTTTAATTCATTAAAGTAATGATCTATTGTTTGTTTTCCATTTTCATGAATGTTACACTTCATCGTCAACTTCTCAAATTTTTGGGTGTATTTTTTTACATACAAGTTTTTATGATGAAGATTTTACAGTCGACTAAAATTATCTTTATAATAGTGATATGGTAAGAACTTTTTTGTTAGTTTCAACGCATTTTCTCCCAAGTCTTTGTTATCTTGCTTTTTCTTTCATGCGCTCGCTTCTTTATAAGATTCTCACACCAAATGAAGGCATATTTTTTTTTTTTTTTAATTTGATGGCAATGATCTTGATGTTCTTCTTCTTTTCTTTGTATTGAAATATTATTTCAACAATTTGTAGTCAATCACCTTATGAACAAATTCATTAGGTTAGAGTCTTTCTTCAAAATCATGAATCTCTACCTCGATATCATTATTTATGAATAGTTGTCTTTATGCACGACAACTTCTCAATGATGATGAATCACTACTGGATTCATCAACATTTGGATGTATATGTTGGGCTTCCAACAATGCTTGTTGTGCATTCACACTTTTTTTGTAACTGTTTGATTTTTCTTCTCGTCTTTTCCATTTGAATTTCTCGTAGAGTTGATTCGTTATGTGTTCTTTGAGAGACATTTTTTCATAGCAAAATGAGAGTAACGACCTTATTATACTTAAATATCAAGTATTTCTTTAGTCAGAATTTTCTTAGACATTCACATTCACAATACTACAACTATTTTCTAGCAATTAGAATAATTATTTTATGATGTGGAAGAACAAATGAAACTGCAACCACATAGCATACTAAGATTTTTCTAAGAAATTGGCACAAAAGGAAAAAGTTGTAGTTTCTAAATGTTTATGGAAATTTTGCAATTCCTAAAAGTTTAGGGGCAAATATTAAATTTCAAAAAGTTCATGGGTGACATGACACCTATGAGGGCTTTCTTTGATACGTGGCACAATGGAAGTGGTTGATGTGTCATTGACTAGACAAGTCATATGTGATTTGGCATTGTTGACTCGTGGCGGCCAAAAGTGAGTTGCGGGAAGAAACACACGTGTTGATGTGGCAGCTGATCTGATCGGTTGTCTTCAACATCTAGTTTTTTAGCAGTGGCGCGTGGTGATCTGGCAAGCTTCGCGATGGCGCGTTTTTTAAAAGACGCAATGGCGATATCAGTTTTGCATAAAAATGATTAGAAAATAAATAGAATTTTGAGGGTGCTAGCTCTCTTGCCTTAAGAACACCCCACGAAAACTCAAACTCAAACATTACTATAAAATACAATTATGGATCGCTATAATTAAACCAAAAAAACAAAGGTATTTATTTTTCATATTTGTATTTTCTTTTGCTCGAAAAAGGAGTTCAAAGTAGAGAAAAAAGTACTATTGTCAGCAAGAAGGAACAAAGGTATACGAATACGAAAATAAATGATGCAAAGATTAGATAGAAAGTGAAAGCACGTGAATCACTTCATTAATGTTTTAATCTCATCTGTTTATTTAAATTTAAGAGTTAAAATTAGGGCTGGACAAGATCTTCTGGCCCAACTTAAACCGACCCGTCCGAGGCCCAAAACGCGCATACGGGCGGATAAAGCCGGGTCTAACAGATAAGCGAGTGAAGAAAGACGGATTGGGCTGGTTATACACGGGCGGGTTCGGGTTGTAAAAATTGGACCGTAATAAACCGAACCCGACTGTATATGTGTGGGGGCGTTTTGGCCGCGGGAAAGAAACAGGCTCAATCCTACCGATCCAAAGTATAAATACATAACATTAACAATCAAATCCTAGAGTGTCATTCCGCCTCCACACAACTCACTCGTTCCTCTTCGCCGTTTCCATCTTTAAACCCTAACTCCATTGTTTTCTTCAGTTCTCTCTTTGAGATCCTCTCGTTTTCGTTCCAATTTATGTTCGTTGTGGTTCCATTGTAAGTCTAACATCCTTCATTATTTTAGTTATTTTGTAGCTTTTTTTTTTTTTTTGTCTTTCAAATTTGGGGTTTTCATTTTCGTTCAACATATTTGGCTAACATGTATTTATTTTCATTGTTTAGGTTAATAATCGAACAAACTTGATGTATTGAGAAGTTGAAGTATCACCATACATTTGCTATTAAAGGTTATATCTTTTAATGTTTTTATTTTTTTGTTTATGATGTCTTTTGACAAGGCTTTTTTAGGTTTTGATTTTAGAAATGAGATTTAGGATTTTTGCCATTTTTGTATTTTGTTTAAGACTTAGGGTTTCTGGGTTTTGTTATTATGCATGTTCTTCAAAGAACATTTACATGTTTTATGTGTATTACTGATTATGGTTTGTTTAAAATGTTCTGTTTTTTTTTTTATTCCT
>JBBPBR010000005.1:20785802-20827213 GCA_037974775.1 Cicer pinnatifidum
TATAACGACTAAATTAACTAATTTACATATATATTCCTTCTTAAATATAATATAAACAAAATCAAAATTTAAAAGCTAATATATTTACTTTAAATTATAAATCAAATATAGTAATTATTTAAAAATTATTTTCATTTATGTTTCATTTTAGATTTATGCATGTAAAAAGAAAGTATTTATGATTTCATGTCGATAAATATTTTTTATTTCAAAGATTTGCATTTATATAGATGAACCTGGACTCAATAACGTTCTATATATCACCAACACTAGTTTATAGTTTATACTAGAAGTTGATTTTATTGATTAAAAAGAGTCGACTTTATATAGTCAAAAGATAAGAAGTTGATTTTATTAGATACACTGATAGTTAATAGACGGAGAAGGGATAAGAATGAATTTTTTCAATATTCATTCTAATAGTGATTTTTTTATTAGGTGAAATTTACATTAATTTTATTCAGACAAATTATTAAAATATAATATCTGAAACAAATTTATATGTTGTTTTTAAGGTTATTTATCTATTGCGAGTTTGTTTATTTAAATACTTTGAATTATATTGTTTTTAAATTTAAAAATATATTATTTTTGTAAAAAGTAAATAAAAAACACGTACTTAGAAACTAATTTAAAAATAAAACCCATTTATCTCGAATATCTAGAACTAGAATAATATAGAAACTTTATATCTCCGTGTTTGAATGGCAGTTGCTAAAACAAATATCGTCTTTTTGAATGTAATTTATTATGTATATTTTGTACCTTTTGAATGACAATTTTTGTACAATAATAAATAATTTTGGTAGTCCCGGGGAGCTTGATGTGGTAGTGGGAAAAACGGAGTTTGCAACTGTTAAATTGCCACGTCAGTAGGATTCCTTTCACACATTATGCATTTCCCAAAATAACCTTCAAATATCAAAACCGAGAAACCCAATAAAATAGATCTGACCAATAAACAATCGAAGGCCCAATAAAACTATATAGTTTCATTTCTACTTATCATTTTGAACACAAAGCCGAATTTGCAGCATTTCTCACGTCAATCAAAATGGCTCAGTCATTCAAGTACATCATCGTTGGAGGAGGAGTTTCAGCTGTTAGTTTCACATTTCACTTCTAAATTCTTACCTCATTTTTATTAAACTATATCAATTTTCAATTTCGATGTTTAATTCGTGCTTGAATAGATCGATCTTCGAAATTTTAGCTTAGATCCTTGTGAATTTGCAATCTAAATATGAGAATTACTTTTTTAGAGTTATAAGTGAATTTAGATGGTGTTTATGTTATAATTTTGTTAAAGTGATCAGAATCTGTCAAATTTGAAATTGTGAAAATTGGTGATCGGTATTAAAAGTTATACTTAATTTTAATACTATGTGAATGTGAACTTGGAGTTTGTTGTGTTTTGATTTTTGGATAGAATAATTGAGATTTTTTTTTTTATCGAAATCGCAGGGTTATGCAGCTAGGGAGTTTGTGAACCAAGGAGTTAAACCAGGGGAGCTGGCAATCATATCCAAAGAAGCGGTATATTCTTATGAACTGCAGTTTGAATCATATTTAAACTGTGTTTGTTGCTTTTGGTTTAATTCTTATAATTGGTTACAATTTTTTGATGGTTAAGGTGGGCAAATACATGGTTGCGTGTTGTTTGTAGGGTTTTAAATTGTTGTTTATTATTATCAAATTTTGAAGTATGCATTTAGTTTCTCACTACTAGAAACAAATTGTTTTTATATTTATCATTGTTTTGTAGAATTGTAGTGTGTCTCCTTTGTCTAGATTATTTTGTGAGTAAATATCCATATTCTTCTTAAGAAATTAGAATCCATTTGGTTGGAGGGAAATGGGGGAGACTGGAAGGGAGTGACTGCTTAAAATTGGAGTTGTCTGGTTCAATTTTTTAAAGGAGCGGTGAAGGGAACAAAATCCCTCTCTAATTTTAACTTCTGTCCAAAAGTAGAGGAATTTGGAGAGGATAGAATATTTATTTGAAGTTTGGACTTAAATACTTTTCTTATTTAATGTGACCTTAAAGTGAAAAATGTAATTTTATACTTCCAATCAAATAGACCCTTTGTGATGGAACATATTATTCTTTGAAAACATAAGTTTTTTACTCCACCAGTATTGATTTTGTGTCCAATGTTTTAATGATTAATGTGACGGGTAATGTTTGCATTTTAGGAATTGAAGTGTCTGCTGCTATATTTATCATTTTTCTCTTTTCAAATTTTGTACGACGTATTTATTGGCTGAGCTTTGTGCTGTTATTATCTTGCTACTAATTCCCTTACTTATCATACCTTTGCGCAGGTTGCACCTTATGAACGTCCTGCTCTAAGCAAGGCTTACCTTTTTCCAGAGTGTAAGTTTGTAATGCTATTATTATTTGTACTTGATTACCCTTTCTTCCTTTAACTGTTACCCATTCTGTCATGGGTTAATCTTGATAAAAACAATGCTATAATATTGTTAATTTGATTGCATTTCTGTAAATTTATTTCTAAATTGAATCTAGTGAAGGATATGTTTATTTGTGTTCATTGTTAAACCTGGGCTTGTTTTTTATTTTTTGAATTGACAAATGTTAGTATATTGGTTGTTGTGTTCATATTTTCTCATTCACCTGGGTTTGAACCCAGGTCTGCTAACTCCTTCAACTCTTTTGAACCTTTCAAATCAGTGGATTTGATGAAATCTCGAATGAAGTTTAAATAGAAGCTTGCCTTGATTGTCTCTCTTAGTATTTAACTTAATGTCACAATTGGATTTTTGCAGCTCCTGCTAGACTTCCTGGCTTCCATACCTGTGTTGGAAGTGGAGGAGAAAGATTGCTTCCAGAGTGGTACAATGAGAAAGGTGATTTGGCTTTCAACCCTACTATTTTTGTTCAGCACTACTATTGGATGGTTTTCAGAATGAATATTAGGTTACCATGTCAAGTTAAAGGAAGAGATAAGTAAATATAAGAATGGGAATTGAAAACAGTTATCTGATGTCAAAATGGAAATTGAACGGATGATTGCAGGGATACAGTTGCTTCTTAATACAGAAATTGTAAAAGCAGACCTTGCTGTAAAATTGCTGACAAGTGCAAAAGGAGAAAACTTCAACTACCAGACTTTGGTCATCGCTACCGGCTCAACTGTAAGGCTCCTTGTTGATATTAGATTATTAGTGAAGTTACATTCAGTGTTCCTATTTCCTATCCTTCTAGCGCATACTACTACTACTAATAACTTTGTTTTGCAGGTTATAAGGTTGACAGATTTCGGTGTAGAAGGAGCTGATGCCAAAAATATATTTTATTTGAGGGAGGTTGATGATGCTGACAAATTGTACGAGTCAATCAAAGCAAAGAAGAATGGAAAAGCTGTGGTTGTTGGGGGAGGGTACATTGGTCTGGAGATTAGTGCAGTTTTGAAACTCAATAATGTTGATGTTACCATGGTCTACCCAGAACCTTGGTGTAGTAAGTGGACATTTATAAATGTTTCTCGTTACACCTCTCATGTGAATGTGCGTGTACTCAATTTTTAAACTAATATTTTTAAACCAATGTTGCAGTGCCTAGACTTTTTACTTCTGAAATAGCTGCGTTCTATGAGGGATATTATGCAAATAAGGGTATCAACATCATTAAAGGAACCGTTGCTGTTGGATTCACTACTAACTCCGATGGAGAGGTATGGTTCCATGTGATCTTGGAATACTGTCAGTGTCATGTGATGGCATTTTAAAGTTCAATATCAAATTTAGCTTGACTTTCATCCATCTGTCAGGTAAAAGAAGTCAAACTAAAGGATGGTAGGGTACTGGAAGCAGATATTGTTGTTGTTGGTGTTGGAGGTAGGCCTCAAATATCCTTATTCAAAGGGCAGGTTGAAGAGGAGAAGGGTGGATTCAAGGTTAGTGATGAATCCTGTACGTTATGATTAATAAATATTTTGATACCAATATCAATGATATCATTTGTTGTCATTGCAGACTGATCCCTTCTTCAAAACAAGTGTTCCTGATGTATATGCTGTTGGTGATGTTGCTACGTTCCCTTTGAAATTGTACAATGAGGTGAGAAGAGTTGAACATGTTGATCATGCTCGCAAATCAGCTGAGCAAGCTGTTAAGGTAAGCAACTTCCCTATATTTTAGATTCTCCAATTATGTTCAAAACACATGCACTACTATGGATTTTTGGACCAAATACATGATTTGTTTGCTTTCATTTGAATTCGGAGGGGCTATCATTTTCCCTGGCGGGCCCCCTTGAGGCACCCAGTTTTGAAATCATTTTGGTTCCTCAAGCTACTACTTAGGCCATAATTTTGTGATGACTTTTTTCTTGTAGGCCATCATTGCTGCAGAGACAGGAAAGACAATTGAGGAGTATGATTACCTTCCATACTTCTATTCCCGTTCGTTCGATCTGTCTTGGCAATTTTATGGCGATAATGATGGTGACACAGTGCTATTTGGAGACAACAATCCTGCATCATCAAAGCCCAAGTTTGGGACATATTGGATTAAAGATGGGAAACTTATCGGGGCCTTTTTGGAGGGTGGAACTCCTGATGAGAACAAGGCTATTGCCAAAGTTGCAAGGCTTTTGCCTGCAGTGGAGGATGTGAGTCAACTTGCCAAGGAAGGCCTTTCTTTTGCCAGTAAAATTTAATGATATTTTTGGGAAGGACAAATTGCTTGGTGACTGCACAGAATATATCTGTATTGTTTGCAATTTACTCTAGGTTATATATCATAGGGAACTTATGTTGTGGTTCTTTGTTTTATATGAGTGCGTGGGATATGCTTTAGGGTTTCTACCCCAAGTCAAAAACCAAAAAATAAACCTCTTAGAAATAAGACCTAAATTCCATTTGGTTTGCTTATTGTTTTTTTTTTTAGTTCCGCTTGTTATTTTTTTTTCTTCTGTTGAAATGCTTCTTTCTATTCTAGCTAATATTATTATTTTTCAAAACTCTTTAAAGGTGCTTTTTAACGAAAGTGCTTTATATAAGAGGTGTATTTTAAGGCGTGTCCCTAATTGATAATAAGTGCCAATAAATTTTTTATTTAAAGTGTAATCACAAACTAATTAATGACTCGATAAAATTAAATATCCAATTCTTTTTTCGTTCTTCATATGGTTCGCAAACTGCAGAACATTAACAGTTAATATTGAGACAATTGAAATATCAAGAACATAATGTTAATTGTACATCGGAACCGTCAAGTCACTACAAAAATCCAATAGATTCAAACTATTCATCCTCCTAGATTTTGATCCTGGCTGTTTTGTTTGTAACAACAGCATTAAGTTGTGCAGCTCTCTCAACTGTACCCTTTCTCTTTCTTGTGGATAATTTGTGTGCAATCTTAGCACATTAAGTCTTGTTGTCCATCCAAAGTTCCAAATCACTAACATTGTGAACAAAGGAATTTGTTGAAACCATTTGGAAGATAATGCCTGTCTTCTTATAATCAATTCAAATTATTTAATTGGTTTGATTTTTGTTCTTCTCATATTCAAGTACAAATCAAACCAATCAAATTCGACCTGACATAGAAAAAAATATATAAATGTTTCATCTTTTTCTAGAATATTTTTGTACGGAATAATAAATAAATATTTAGGATTAATATTTTTTAATATTGAGAATATTACAATAATATAAATTGGATTTGAATAATTTATCAAAACTCTCAAAAACCCTCCACTTAAATTGTCTTCCTTTTTTTCAAATTTCTCCACTCAACCTCCCCTTCTAAACTCCCAAATATACTACCATTTGAGTGTTAACAATTTGGGATCAAGAAAATAGAATGACACCACTCTCCGTACTACACAATTTCATTTCTTCATTTACGGCTCTTAAAGTCTTAACGATATCCTAATTATGTTCTCACTATAATGTTCTCGCCACAAATTTCCTTTTCCTTTTTATCCAGAAATAACTACATTTGTTGTCTAATGGTAGATGGGCACTACCAATAATATACACATGACATATGAACAATGGATCTAACTCTTCTAAACTGAGTTGTTGATTTTAGAAAATAAAATAAATATTGACAAATATAATAATTATTGATTTTGTGTATACACTAATGAAAAATATCATTCGATAATTTTCATACTTTATGAACAACACGCTTTAGAGAAGTCAAGTCCAAAAACAATTAGGTATAGGAAATTGTAAAAATATATCTCCTTCTATTTAAGTAGAATTGCCATCCACCATCCATGGATGATAGTTGTAAGAAACCTCTAGCTAGCTTTCCCATCGGTAGGATTGAAACCATTGGCATATATGAAAAAAGTTTTAAATATAGTTTATATATATAGTGGCGGATCTTGCCCAAAATCTTGAGGGGAGAACAAATTAGTATAAATTAGTATATATATATTTATTAGTATAAATTTAAAGAGAGTGAGAACAAATTGAATAGACATAATAGAAGTACATACGTGGAGAAGGGAGATGCGAAATGTTGTTTTTCAAAACAAAAATGTTAGAAGATATTTTAATAATTTATCACTATTATTTTGATAATCTATATAAAAAATTATAACCTATATAAAAAATTATAATTTAAAAAAATACAGGGGATCTCAAAACAAAAAAATTGCAAAATATTTTAATAATTTATCACTCTTATTTTTGATAATCTATATAAAAAATAATTTTAAAAAATATAGGAGATACCGTTGCACCTGTCCGCTCCCAAGAAGATCCGCCACTATATATATATATTTACCCACAGCCTTCAATTTGCAATCCACACACCATAAATTTTTCAAAAAATTAAAATATCTAAAATATCTCTTCTTTATTTGTCTCATTTCTTTAAACTACGTGAATTAAATTCACGTAAACTACTTGAATTCATATCACTTAGGTGTATGTTTTCTTAAATACTTAAACTTCATTGCATACATGAACTCAATTCACGTAAGTATAAGTGAACTCTATTTGTATATCGTCTGTAATTTCTTAAATAGCATCTTGTACATGAAAACAAATCATGTATGAATACATTATTTTTGTTTACGTACAATATACTACTTTATCTCATGAAAACAAATTATGTATGAATACATTATCTAAGTTTACGTACAGTATACTATTTTCAATGTACGTGAACTCAAATCACATAAAAATTTCAGATTTTGAAGAAAAAAATATATACTTAAATGCAATTAGTAAGTGTACCTTGTTGGTTATTTTAAACATACTATAAAAAGAGATTTATGAGGTGTAGGTTATGAGCGAATGATGTGAATTATGAATGAATATGAATTAGAATGTGAGTTATGAATGAATTATATTGTGAGTGATGGTGATGAAAAAAAAAAAATTAAGATTTAAAGAATGAGGCAAATAAAGAAAGAGCATTTTGAATATTTCAATTTTATGAAAAATTTATATGGTGTGAGAAGTAAAATGGAGGATGTAGATAATAAAATCAATATATTAGTTTTTGCTTTTAGACCTTGAGTGTGATGATAATAATGGTTAGAAGATCAATGGCTAAGTTCTCAAGCTGGGCAATTGTGACTTGTTAAAATGTAGAAAATGTTAATAAGCTTGAAGCTGGCTTGGCAGGATGGCATAACTCCACTAGTTGTTGAGAGTGATTCTCAAATATTGGTGACTATAGTGACGTTGGGAAGGCATAATGCTCAGATACCAACATTGATTTGTAGAATGCTCATGCTGACAAAGCACAATCATTGGTAAGTTTCAGGTTTTGGTTCATAAAAGGATTTTGGATCATCTAGTGAGAAATGTAAACTGAATAAAATTAAAGATTGCGATGGTAAGAACTCTTAATTTGTTAGGATGTATCTATAATATCTACTTTGATTTATAATCAATTATTGATATTACTCATTCTATTCTATAAAATGAGTTCTTTACTTTAGAGAAATTGAGACTAAATATCTCCCAAATAGGAAATCAAATTTCCAATTTGTAACAACAACTACATACCTCCAATCTTCATATACTTATATCCATGGTCAAATTGTAGTAAAATTAACCACTAATATACTTAGATTGACATCTTCCATCAACAACTCTAATTAAACTTGCAAAACAATGATTAGTTGCATAAAATTTGAGGTGTGATGAAGTTACCGTCTTTAAGAATTTATCTACCTCATCGGCAAAAATCCCCTAGGATTCAACAAATCATTCCCCAAAATTGAAGGATACATATGTAAGATTTATGGGTCACATATGTAATTAATTAATAAAGTGTGTTAGGGTCATTATATAATTAGCCAATAAACTAGGGGTCAAATAATATATAATAGTTTATGGCTAAAGAGCATAATAGTTATGGAAAAATTAATAGTGTAGATACCAGACAGTTTCTAATTTAATGAGGGGCTGAATTGGAAATACTGCAATTTGGGATATAACTAATAATAGTTATATATAGGGGTAATGGTCCCCAAGACAAACACAACAAGACCATTCAGTTTCACAAAACCCTAAAAGAGAAAACTCTCTGGTTCTCTCTATCCCCATCAAGAGAGCAAGGTGTTCAGGGTGTTTTGCTGAGGAAGATCACCCAACCCATTGGCTCTATCATCATCATCCCAGGATTTCATCAATGACAATTCCCACAGGTACGCTTCCGCCTTTGGTTATTCATCATGTAATTGGCATGGATCGTTGAGCATAATGCTATTTAGGGTTTACCAACCATTGGTATCAGAGCCTACCATGTTTAATTCATGATGAAATTAGGTTATTGTCTTCGTTTTAGGTTTGTAATTTGAGAATTTTGACATGATTGAAAAATTAGGGTTTGTAATTTGGGAATTTGGATATATAAATTATGGAATCCATATTTTGTTTTATTTTTATTTTTATTTTTTGGGATTTTTTTTTGAAACTGAAATAAATTAGATAATAAATTAATCAAAGGTGCATGCTCCGAATCTGTTTCTTCACCTAAAATTGATATGCTGCTACTCCTTCATGGTTTTCTTCCTTTTGTTTTTTTTTTAAGAGAAATTGGGTAGGCATACTAAATTGTAGTCTATTTTTCATCGTTGTGCTATTTTTCATGTTTTCTAAAGAGGTATCCTCTTTTCACTTTTTAATATTCGTGTTATAAATTTCTTCTTTTATTAAAAATTGAAAAGTAGCAGCATATGAAAGTATGTGAATGTAGTGTTATGAGTAATATGATTATCCATTTTATTACTTGATCATCCATGTGTAAGAAGAAAAGTTTAAATTGCAGCGTATAAAGAACCATTCAGATTTGACTTCAATATGATACAATATAAAGAACCATTTAGATTTTTTTTTAATAATTATCATTTTTTCTTTTAATAAAACAATAATTATCAAATACTAATGAAACATAGTTTATATTAGTGAACAATTTTTTTTTTTTAAATATTGTTTTATTTGGATATAATAAATATATGTTCAAGTCAAATTTGACATTTTGAATGAGTTAATTGAAACTTGACGTCGCCAAAGTGACCTCTCTTGTCTAAATTGCTCGTGAAGAGTGTCAAATGGCTGAGTATATGTTTATTCATGCGGGTATTGACCGGCCCAAAGGAAGGTTAATATTTGGCAGAATCACATGTACACCTGCAATGATAAATGTGTGACAATTATTTGGTATACATGTGAGCAGTAAATCGGCCCAAAGGAAGGTTTATTGTTTGACATGTCTTATTGTCAATAGTTGATCGTTGCAGCAAGAGTACCACTAGCAGTTGGTGTTACTGTCCAAAGACTTGACATCAATGGTGCACCGGGTATCTTGAGATGGGTTTAAATTCCATGATTTGAACATATGTATTTATTTATTTATTGATTTATTTTCCTATAATGTGAGTTTCTAAGTTTCGTTCTTTATTTAACTCACAGCATCTATTGCTTCCATATCTGCAAATTTGAGTTATATTCTTGTCCTTAATGGAACAAATTTTAAGGAATGGGAAGAGAACATTCTGATTGTTCTTGGCTGCATGGATCTAGACCTTGCATTAAGAATTGATCGACCCCCTACTCCTAAGGACTCTAGTTCTTCTGCGGAAAAATTAGAGTATGAGAAATGGGATCGCTCAAATCGCATAAGTCTTATGATCATAAAGCGTGGTATTCCTGAGGTCTTTAGAGGTGCTGTCTCGGATGAGATAGTTACAGCTAAAAATTTCCTTGCTGAGATGGAAAAACGCTTTGAAAAAAGTGATAAGGCTGAAACAAGTTCTTTGCTTCAGAATTTAATTTCCATGAAGTATCAAGGCAAGGGAAATATAAGAGAGCACATTATGATGATGTCCAACATTGCTTCTAAGCTTAAAGAACTAAAGCTTGAGTTGTCAGATGACTTACTCATTCATTTAGTATTGCTGTCTCTTCCTGCACAATTCAGTCAGTTTAAGGTGACTTATAATTGTCAAAAGGAGAAATGGACTCTTAATGAGCTCATTTCATTATGTGTGCAAGAAGAGGACAGGCTGAAGCAAGATAGGACTGAAAGCGCTCACTTTACTAGCATCTCTAAAGACAAGGGTAAAAGGAAAAGAATTGAGGAGCCCAAGAACAAAACTACTGCTAAGGGTCCAGAACAAAAGAAGCAGACTAAGGATAACAACTGCTTCTTCTGCAAGAGTCCTGGACACGTGAAGAAGGATTGTGCCAAATATCACGCTTGGCGTGTTAAGAAATGTATGATTCTGTCTTTGGTCTGTTCTGAGGTTAATTTAGCTTCAGTACCTGGAAACACTTGGTGGTTAGACTCTAGTGCAACTACTAACATCAGTGTTTCAATGCAGGGTTGCCTGAACTTCCGAAAGCCTAGTGATACTGAAAAATGCATCTATGTAGGAGATGGGAAGAAGGTAGAAGTTGAAGCCATAGGAAAATTTAGATTATTATTAAGTTCCGATCATTATTTGATTTTAGAAGACACTTTTGTTGTACCGTCATTTAGACGGAATTTGGTCTCTATTTCTTATTTGGACAAATCAGGATATTATTGTTCATTCGGGAATAAAGAATTTACTTTGTCTTTAAATTCGAATGTTGTTGGAACCGGTTTACTTTCTGGTTATGATAATCTTTATTTCTTGGAAACTGTGGCTAACTATAATGAAACCTTGAGTGTGGAATCACGTGGTACTAAGCGAAAAATTGACAATTTCAATTCAGGAGTGCTTTGGCACAAGCGTCTAGGTCACATCTCTAAAAATAGAGTTGAACGACTTGTGTCAGATGGAATTTTAGATTCCATTGACTTCACAGACTTTAACGTTTGTGTAGCATGCATTAAAGGAAAACAGACTAAAGATAAGAAATTAGGCGCATATAGAGCTACAGACGTCTTAGAATTGATACATACCGACATCTGTGGGCCATTTCCAACTCCTTCTTGGAATGATCAACAATATTTTATATCACTCATAGACGATTATTCTAGATATGCCTACCTTTACCTAATTCACGAAAAGTCCCAATCAATAGACGTGTTCAAATCTTTTAAGGCAGAAGTTGAGAATCAACTTAATAAGAGAATAAAAAAGGTCAAATCTGATCGTGGTGGTGAATACTACGGCAGATATGACGGTTCAGGTGAACAACGTCCGGGACCATTTGCCAAATACCTAGAGGAATGTGGAATCGTCCCACAATACACTATGCCGGGGTCACCCAGCATGAATGGTGTAGCTGAAAGACGAAACAAGACTCTTAAGGATATGGTAAGGAGTATGATTTGTCATTCCACCTTGCCAAAGTCACTCTGGGGAGAGGCATTAAAAACAACAGCATACATTCTTAATAGAGTACCAACTAAGGCAGCGGCTAAAACACCTTATGAGCTTTGGATTGGGCGTAAGCCTAGCCTGAAGCACCTTCATGTTTAGGGATGTCCAGCTGAGGTAAGGCCTTATAGGCCGAATGAAAAGAAATTTGAACCTCGAACAATTAGCAGCTATTTTATAGGGTACTCAGAAAAATCAAGGGGCTATAAATTTTATGATCCTAATTTGAGAACAATTTTTGAGACGGGAACGACAACGTTCTTTGAGGATATTGAGTTTAGGGGGAAGATTAAGGTTAAAGATTTTGTCTTTGAGGAAGAATCGGTAACAATTCCAGAACTGATTCTTCCACCAGTTGACTTTCCCATTATTGAACAAACTCAAAATGATCTGGTTGTTCAGGAAGAACAAAATCCAGATCAAATTCAAGATCCTCAAGAACAAGTGCTTCAAGAGCCAGCTCCATTGCGGAGATCCACTAGAGAAAGGAAAAATGCTATTTCGGATGATTATGTAGTATTTATCAATGAGGTAGAGGAAAACGTTGGCATGACGGAAGACGACCCGGTCAACTTTCATTAAGCCATGCAAGATTCTCGTTCAGATAAGTGGATCGAAGCAATGAATGAGGAGTATAAGTCTATGCAAGACAATTCAGTTTAGGAACTTATCCCATTACCTGAAGGAAAGAAACCCATTGGTTGCAAATGGATTTTTAAAACCAAGCGGGATTCCAATGGTAATGTGGAGAGATATAAGGCATGTCTTGTAGCTAAGGGCTATACTCAAAAGGAATGGATTGATTATAAAGAGACTTTCTCTCCAGTTTCATCAAAGGACTCTTTAAGAATAATCATGGCTCTTGTTGCTCACTTTGATTTGGAGCTTCATCAAATGGATGTAAAGACAGCGTTTCTCAATGGCGACATTGATGAGATGATCTATATGGTGTAGCCAGAAAACTTTGTATTGGGAGACCCAAAGAATATGGTGTGCAAACTAAGAAAATCCATTTATGGGCTAAAACAAGCTTCTCGTCAATGGTACCATATGTTTCATCAAGTAATTCTCTCATTTGGTTTTGAGATGAATACAGTTGATGATTGTGTGTATCATAAGTTCAGTGGGAGCAGACATATTTTCTTGGTCTTGTATGTTGATGACATACTGCTTGCCACTAACGATATAGTCATGTTGCACGAAACAAAGAAATTTCTATCAAAGCATTTTGAGATGAAAGATCTTGGTGATGCCTCTTTTGTATTAGGAATTCAGATACACCGAGACAGATCTCGAGGTATTCTTGGATTGTCACAAAAGAGCTATATCGATAAGGTTCTCAAAAGGTTTGGGTTACAGGATTGCAAACCAGGGGACACCCCAGTTGCTAAGGGAGACAAGTTCAGTCTCAAACAGTGCCCTAAGGGAAGTTTGGAAATTCAAGAAATGCAAAAGATCCCTTATGCTTCAGCTGTAGGGAGTCTTATGTATGTCCAAGTATGTACGCGTCCAGACATAGCGTTCATAGTAGGGATTTTAGGCAGATATTTAAGCAATCCAGGTCTTGACCATTGGAAAGCAGCCAAGAGGGTCATGAGATATTTGAAGAGAACAAGAAACTACATGCTCACATATAGGAGGTCAGACCAGTTAGAGATCACTGGGTACTCTGATTCGGATTTTGCGGGATGCCAAGACAGCTTAAGATCAACTTTAGGCTATGTCTTTCTGTTAGCTGTTGGAGCAGTTTCTTGGCGTAGTGCCAAGCAAGGTCTTACTGCTTCATCAACCATAGCAGCAGAATTCGTAGCAATTCATGAGGCATCTGACCAGGACATTTGGCTGAGAAATTTTGTCACGGGGCTGCGAATAGTTGAAGGGATTGAAAGACCACTCAAGTTGTACTGTGACAATAGATCAGCAGTCCTGTATTCTAACAATAATAGGAGCTCAACCAAGTCAAAGCACATTGACATTAAGTTCCTAGTTGTTAAAGAGAAGGTACAAAGTGGACAGATATCCATAGAACACTTAAGGACAAACTCCATGATTGCGGATCCACTCACTAAAGGTCTACCACCCAAGGTCTTTCATGAGCATACTGCTCACATGGGTGTGCTACAGTTTGAGGAATCTTGATTTTAGTGGGAGTTTCGTCCATTATGTAATTCATGTTCTATGTATAATTGTAAAGTACAAATACATTGTATTTGGACTTTCTGATCAGAAATAAAGTTTAAAGTATTCAGTTTTGGTTACTTTGTACATTTAAGTTATGGTATGATTTCATTCGATAAAGTAGGACCAGTTGAAAATTGACATGCATTGACCAACTTCATGTAATTTTCATGCTACGCTTTTCATAATGGGTCTATGTCATTTAGTTGTGTCAGTACGGGTGATCATTGATGGGTTTAGTTATGCTTATTATGACGAAAGCCTCTTTGGTTCCATGTGCTGATATGATTAATGGACGGGACAATTTGGATTATACTCAAGGTAATTATAATGACATTTTTGACGTCATATAGTCTAACACACTCCTAATGATACATGTGTGACCAATGGGAGATTGTAAGATTTATGGGTCACATATGTAATTAATTAATAAAGTGTGTTAGGGTCATTATATAATTAGCCAATAAACTAGGGGTCAAATAATATATAATAGTTTATGGCTAAAGAGCATAATAGTTATGAAAAAATTAATAGTGTAGATACCAGACAGTTTCTAATTTAATGAGGGGCTGAATTGGAAATACTGCAATTTGGGATATAACTAATAATAGTTATATATATGGGTAATGGTCCCCAAGGCAAACACAACAAGACCATTCAGTTTCACAAAACCCTAAAAGAGAAAACTCTCTGGGTCTCTCTATCCCCATCAAGAGAGCAAGGTGTTCAGGGTGTTTTGCTGAGGAAGATCACCCAACCCATTGGCTCTATCATCATCATCCCAGGATTTCATCAATTACAATTCCCACAGGTACGCTTCCGCCTTTGGTTATTCATCATGTAATTGGCATGGATCGTTGAGCATAATGCTATATAGGGTTTACCAACAACATAAACATAAGAGATTATCTCTAAGATCAAGAATATATTACCAACAAAGAAAATTAAAGAAAATGGAATAAGTAAAAAGATTTTTCAAGTGTATTGATAAGTCAGATTCTCAAATAAATAGAGAGAAAGTAGATTGATGAGAGAAAAAAAAAACTAGAGAGAGTAGACTCATGAGAGAAAAAGGACTAGTGTGAGTAGTGGGTTTTGGTTAAGTGGTGTAAGTGAGGTTGTACCAATTCCAGAATAAATAAGAATAAATGGATGGACCAAGTCAAATCTCACCACAAATATTATTAATTTTCTTATTAAATATTTTTCACTTAAAAATATGAAACACAATTTAATTAAACTTTTGAAATCTAATATAAAATATACTATTTCAAAAGTTTTAAAAAAAATACTGAAAAAATATTTCCTAGGTGAATATCATGGAGGTAATGCATCAAATTTGTGTAGCAAGCTATGGAACAAGTTTTAGACCTATAAGACTTAGCACACAATAAATTAGTTTAGCTAGCTATGAAATCCAAGACACTTTATGTATATTAGAGGTTTATCAATCACATTACACCCCCACAATTCTTATTGTTGATGATGTTTTGCGTTAATTGGTCAAACGCATGTCTGGTATTCATGAGTGCTCTAGATATTTTGCCACAATATCATGTTAAGTCTTAGATCGATAAGACTTAACACACAATGAATTATTTTAGCAAGCTATGAAACCCAAGACACATCGATGTAACTAAATATCACTAGAAGGGGGGTTGAATAGGGAATTTGCTGTTTAAAAATAATTTTCTAGTGTTTTAAAATTATCCTCTCAGAGAGGATTGCAAACCCGAGGATGGTTATTCAAACCTTTAAATTAGAGCTGAGCAAAAGAAAGAGAAAATTTAAAGAATGACACACAACTTTTATATTGATTCACCCAATGAAGGATACGCCCAGTCCTCACACACTTGTGAAATTTCACTAATGTTCAAACTGATCAACCTCTCACAGAGGATGATTACACTTTGTGTATTCTTTAGCCTCACCAAGCTTACAATCAAGTTTCAATTATTTCCAGGTGTAACTCACGTGGAAATTACAGAGTGATATGAATGTGATTGTTTCTCTTTTCTTAAACACTTTCTAAAAGGATATTTCAAAGATCTAATGTAGGATTATAGACAATATGAAGAGAGAATGGATATTGCTCTTGATATCTTTGAGATTTTTGATCTTTTATGCAATTGTATTGTGTGTTTGATGATAAAGAGCTTGCTGCCTTTTATAGAAGTCTTATGATGATCTTTCCATGTGACAAGCTCTTTATGACCGTTGGAAATTTAATCAAAAAGTCCAAGATTTTCATCATAATTACATAATTATCATCCAGTTGTCCTTGGACAGATTCAATTCATCCTCAAGTAGGAGGATCAACCTCCTTGGAACTTGATCTTGAGTTGTCCTTTTCTTTTCTCATTCTTCAAGACATGTAAGGCTATATCTTTGACTTTGTGGACTACAACCTTTCTGAAAGTTTAAGTGCTAGGTCGTTTTCAACTTTTGAGAATGATGTTGAGAATATAGAATCATCCTCTTACATAGTACTGCCATCCTCTTGCACGTGGGTCAGACTTTCTTTCTTCAAGACATGTGAAGGCTTCTATTTTTGGCTTGTTTGTTGTTTCCTTTCTGTAGATTGACTCTACATTATTTTTCAATCATACAAGAATGATATATAGGTCAGCTTTTAGCCTTTGCACATGATAGGATGAGTTGCTTTCAATATTTGGGAATGATATGGACTTTATAGAACCGTCCTCCAATATAGTACTGCCATCCTCTTACCTAGTATTGGCCATCTTCGTGCCTATTCTTGTGCCTTATGACTTCTTTATTTCATATGCTTTATTTATTCATTCTTTAATACTGTTGTGCCTTTCTTTAATGAATAAAAAACATTTGTTTTGGTGAGGATGAGTATTATGCAGATTTGAAGCTTCATCCTCTTCGCGAGGCC
Organism: Cicer pinnatifidum; assembly: GCA_037974775.1. NCBI lineage: Eukaryota > Viridiplantae > Streptophyta > Magnoliopsida > Fabales > Fabaceae > Cicer > Cicer pinnatifidum. Next base: position 20,802,695 of record JBBPBR010000005.1, read on the forward strand.
ATCCTCAGGAATTTCAATCCTCTAGATTTGAATAAGATTTTTCTCCTTTTTTCCTTAATGATCAATAACTTGTTTTCTTATATGATTTCACTCAAGATCACACATTAGTCATTAACCACAGTCATAATCTCTTAAGTAATTTTGTTATCATTAAAACCATTTGAGAGATTTTGTCGCAGCACACATTATGTATATTTGAGGTCTACCAATCACATCACACCCCCACAATTCTTGTTGTTGACGTCGTTTTGCGCTAATCGATTGTGCGCATGCCTGATACTTCTGAGTGCTCTAGGACTCCTGGGGGTTGTGAATCTATTTGGGTCGTAGTGGACAGAGTAACCAAATTTTCTCATTTCATTGCAATTAATATTACTTATCTTTAGAGGAAGTTGACTGAACTTTATATTAGTGAAATAATCAAGTTACATGGTGTCCAGTCTAGTATTGTTTATGATAAAGACCCTAGATTTACCTCAATATCTTGGAAAAGCTTGCATCAAGCTTTAGAGACCACTTAGGTTAAGTTCTACTTATTATCTCAGTCTTTACAAGACCTTTTGAGAGCTTGTGTTTTAGAGCAAAAGGGTAGCTAAGATAATTTATTGGTATGGAAGTTGAAGAAAATTTTGGCAAAATAATTTGAGATGAAAGATTTTGGTGCACTTAAATATGATGTAGCTAAATATCACTAGAAGGGAGGGTTGAATAGGGATTTTGCTATTAAAAATAATTTTCAAGTGTTTTAAAAACTATCCTCTCGTAGAGGATCGCAAACTCGAGGATGGTTATTCAAACCTTCAAATTTGAGTTGAGCAAAAGAGTGAGAGAAAAATGTAAAGAATGACGCACACAAATTTTATACTGGTTCACCCAATGAAGGCTACGTCCAATCCTCACACACTTGTGAGATTTCACTAATGTTCAAACAGATCAACCTCTCGCAGAGGATGATTACACTTTGTGTATTCTTTAGCCTCACCAAGCTTACAATCAATTTTCAACTATTTCCAAGTGTACCGCACGTGGAAATTACAAATTGATATTTGTATGATTGTTTCTCTTCTCTTAAACACTTTCTAAAAAGATATTTCAAAGATCTAGTGAAAGATTATAGAAAGTATAAGGAGAGGATGAATATTGCTCTTGATAGCTTTAAGATTCTTAATCTTTTTATGCAATGTTGTTGTATGTTTGATGATGAAGAGCTTGCTGCCTTTTGTAGAAGTCTTATGATGTTCCTTTCATGTGCCAAGCTCTTGATGACCGTTGGAATTTATTACAAAAGATCTAAGGTCTTTCATCATATTTACAGAACTGTCATCCAGCTGTTCTTGGACTGGCAGAGGCCATCCTTGAGCAGGAAGATCAACTTCCTTGGAACTTGATCTTGAGATGTCCTTTTCTTTTCTCATTCTTCAAAGCATGTAAGGCTGTTTCTTTGACTATGTGAGCTACAACCTTTTCGAAAACTTTAAGGACTAGGTTGATTTCAACTTTTGAGAGTGATGTTGACAAGAGAGAGCCACCCTCTTACATAGGATTGTCATCCTCCTATTCGAGGTTCGGATCTGCTTTTATCATAACATGTGAAGGCTTCTATTTTTGGCTTGTTTGTTGTTGCGTTTCTGTAAATTGACTTCTACATGTATTCATTCATGCAAGGACAATAAATGGTCTGATTTTAGCCTTTGCACATGTTAGATGGGTTGCTTTCAACTTTACAGAATTGTCCTCTAGCCTAGCATTGTCATCCTCTTGTCTAGATCTTGCCATTTTCGTACCTATTCCTTTGGCCTTCTAACTTCTTTATTTTGAATGCTTTATTTATTCATTCTTTGATACTCTTATGCATTTCTTTACTGAATAAAAACATTTGTTCTAGTGAGAACACGTATTATGCAGATTTGAAGCTTCATCCTCTGCGCGAGACCATCCTCAGGAAGTTCAATCTTCCAAATTTGAATCAGATTTTTTCCCTTTTTGCCTTAATGATTAATAACCTGTTTTCTTCTATGAATTCACTCAATAGTACATATTATTCATTAACCACAATCATAATCTCTTAAGTAATTTTGTTATCATTAAAATCATTTGAGAAATTTTGTCTAAAGAATCTCCCCCTTTTTGATGATGACAAAATTCTATAGAATATGTTTTTAAATAAGACAAGTTCATGAGATAAAATGTTTATGCTCCCCCTCAATCATATGTGTAATAAATATTCCCCCTAAACATATGCCAAAGTTTTGAGATAATAAAATTGAACCATAAAGAGATTTCACATAAATGAGATAAATATTACAAAAGATGGTTCAAAACGGCATAAACATTAACAAGCATAACATATGATTGAAATAGTGGTTTCAAAAAGTATTATCTTAAACAGAAAGTTGATAATAGGATTATCATAATCTATCTCCCCCTGAATTTGTCAACCATCAAAAAAATGGAAAAATAAGAGAAATAATTTCTTAAGAAATATTATTCAGAGATTGATGCACGGGTAACAACAAACAATTTATTTATTTTTTTGAAAAAAAAAAAAAGAAAAAATTCAAAACGATCCTCCTGAAGAGGTTGGACATGTAACCGTTGGAGAAGGAGGAGGTTGGAGTTTTGAAATGTTGTGACCGTTAGAGGAAGATGAAAGAGGCAGATGATGAAGCCATTTAATATGTATTAACGATGATAGAGTAAGCAGACTAGGAGCATATGAGTGGTTGTAACGGTCATCAATAGCTGTCTGCGCATTAAATGCAGAGCAAAACCCAAGGAGGCATCACCACATATGTGTTGAGACAAAATCTCTCTAACTTGGTTTTAATAATAACAAAATTAATGAAAAGATTATGATTGTGTTTTAAAGACTAATCTGTGCTCTTGAGTGTATAAGAAAAACAGGTTATTATTCATTAAGGAATAAAAAGCAAATACTAAGTTAAATGCTAAGTATGGAAAGGCCGAGGATGGCCTCACGAGCTGAGGAAACTGCAGTTGTGCATTCTCACGGGTTTGAGTCCATCAAACAAGGGCCCAATAGTATTATAAAATGAATTATTTGAATTCATTCATCAAGGGCTGAATGGTATTAAAGAATGAATTGTTTGATTCATTCAATAAAGGCAAAATACTATTATTTTAAAGAAAGGCTTTTGAAGAAAAGATGTGAGAAGGAAAAAGAAAGGCACGGTGATTGATGAGAGTAACATGTGCCTAAAGTCAACTTTTTGAATTGCATCCCAACACTTTATGAAATCAACATATCACATCTTAGGCTTATTAGGCAAAACGCTACATATGTGATATAAAAGGATTTAAATTCAAATATGCAAAAAGGTAACAAGAAACATGCCCAAAATAAATGGATCACATGTCTTAAGGCAAGGCAAGAAGCATTCACGTGAAGCCTTCCCATAGTCTTGAAGGAAGAAAGAGAAAAGGACATCACATGGTGGTTGAAAGCATTAAATGGAAGAAAGAGAAAAAGGTCACATGTGAAACTTTATCATGGGATTGAAGAAAGAGAAGGAAATTGACTTCACAATATTCAAACCTTAAAACAAGGAAAAAGAAAAAGTCATCACGTGTCCCCAAGTGTCAAGAAACCAATTACCTCGTACTTGAATATGGAATGCACATTTCAAATGAGCTGAATGGCATTTTCGTAATTATGAAGAAAAACCTTGGCTTTTCTTAAATGGTTTTTCCAATGGACATAAAAGACTTGGCTTATGATATGTACATCACAAGACCTTAAAGTCTTCGAAAAATACAGCTCACTTGGTCAAAGAATAGCTGTGCATTGCTGCAAAAAGAGAATTGACATGGACTTGTCAAGATCAAGTTACAAGAAAAGTGAGGATGGCTATAATGGCAATTCCGTAAATATGATGAAAGACTTGGATTGTTTTGAAACAAGCTCCAACGGTCATCAAGGGTTTAGAGCTCTATAAAATGCAAGCAAGCTCTCCAATGGAAGACACACAACACACTTGCATAAAAAGATCAAGTATCTTAAAAGCTATCAAGAGCTAAACACCCTCACTTCTTACTTTCTTTGATCCTGCACTATATCTTTGTAAATCTTTAGAGAAAGTATTAAGTATCAATCACTCTCATATCACTTTGTAATTTCCCAGTGAGTTGCACTTGGAAATATTCGAAAATTGATTGTAAGCTTGGTGAAGCTAAAGAATACACGAGTTGTAATCATCCTCAGGTTGAGGATCGATCTGTTTGAAAATTAGTGAAATCTCACAAGGGTGTGAGGACTGGACGTAGCCATCTTTGGGTGAACCAGTATAAAATTGTGTGTGTGTCTCTCTTATTTTACTTCTACTCCTTTGCTTAACTTAAATCTATCTAGTAGAAAAATCTCATCCTCGAGCTACCCATCCTCAGCGAGAGGATCATTTTCAAAACACTTAGAAATTATTTTTAAACAGTAAAATCCCTATTCAACCCCCCTTCTAGTGATATTTAGCTACATCAATATGCTGGCCAATGGAAGGAGGCACATGCATTTTCTTGTCTGGCGTGACAAGAGGAAATTACACCAAAATGGACATTGTGTCCTTTGGTGTTTTTGCCATCCTCACAACTTTTGCTATAATTTTTTTTAATGATCACATATGATTTTTCACTTGATTTTAATAAAAAAATCATCACATTAATGCTACACACTAAAAATTAATTAGATAATTTTGGGCAAATTAATGATGGAGAGTTTTTCCAATATATTTTTGAACCTATCCTCCTAGAGAGGTTTGGTAAAAATATCAGCCAATTGATTTTTAGTATCAACGAAAATTAATTCTATATACCCTTTTTGAACATGATCTCTTATAAAATGATGTTTGATTTCACTGTGCTTAGATCTAGAATGTTGAATGAGGTTTTTTGAAAGATTTATTGCACTAGCATTATCACATAGGATAGTAATTTTGCGTACCTTAGAGAGAAATCCTTTATCCTTTATTTCCAAGGAAATAAAACAGTGTTTATCCCTTGTCATATGCCTTGAGCAGCCACTGCCCAAGTACCAAGGCTTTCTTATGTTGATTAGAGGATGAACCTGTGTTAAAGGTTAAAAGTAACTTGGGTACCCATATAGCATTGGGTCCTTGTTGGTTAGTTTTTCCTCTTGTGAGGATTTTCCTTTTGTGATAACAAATAGAATTATTATGCCCATGTTTACCACAGAATGAACATGCTTTCTTTATATTATCAGCTTTCTTCTTAGCATGACATATTTTGAAAGTATGCCCAAATTTTTTGTAAAAAGTACATTTTGGCCTATCCTCTTGTTTGTTAGGCAAGAAAAAATTTTCATACAATTTTTTTTTTTGAGAACTTTTAAAACCAATACCAGCCTTGTCAAAAATTAATGGGGTCTCAATCTGGAATATTTGACAAGGCTGGTATTGGTTTTAAAAGCTCTCAAAAACAAAAATTATATGAAAATTTTTTCTTGCCTAAAAAATATGAGGATAGGCCGAAATGCACGTTTTGCAAAAAACTTGGGCATACCTCCAAAATTTGTCTTGCTAAGAAGAAAGCTAACAATGTAAAGTCAGCTTGTTCATTCTGTGGTAAACATGGGCATCATGATTCTATTTGCTATCATAAAAGAAATGTCCTCAAAAGAGGAAAAACTAACCAACAAGGACCCAAAGCTATATGGGTACCTAAGTCCCTTTTAAACTCTAAAACAGGTTCATCCTCTAATCAGCAAAAGAAAGCCTTGGTACTTGGACAGTGGTTGCTCAAGGCATATGACGGGAGATAAGCATTGCTTCATGTCATTAGAAATAAAGGATGGAGGATCGGTCACATTTGGTAATAATGATAAAGCTCAAATAAAAGGTACAGGTATTATTGGTAAGAATAATACTGCAAAAATTGAAAATGTTCAATATGTGGATGGCTTAAAACATAACTTGCTAAGCATTAGTCAATTATGTGATAGTGGTTTTGAAGTTATTTTTAAGCCTACTCTATGTGAGGTTAAACATTCATCCTCGGGTAGAGTTTTCTTTTCCGGTTTAAGAAAAAAGAATTTATATGAACTTTATCTTGATGATTTACCCACTGAATCTTGTTTTGTATCTATTGAAAAAGATAAATGGATTTGGCACAAACGAGCGGGTCACACAAGCTTAAGCACTATTTCTAAATTATCAAATTTGGAATTGGTAAAAGGTCTTCCAAAAATTAATTTTGAGAAAGACAAAGTGTGTGAAGCTTGTGTAAAAGGAAAACAAGTTAAAAGTAGTTTTCATTCTAAAAATCTTGTTTCAACAAATCATCCTCTTGAACTTATACACATTGATCTTTTTGGTCCTATCAAAACTCCAAGTCTTAGTGGAAAAAGATATGGTTTTGTGATTGTTGATGACTTTTCTCGTTTTACTTGGGTTCTATTTTTAAAACATAAAGATGAAGCCTTTGAGGCTTTCCACCATTTTTGCAAAAAGATTCAAAATGAAAAAGGATCAAAAATTGTTTCGGTAAGAAGTGACCATGGAGGAGAATTTGAAAATGAATCCTTTAAAAATCTTTGTGAAGAAAATGGTATTTCACACAACTTTTCTTGTCCAAGAACTCCCCAACAAAATGGGGTTGTTGAAAGGAAAAATAGAACTTTACAAGAAATGGCTAGAACTATTTTAAATGAAGCCAACATTGAAAAATATTTTTGGGCCGAAGCCATCAACACTGCTTGTTATGTTTCTAACCGCACATCCATTAGAAAAATTTTAAACAAAACTCCATATGAATTATGGAAGGGGAGAAAGCCAAATATTTCCTATTTTCACATATTTGGGTGTTATTGCTACATTCTAAATAACAAAGAAAATTTGGGAAAGTTTGATCCAAAATCTGATAAAGGAATTTTTCTAGGATACTCCACATCGTCAAAAGGTTATAGAATATATAATCTTAGGACTCAAACTGTGGAGGAATCCATGCATGTTATTTTTGATGAGTTTGATGACTTGTGTTTAGAGAAGTTGGACAAAAATGAAGAAGATGAACAATCAACATCTCAAGTACCCGATCCTCGCGAAGAGGATGAGTCTGACCCAACTTCTCAACAACTTCCAAGAGGATGGAAAACAGTCACACATCATCCTCCAGATCTAATCATTGGGAATACTGAAGATGGCGTTAGAACCAGAAATTCTCTAAGGGAAAGCGCAATCAACATGGCCATGATATCACAAGTTGAACCCAAAACAATTGATCAAGCTATTAGTGACAAATCTTGGGTTGAAGCTATGATGGAAGAACTCTCACAATTTGAAAGAAACAAGGTATGGAATCTTGTACCACATCCTTTAGAAAAATCTATTATTGGAACTAAATGGATATTTAGAAACAAATTAAATGAGGATGGGGAAGTCATTAGAAATAAAGCAAGATTAGTGGCTCAAGGGTATAATCAACAAGAAGGAATTGATTATGATGAGACCTTCGCACCCGTGGCAAGACTTGAGGCCATAAGAATCCTCTTAGCTTATGCTACTCATAAAGGTATAAAACTATTTCAAATGGACGTCAAAAGTGCCTTTTTGAATGGGTTCTTAAATGAAGAAGTGTATGTGCGTCAACCTCCCGGTTTTGAAGACATAAAGAGGCCGAATCATGTGTTTAAACTATCAAAAGCTCTTTACGGCCTAAAGCAAGCTCCTAGAGCTTGGTATGAAAGATTAAGTTCTTTTCTAAAAGAAAATGGATTCATTAGGGGTCAAATTGATACAACTCTCTTCAAAAAGACTCTTGAGAAAGATTTATTAATTGTTCAAATATATGTGGATGACATTATATTTGGTTCCACAAACGAAAAGATGTGTAAAGATTTCTCAAATCTCATGCAAAGTGAGTTTGAGATGAGTATGATGGGTGAATTAAAATTCTTCCTTGGTTTACAAATCAAACAACTTGATGATGGTATTTTTATATCACAAGAAAAATACACCAAGGATTTGCTCAAAAAATACAACATGAGTTCAGCCAAGAGTATGGGAACTCCTATGCACCCTTCCTCCACACTTCACAAAGATGATGAAGGAACTCCAATTTCTGAAAAGGAATACAGAGGGATGATTGGATCCTTGCTGTATCTAACAGCTAGTAGACCGGACATAGTCTTTGCAGTCGGTCTTTGTGCAAGATTTCAATCCTCTCCTAAAGAATCTCATCTCACGGCTGTAAAAAGGATTTTTAGATATCTTGTTGGCACTATAAATCTGGGAATATGGTACAAAAAGTGCTCCGATCTTGATCTTAAAGCCTACTGTGATGCGGACTACGCGGGAGACAAAGTTGAAAGAAAAAGCACAAGTGGTGCTTGCCAATTTCTTGGTAAATCACTAATCAGTTGGTCATGCAAAAAGCAAAGTACCATTGCTCTTTCAACTACTGAAGCAGAGTATGTATCAGCCGCTCAATGTTGCTCACAACTACTATGGATCAAAAATCAACTTGAGGATTACTCATTAAGGTACACAAAAATTCCTATCCTTTGTGATAATACAAGTGCAATAAATCTTTCAAAAAATCCCATTCAACATTCAAGATCTAAGCACATTGAAATTAAACATCATTTTATAAGAGATCATGTGCAAAAAGGAGATTTAGAATTGATTTTTATTGACACTGAAAATCAATTAGCAGATATTTTTACCAAACCTCTCCAAGAGGATCGGTTTAAGTTTATCTTAGAAGAACTCTCCATCATAAATTTTCAAAAAATTATTTAAATAATTTATGTGTGCTGTTATTGTTTGGTTTTTATTATTTTAATTGTATGTGTTAAAATTTTTGCAAATCAGATCCCTTAAAATAAAGTAAAAAATTAAATAGGGGAGCTTAGGCCTTTTATGAGAAAACCCTCTCTTGTTAAATCAACCAAAGGCTATGCGCATGCTTCTTTTTATCCATTGGTCAAATGGCTGGCACGTGATGAATATTTCCCATCTCCCTTAATTGCGCAGACTGCATTCAAAGCAGTCCATCATCACTTCATCCAACGGCTCTCCTTCATTCTCTCTCTCACGTCTCTGCCTCCCTTTCTCGTTCTCTCTCCATCAATCAATCACCTTTTTCTTTCCTTTCACGTTTCCAATAACCTCTCTCTTTTTAATTAATTCTCTCTCTCCTAAATATTATTTTTTTATTATTCAAATTTTCTTCTCTCTCCGTTTCATTAATTTTTCCTTTTATTTTTCTCTCTCCAAATTTAATTCTCTTCTCTCTCCTCCTTACGTTTCTCTTTCTACCATTACTCAGAATTCTTTCTCTCTTCCTTCACGAACTTCATCTTCCTCTTGGTAAGTTCTATCAACAACAATGGCTCGAATCAAAACATGTGCCAAACGAAAAATGCGCCCTTTTGATCCTGAAACAGATTCTGAAAACTATTCCAGTTCTAAATCTGCTGGGGAGGAAGTTAAGCGAAAATCTGTGTCCCCTCCTAGGGCATCTTCTAATCCGCCTCAACCTTCCTCCAAAACACCAAAGAAGTCTCCAAAACCAACTACAACCACCAGAAGGTCCTCCAGAATTCAATCCAGAGCTGTACACTCAAACAAAGAAATTCCTCAAGACCCTACTGTGCATGTCATTGACTTGGAAAGTTCAAAAGGAAACCCCTCTACTAAACCAAACCCTAAATCTTCCTCCAAGCCTTCCTCATCCAAAGGGCCGAAAACAAAAACACCTAAAAAGACTTCAAAGAAATCTCGGCCATCACCTCCTGTCTCTCTTTTTGACTCCACAGATTCGGAGTTAAACTACACCTCCAAATGGATTCACAAATCTGTAGTTCATGGCAAACACATTGATCTAATCAACTTGAAAAATGGTGGGTTTGATGTTATAAAAATTTTTGATAAATTTGGCTGGACCTCTTTCTTTAGAGTCAATGAACCTCAATACCCAAGGCTTGTAAAGGCCTTCTATGCGGCTTGCAATGGATGTAAAGGTAGCACGGGATTCAGTTTTGTACTCAAGGGAGTACAGTTGGACATAAACCCTTCCTCTCTATGCAAAATCCTCAATATTCAAGATGCTGGAGCCCACTGCTTTGCTGAAACGTGGTATATGCAGTATATGGTTACTCGTAATTCTGTCCTTCAAAACATTTTAATAGATCCTAAGAAACCTCTTATAGCTTCCAACCTTCCTTTTATGTGTCGGATTTATCATAATATCTGCGTCCACTCAATCACACCTAGGGCTGGGAGTTACGAAAAGGTAACTGAACTTGATATTCTCATCCTTCATCATTTGTTATCTGAAACACCTCTTCATCTGGGAAATATTATTTTTAGCTATATGTTGAATGCTGTTATTGTGGGTCGATCAGCTCCTTATGGAATGATTTTGACCAAAATCTTTAAGTTTTTTAAAGTACCCTTGGATGATGAAGAGAGTATTCAGTGCAACAATTTCTTTTCTCTGAAAAATATTAAACAAATGCGTATTACTAAGCCTGAACCGAACCCCATCTCAAAGAAAGAACAAACTGCCTCCAAGAAACAAAAGTCTGCCTCGCCTCCATCTCATTCACACACCCCATCTTTTAACTCTGCTGGCTCAACACTTCCAAATTCTCCACAAGTCAGTAAGGATTCATCCACCCATACGGCCACTCCTCCAGCTAAGAATGGTGATGGTGAAGATTTATTCATTGATCTAAACGTCTCATACGATCCTCACTCTTCCAAAAGTCCTATTCGGAACATGCATAAAAAGTCATCCACTGTTCCATCTCAAGTAAGTTTGAACTCTTCCCCTATTTCACCAAATATTGGTTTATCTAATTCTGGTCCAGATTTCCCCAAAAAATCAAAACCTTATGTGTCACCAAATGTTGCAAATTTCTCCAAGGATAAGGTTAACAAATCAAAATCCAAAAAGGCCTGTGACCCTACCATCAGCATGCAATCGGCCGAAAACAAAAAGGTTTTAAAGCTGCTTAAAACAATTAGGAAAGATCAAAAGAAAATGTTGGATAACTTTTCTCACGTTCAAAAAACCCTTAATCAGTTTGGATTGGTTCTGGAATGGGTAACAAAGCATTTGGGTTCATCAGCTGCTGCCCATGATCAACCGCCTAAGCTACCAGCCCAATTCCCGTTTGCCCCCATGTCTACATCTTCCTCATCTTCCGCTGAATGACTCTGTTTTAATCTAGTTTATGCTTTTTGATGTTGCCTAAATTCAGGGGGAGTAAGATTATGGTTTTATTTTGTCTTATGATAACACATTTAAACTCATTTGGTTTGCTTACTGTTGTTATGATGATTATGGATTATATATTGTTATGATGGTTTATATGTTGTTATGATTGTTATGTTATGGCTGAATTATTGTGGCTGAATTGTTATAATTGTTATGGCTGAATTCATGAACCTATGGTATGTTGCTTAAGTTGCTAGAATTAATTCTAGGTGTTTATGAATGCTCTAGTTTCCTCAATATTGAATAATTTCAAAAATTGCTTTCTCTTGAATGTTAAAAAGGGAAATTTTTCAAAATTATCACTTGTATGATTGAGGGGGAGTTTAATTATTTCACTCTTGCATAATACAAAAATCATAATCTAAAAAGAATTTTGTCATCATCAAAAAGGGGGAGATTGTTGAGACAAAATCTCCCTAACTTGGTTTTAATGATAACAAAATTAATGAAAAGATTATGATTGTGTTTTAAAGACTAATCTGTGCTCTTGAGTGTATAAGAAAAACAGGTTATTATTCATTAAGGAATAAAAAGCAAATACTAAGTTAAATGCTAAGTATGGAAAGGCCGAGGATGGCCTCACGAGCTGAGGAAACTGCAGTTGTGCATTCTCACGGGTTTGAGTCCATCAAACAAGGGCCCAATAGTATTATAAAATGAATTATTTGAATTCATTCATCAAGGGCTGAATGGTATTAAAGAATGAATTGTTTGATTCATTCAATAAAGGCAAAATACTATTATTTTAAAGAAAGGCTTTTGAAGAAAAGATGTGAGAAGGAAAAAGAAAGGCACGGTGATTGATGAGAGTAACATGTGCCTAAAGTCAACTTTTTGAATTGCATCCCAACACTTTATGAAATCAACATATCACATCTTAGGCTTATTAGGCAAAAGGCTACATATGTGATATAAAAGGATTTAAATTCAAATATGCAAAAAGGTAACAAGAAACATGCCCAAAATAAATGGATCACATGTCTTAAGGCAAGGCAAGAAGCATTCACGTGAAGCCTTCCCATAGTCTTGAAGGAAGAAAGAGAAAAGGACATCACATGGTGGTTGAAAGCATTAAATGGAAGAAAGAGAAAAAGGTCACATGTGAAACTTTATCATGGGATTGAAGAAAGAGAAGGAAATTGACTCCACAATATTCAAACCTTAAAACAAGGAAAAAGAAAAGGTCATCACGTGTCCCCAAGTGTCAAGAAACCAATTACCTCGTACTTGAATATGGAATGCACATTTCATATGAGCTGAATGGCATTTTCGTAATTATGAAGAAAAACCTTGGTTTTTCTCAAATGGTTTTTCCAATGAACATAAAAGACTTGGCTTATGATATGTACATCACAAGACCTTAAAGTCTACGAAAATTGCAGCTCACATGGTCAAACAACAGCTGTAAATTGCTGGAAAAAGAGAATTGACAAAGACTTGTCAAGATCAAGTTTCAAGAATTGTGAGGATGGCTATAATGGCAATTCCGTAAATATGATGAAAGACTTGGATTGTTTTGAAACAAGCTCCAATGGTCATCAAGGGTTTAGAGCTCTATAAAATGCAAGCAAGCTCTCCAATGGAATACACACAACACACTTGCATAAAAAGATCAAGTATCTTAAAAGCTATCAAGAGCTAAACACCCTCACTTCTTACTTTCTTTGATCCTACACTATATCTTTGTAAATCTTTAGAGAAAGTATTAAGTATCAATCACTCTCATATCACTTTGTAATTTCCCAGTGAGTTGCACTTGGAAATATTCAGAAATTGATTGTAAGCTTGGTGAAGCTAAAGAATACACGAGTTGTAATCATCCTCAGGTTGAGGATCGATCTGTTTGAGAATTAGTGAAATCTCACAAGGGTGTGAGGACTGGACGTAGCCATCTTTGGGTGAACCAGTATAAAATTGTGTGTGTGTCTCTCTTATTTTACTTCTACTCCTTTGCTTAACTTAAATCTATCTAGTAGAAAAATCTCATCCTCGAGCTACCCATCCTCAGCGAGAGGATCATTTTCAAAACACTTAGAAATTATTTTTAAACAGTAAAATCCCTATTCAACCCCCCTTCTAGTGATATTTAGCTACATCAATATGCTGGCCAATGGAAGGAGGCACATGCATTTTCTTGTCTGGCGTGACAAGAGGAAATTACACCAAAATGGACATTGTGTCCTTTGGTGTTTTTGCCATCCTCACAACTTTTGCTATAATTTTTTTTAATGATCACATATGATTTTTCACTTGATTTTAATAAAAAAATCATCACATTAATGCTACACACTAAAAATTAATTAGATAATTTTGGGCAAATTAATGATGGAGAGTTTTTCCAATATATTTTTGAACCTATCCTCCTAGAGAGGTTTGGTAAAAATATCAGCCAATTGATTTTTAGTATCAACGAAAATTAATTCTATATACCCTTTTTGAACATGATCTCTTATAAAATGATGTTTGATTTCACTGTGCTTAGATCTAGAATGTTGAATGAGGTTTTTTGAAAGATTTATTGCACTAGCATTATCACATAGGATAGTAATTTTGCGTACCTTAGAGAGAAATCCTTTATCCTTTATTTCCAAGGAAATAAAACAGTGTTTATCCCTTGTCATATGCCTTGAGCAGCCACTGCCCAAGTACCAAGGCTTTCTTATGTTGATTAGAGGATGAACCTGTGTTAAAGGTTAAAAGTAACTTGGGTACCCATATAGCATTGGGTCCTTGTTGGTTAGTTTTTCCTCTTGTGAGGATTTTCCTTTTGTGATAACAAATAGAATTATTATGCCCATGTTTACCACAGAATGAACATGCTTTCTTTATATTATCAGCTTTCTTCTTAGCATGACATATTTTGAAAGTATGCCCAAATTTTTTGTAAAAAGTACATTTTGGCCTATCCTCTTGTTTGTTAGGCAAGAAAAAATTTTCATACAATTTTTGTTTTTGAGAACTTTTAAAACCAATACCAGCCTTGTCAAATATTCTAGATTGAGATCCCATTAATTTTTGAAATGTTTCTGTAGATTTGACAAAGTTAGAAATGTCATTTTTTAGTTCTTTAACCTCTATTTTCAAGATTTCCTTTTTTGTGTCCTCTTCTGGAGGATGACTTTTAACATTATTTTTATTTAAAAATGTTTGCTGCTCAGATAATTTCTCATGAGATAACTGCAAATTTAGAATGATTTTTTCATATTTCTCATTCTTGGCTTGAAGTTCCTCATTGAGTTTTTTTATTTCATAAAGTTGCTTTTTGAGAAAACCACATTTATGAGATAAAGTGTTTGAGTCATTTAAAAGATAGTCAAATTCAATTTCTAACTTCTCACAGGTAGGACACAGTTCTGAAATGATTACCTTTTCCGTTTCAGATTTTGCCATCAGGCAGAGGTTGACCTCTTCTTCCTTCTCTTGCTCATAGGGTGACTCGTCATGTCATCCCAATTAATCATCATAGATTTATTTTTGTAGGGAAACCTTTTTGAGTTTCTTTTGTTTAAAAGACACTCAATTTTGTAGTGTCCCATATTGTTGCATCCAAAACAAGTTATCTGACTTTTGTCAGTTTTTTCTTTTTGAGGAGATCCTCTATCCTGTCCTCTTTTGTTTATCATCCTATGAAGTCTTCTGGAAATCAGAGCGAGTTCATCCTCCTCCTCAAATAGAGGATACTTTGAGTTTTCCTTTTTTATGAGATCTTCATTCTTCTTGGAGTTGTCTTGAGTTTATAAGATTGTATTTTATTTTAATTTTATATATTTGAACAAACAAATAGTTTTTCTTTTATGTATTTTAACTAAACAAACTTTTTTATTCGTGTTTTAGTTTTTTTACCTGACTCATATGATGGGTTAATGTGTACTATATAAGAGTATTAAACATACATATCACTAGATCTGAATCTTAACACCATTTTGGATGCAAGCAATACCAAACAAAAAAGCACTTGCAATGGAAAGCATAACGGTGACAATTTAGGCCACAAACAACATCACAATGTAAGAAAAGCATGGGAAATGTATGTATTATAAATGACAAACAAAACTATGGTTATTAGTGAGTGTTTGAGGACACATGACAATCTACTTGGTTTCATCATAGATCTAATTGAATCTGAACCTCTAAGATGGTTTTAGCTGAGCCTCTAAGCCTTTGTTCCTCCTCTTCATTCATGTGCACATTGGTTACACCAAGCACACCACCCCTATCAAGCTGAACACTTCAACATCACCAATGCCATATCCCTTAGCCAGAACAGAAACAAGGTAAATCCTGAATATCCAATGGCCAAGAAGTGAAGCCTTTCAGACGGATGACTTCAAAAGCATTGTTTATCACTGTTTTGTGTATGTTCTCCAGTATTTCTTTCTCATATGCAATATGTTGTTTCTCCGAAAAAACTCAGCATATTGTTGAAAAGTGTTGAAAAGTGATACTTAATAGGTGATATTTGATAGCATATTACTAATAAGTGATGATTGATAAGTGTTAAGTGATAAATGATAAGTAAAATTTGATAAGTGATAGCTAATAAGTGATAGTTGATAAGGTATAAGTGATAGTTGATAGCTGATAAGTGATAAGTAAGTGATGAGTGATAGTTGATAGCTGATAGTTGGTAAGTGATAGCTGATAAGTGATAAGTGAAAACTAGATCTTGGAATTCAGCTTTCAGTTATCACTTATCAATTATCACGTATCACTTATCAGTTATAAGTTATCAATTATCAATTATCAACTATCACTTATCCGCTACCACTTATCAATTATCACTTATTAGCTATCAGTTATCACTTATCAGCTATCACTTATCATTTATCAACTATCACTTATCAACTATCACTTATCAGTTAGCACCTATCAGCTATCACTTATCACTTATCAACTACCATTTCTCACTTATCAACTATCACTTATCATTTATCAACTATCACTTATCCCTTATCACTTACCATTTATCACTTATCAGCTATCACTTATTAGTTATCACTTATCAGCTATCATTTATTAGTTATCACTTATCGCTTATCAGATATCATTTATCACTTATCAGTTATCGCTTATCATCTACCACTTATCATCTATCAGTTATCACTTATCAACTATCATATATCACTTATTAGCTATCCCTTATCAACTATTAGCTATCACTTATCACTTATCATTTATCAACTACCCCTTATCAACTATTAGCTATCACTTACCATTTATCAGTTATCACTTATCATCTACTACTTATCAACTATCACTTATCATTTATCAATTATCACTTATCAACTATCACAGGTATCACTTATCAACTATCACTTATCATTTATCACTTATCACTTATCATTTATCATTTATCACTTATCAACTATCAAATATAACTTGTCACTTATCAACTATTAGCTATCACTTATCAGCTATCAACTATCACTTATCAACTATCACTTACCACTTACCAACTATCACTTGTATCACTTATCAAATACCATTTATCATCTATCAACTATTTTATAACTTAATTTTGACAAACAAATCGAAATATTCAATGTTACCAAACAAAGTTAGAGTGTCGATGTAATTTCAAAAGATTTGCTAAAATTCAAATATAGCTAAGTTCCATTTAACAAAATCAATATATTATTTAATTAATTGCTTTTAACCTGAGTATGATGATAATAATGGTTAAGAGATTAATGGCTAAGTTCTCAAGCTGGGCAATTGTGACTTGTTAAAATGTAGGAAATGTTAATAAGCTTGAAACTGGCTTGGCAGGATGGCATAATTCCCCTAGTTGTTGAGTGATTCTTAAATATTGGTGAATATGATGTGCCGTTGGGAAGGCATAATGCTGAGATACCTACATTGATTTGTTGAATGCTAACGCTGACAAAGAACAAATAAAGGATTTCTCAGATCATTGGTAAGTTTCAAGTTTTGGCTTCATAAAAGGATTTTGGATTATCTAGAGAGAAATGTAGTGAAGAAAATTAAAGGTTGTTATTTTAAGAAACTCTTGATTTGTTAGGATGTCTTTACAATATCTACTTTGTTTTGTTTATCAATTATTGATATTACACATTCTCTTCTATAAAGTGAGTTCTTCACTTTAGAAAAATTGAATTCTCTTAAAAGTAAATAGTTTTATCATTTTTGCACTGCAACTAACAAAAGCAAAAGAAATGTCTGGTGAAAAAAGTAAAACAAGAAATAAGCTACTTCCAAAATATAACTCCATCATAACATTAAGAAACTAAAATATCAAACTGAATTCATCCAATATAGGTTGTTATCACTAACATGAAATCACACCAATTAGTCTTAACTCTTTGGAACAAAACTTCAACAAACACAGCAACTGTAGAATTAATCAAAAAGACTGAAACCCATATCCTGCAACAAAAGAAAAAAGTTGAAGATCAGTCAGAAGATATCAGATTAGCCAAATTCATTCATGCTTGTAATTCACACACAAATCTCAGTAAAGACAAAATATGTATAACTAAAAATATCAAAAAGTAATTAACAAGGTTCCTTAACCATATGATTGATCCTAGGTAATGGCAGATAGTCGAGTGTCAGCCCACCCCCAAAACACTATAGTGGTATAGCGAGTAACAATACACCATGGTACCATACACATAATGAAATAAAAGAGCTCAAATATAAATAATACAAGAAACATATACCATGGTACCATACACATAATGAAATAAAAGACCTCAAATATAGAGTATTTAACAAAATTAAAACATATCGAAAGCAAATAATTGAAGGTCATTGTTACCAATATTCATACACAACAACAAGCAAATAAGTTTTAGGGTGAAATGACAAAAATGTAGAGGGAATTGAACGACTAAAAATTGAGGGCATATTTTGGTTTGGGCTTTAAAGGAATGTCACTGTCGTGGCTGCTGTTTAGTGTCTACTAAAAAATGCGATGCAATGCAGTTTTCGGTAACGTCTAGACACCTCTATTTAACAGCTTTGGCTGCTACTAAACAATGTAACTCAACAGGGTTCTGTGCAACGCCAACAGCTGCTTCAGTATGAAACATTGTTATAGCAGCTGCTATTAACTACAGAGGATTGATGAAAACTAGAAAGTAAAAACCTTTTCCAGTGTAAAACATGCAGTTTTAATTATTAAAATGGTCTCATCAACCAACTGCTTGTTCAAAACCGCATCTAGTGTATACACAGAATGGCATAATTAGAATACCAAAACGACTAATGAAAAATCAGAGGCCAAAAAAAAACTTACATCATCTGATTCCTCTTTCTCCTCCACCTTCTCCTCCTTCTTTGCCTCAGCAGCTGCTGGAGCAGCCCCACCACCACTTGCAGGTGCAGCGGCAACGGCAACAGCACCACCACCAGATGGCACTGATGCCAACTTTTCCTTACCAGCAGCAATAATCTCAGCTATATCTTTGCCACTAACTTCAGACAAAAACGATTCAATCCTTTCATCTTCTGCTTCTGATCCAACTGCACATTAAAAATTCACTATTTCACTGTCAGTTAAGCTTCAAATCAATATACTCTCAATAATTCATGCGATTTGAGATTTATGTTGCTGCATAAATAACTAACCAAACCCCTTCAGAAGATTCCCCAAAATCATTAAAAATCAATCAGGCCAAACAATAACCTCCATAGCACCGACAGATCAAAGGCGACATGCGACATATTGATTATGTTCAATTAATTAATTTTCTCAAATTTTCATTAGTGTCTGCGTGTTAGTGCCATGTCCATGCTTCATACAAAATAACATATGTAGCATCAACATGTCCAACACTATGTATTGAAGGTGTGTCTAGTGTCCAAAAAAGACATCGACATTCCAATCTACATTCAATGTCTTAAAATTTTCAAACTATTATCGTATCGTCAATGTTGTGTTTGGGATAGTATTATGTGGTGTTTGTGTCGATGTTCCATAGACTAACAACTACTATAATTTTACTAACATCGGCATAACAATATCATAAACCCTAAAAATAATTATCGACAGAAATTCAAACAAAATAATCTTTAATAAAAACAAAGAAAAGAAAAAGAATTGACGGCACGAACCGGAACCAAGGATGTCCTTGATGGTTTTTGCGGAGGGGCTGTTGTTGCCTCCAATCACAGCAAGCAAATATGCAGCTACAACCTTCATCTTTGTGCCAACGGTGATTTCAAGTGCAAAGAGAATGAAGCGACGCAAACGCAGTGAGTTATGTTACGGTTGTTTCAGAAACTAAAGATTTCAAGGGTTTTCTTTCTCGGGTTTTGGATAATGGGTTCTAGGGCTTTGATAGGTTTCCGTGTTATATTTTTTGATGGATCATTTTATGGGCCGAGAAATATGAGTGGGCTTTTTCAACTTTAAAATGAATACTCTTAGCACCTACCTTTTTTCAGTACACACCACTCCTACCTTTTTTAGGGTATCAATTTTTACATTAATGTAGAGATCCCTGTGGCAAATACATTGTTTGGGACTCATTAATAGAGAATTTTTCGCCGCGAGGATGGTGAATATAGATTAAATTCCTCAAAAAGTTATTTGAGAATGGAGATGTGATTAAAATTACAATTAAGTTAATATATTTTGGAGTGAATTCATTTTGGTATCTAACAAAAAGAAAAAAGAAATTTTAATTAGCCTTTATCAAAATGGACATGTTTGTTAGAGGAATGTCGGGGACATTTAGATTTAGATAATAGTTATATTTAGAGACAACTTGATTCCAGTATAATTTTTAGAATTCTTTAAATTGAAAAATTCAATCTCCTTCCTCTTTCTTTTTGTTTCATTTTTTCTTTCTCCATTAAAAGTGAATGATTTCTTAAAGAATCTAAATTTTTATAGACCAAAATATCCAAAATCTTTAAACTTTAACGCATTGGAAGTGTGTAAATTATTAGTTTCAATTAGCAATTTAAAGCCCTAATAAAAATGTTAGAGACCAAATTACTTTTTTTTGAAAATCTATAGTTATGTTTTCAACTATAAGGTTATTGTGTTAGGAATTAGGATCATCTATTGTTGTATTGTGTAGTAGCTAAGAGTACTATTTCTCTCTCTTAATCTATACCATACACCCAGTAGATAATCCATAGGACCATGTCCTAAGGTTATTTAATCAATATTAATTCTTATATTTAACTCATTTAAATTTATAGAAAGATTATAATTAAGATAAGGATATGAAAATCATTCAATCGATGGGTTAATTAAAAAAAAAAACCAAAAGTCAACAACATAGAGGATGCAAAGCAAGAGAGTCCTTTCCACTTGGCCCCATTCCATGTAGGGGTGTCTAAGGGTAGGGTATAGTTAAAGTTGAAAATTCAATCAATTTGTTTTTTTTTATGAAACTTATTTTAAGTTTTTTATGAAACTTATTTTAAGTTTTGGTCTAATTTAAATTAATTAGTCTAAATTCAATTGTGTTCTATTCTAATAGTAGTTTTAACATTTTAAATCCGCAAAATTTTTGTTTATTTATTTTTATTATTGTTGTATAATTGTAATTTAGTTATTGAATTTTATTTGAAAATTTGTTATTAATTTAAGTATTTTATAGATTTGTTTTAAGTATTAAATATTATGTTTAATAAAATTTTATAATTTTTAAAATGTTTAAATATTAAAAATATTTTTTACTTACAATCAACAAGTCAACTCGCTCTTAATCGAATTAATTTAATTAAGATTTAACGTAAAAATTATAAATTAAAAATTGATTTCAGTCTAAATAAATTTAATTAGGTAGGATATGAACTTTGATTAAAACCAATTCAAAATAAATTTGATTAGTTGAGATATCAACTTTGATTAAAACCAACTCAATTCATATTATGAACATCTTTAATTATGTGACATGCTACTTTTTGCAACACAAAATTGTCACAAATGTCGGTATGCCCAAAGGCAAACACCACACTAATAGATCTACATCCCTATTTTTGGAATACAATCTCACCTCATTGATCCAACACCGTCGAACTTGTTGGAGATGAAATCAAATACAACAATATTCAAAGAATATGAGTAAACTATAAATGAAATAAAGAGGCCAATAGAGTTGCACATTACCTAGTTACCTAGAACAAAATAGCATTAATGGTTTCGTGTTGCCAAAACATAACCGTGTCAATTGTTAAAATTAAGTCCGTGAAATAAATGAGAATAACTTTCATAAATTGACACCATATTTAAAAATTGAGAATAATTAAAATCGAAAGAAAGCAATACTTATAAATCTGATAGTGGTTGGGAATTCCACACAAAACTTAATTATATCAAACTTGAAGTGATTACGAATAAATCTTGTATCAAACTTGAAGTAAAATTTTCTTGTTTCACCCGTATTAAAAAATTAATTATAATTACTAAAAATATATTTTTATTATAATAATGATCACATTAAATTTATATTTAAATTATATAATTATCTTAGATAATAGGATAATTAGTAAAGTTATTTTTTGTTTTTATTTATTAATTTACTTTTTTATGGCTGAAATTTAGATGAATTGAATTTCTCATTCATCAATATAATGAATAATATCAAGATTAAAAAAAATGTTCACATATGTACTTACAAATCACCTACTAAAGAAATCTTTACATCAACAAAAAAAATTGAATTCACAATTTTATAATTGTGAGTCAATTCTTTATCAATTAAATCGATGTTCATTGATTTTTTTTATTAATAAAAATATTTTTAAAACAATAATATTAAATAGAGTTGAATTAGATGATTTTTTTTACCATCTCAGCCTCAAATATTTTAGACCATTACCATTCACCAGCAAAGGTAAGTAGTAATGATTCCATTTTGAAACTGCAATTCATTGTCATTATTGGACAACAATTTCTTACAAGGAACAACAACTTGTTTTTTAAATAATCTCCAACATTTAACTAATAGTTTGTTGAATTTAAAATTATAATTAGTAGATATGTAAATCAGCAAAAAGTAATTTTATGGATTAATTTGTTATTTCGAATTATATCGAGAACGATGGTTGAATTTTGAATCATGAACAATTTTTCGTTCCTCAAGTGAGAATGATATTTACAAACAATTTGACGCTTAAGTATATGTCTATTTAAGGAGAGCGAGAAGTGTATGAGACTAGAAAAAGTATAAATTTTATAGTGTTAGGACTATGATATTTATAGTGTAAGACTTTGGATCCGTTGAGGACAAAAATATTCAAGTCCAACAGTTCACTGTGATTCTCGACTTGTTTGTTTTAGATCTTTAGAATTATGATTGGTCGCTATACAATGAGATTCCTAGTGTCATTGTTGGTTTGAACGTATTTAGTTAAGGTAGATTGGACTTTCGATCTGTCTGAAACACTTGTCATTTCCTAAATTTAAAGGACTAATAATTTAAGAGAAATTTATCTCAAAAATAAAACAATTTAAGAGAATTTATATTTCAAAAAAATAATAATTCTCATTTATCAATGATAGATCCTCATCTTTTTCTTGTATAGTTAATGCATCATTTTTGCCAACTCGAGTTCACTTCAACATCGTGGTGGTCTTGGCTGTGTTTTTCTCTTAACAAAGCATAACACTTTAGGGTCCATTCAGGGTGATTGTATTATTTTTAGTTTTTTTATTTAATTTGAAAACAATTTTTTCTTAAAACTTAAAAATAAAAATTTATAGATTTTATAATTCTTGTATTTGTTTTAAAATTAACTTCTCATTATTTGTAGTCATAAACAACACTTCAACAACCTTCGATCACCACTTCCAATTACTACTTTCGAACTCCGCAACCATCATCGACCACCCACTTCCGACCACTGTTATCACCATCCGACTACCAGCCACCTACTTCTAACAACCACCACCGTCATTTCTGACCACCTCCATGATCACCGAACATCATGTATGACCACCGCTCACCCACCTCTCACCACCACCATCTCCTATCATCGACCACTCACCTCTCATCACCACTACCACTGGCAGCCATCTCCTGCCACAACCAACACCACTGACCACTCATCTCTAATCACTGCCATCACCACCGACATCCACCTCAATCATTGCCATCACCATCGACACCCACCTCCAACCACTAACGCCATTAATGTCCACCTCTACATTCACCGTCAATCATACTTCAACCACCACCTCCAACTTTCAACAATTGCTTTTGATCTCTACCGCAATGGCGAAACCTGCATTAAATTTTTGGAGTAGTCAATATATTTAAGAGATTTAATTCGTATACATTAGTCGACAATGTAAAATTTTGTATATTTGTTGATCAATCATATTCCTTTAATCATTAAAAAATATTTAATTTTATAATATTTATGTTCAAAATTATAAAAAGAGTGATTTGTAATCGGTTGGTAATATTAATTTTTTTATATCGATAATTTATCAAAATTAATATATATATATATATAAGAAAATATTCATATTTTTAATTAAAAAATAATCATTTATATCAATTAAATATATTAATAATATATTAATATTATATTAATATTATATTTGAAGTTGCAAAAAGTACGGAAATTTTTAGTGAAAATTTTATTTGTTATTGCTAAGTACAAATGAGTTTAATTCAACTCAAAATCTTCAGCATGGAGTACTACAATACACATACTTGTGACTTATCAATAGTATAATACTATATTATATTTGTAGCATGAAAATAATAGTTTCAAAAAAGCTATATGCCCCGGCCCCCTAGCTTCTCACGGAACTCCACTCCAGCGTTGCAGCTGTTTTAAACGATTAATCATTATTACGATAGTTATGTTTCATAATTAGTTTTAATTATAATTATTAAAATTATCATAAATAAATAAGTTATAATTTTATATTATTTTAAAATAACTAAAATTTAAATTTTTTTTCATTATTATTATTTCTACTTATCAGTTTTTTTTTTTATATTTGCTGAAAATTCATAATGTGAAAGGATAAAGAGAGTAATAAAACTAAATCTCAACTAAGAATTAAAGTTCATAATTGAAAGTTAAAAACTCAAAAATAAAAATGAAAACTTAAATCTAAAATTTTTGAAAATTTTAAAACAGATAACCAAAAACTACCTAGAATAGGGCTTGGCCGCAAATGTTAAATCAAACATCTTTTTTTTTTTATTAATTAAACTAATAGTATTAGTTTTAAGATTTAATTTGAATAAACTAACATTGCTTAGGAACAAAGTTAAAAAATTGACATTTAAATTGATTGAATGCATGTATAAAATAATTACA
>JBBPBR010000005.1:20827614-20877031 GCA_037974775.1 Cicer pinnatifidum
AATAAAATGAAGTTGCTAATAATTATTTTTATCATTTTTTATTTATTAGATTCGTAAGAAAAATAGGAGAAAGTTGATAGCAAAATAGAATGAAATTGCTAAAAATAGGATGAAGTTGTTAAAATAATATAATTATTTATCTTGGCACATCTACTTAATTGCAAGTATTTTTTTTCTATTAACTATATTTTGTTTAATTTTATTAATATAATTTTTTTTATATATTAAATTAATAATTATTCATTTGTTAAAATAAAAAATAAAATAAAAAACTACATATGATCGCATTTCCAGAATGGGATTCCCTACTCCAAAAAATCATCCTTCAAATAAAAGCGGAAATTCGAACTATGTAATAACAAAAAAGTAACACTTTTGATAAAAAAATTTAACATAAGGTATAATAGATAATTTTAAATAAAAAAGAATATAAAAGAAAAAAAATCCTAAATATTTTGCTCACATAGATAAACAAAATTCTAAAACAATTAATCTCCTGAATATGTTTTTTGATTAGTTTAGTAGTACTAGTGTAGTACTTATTTAGGTGGGGAATCTAATCCAATACAGTGCATATTAAATTGTAACCAATAATCTCGAAGTACAATTTTGCTAACAAACCAAATTATTGAGGTAAACACAACCATCACATATAATGCTTAAATTATTGCAATAATCGATCCGAAACTCGGATTGCGACAAATGACAAAAAACAAAAGTAAAAGTGCCATGAAAACGATACATACCTTTTTCCTTCCAATTTTTTATTTTTATAGTAAATGGTATTTTTTTTTAGGCAAAAATATAGTGCATGAATCATATGATTAGCTTAACATATCAATTGAATTGATAATTAAAAGTTAATCATTTATCATTTGTATTATTATAATATTATTAATATTAAAATAGATAGAAAAATATAATTGTTTTTAAGTGTATTTAAACCTAAGAAACAATTCTTAAGATACAAACTATTTGTCTCATTAAAAATCTTTCCAGAAAAACTCAAATGGATAAAACGATGGTTAAAGAAAAAAGAGTATACATCTATATTCACGAAGATCAATTTTGTTTCAATTGAAAACATTTATAATATTAATAGAAATCATATTTCATAAACAAGTATTAACAACATGAAGCCCCTAACTAATAATCTTGTCAACACATTGATTACATTCTCTAAAATATGTAAGATGATAAAACCATATCAAAACAATTAAGTCATCTATTAGACCAAGAAGCAAGACTATGAGTTCTAAAAGACATATTTGTTAATTAATTGAGAGTCAAATTCAATTCATAAAAAACATCATGCATTTTTTAGGTTGTTTCAATAGCAATCACAATCGTAGTTAGCTCAGCATGCAACACAATTGTAATTGCTGAGAAACTGTGAAATTGTTCCTAATATACATCCACAAACAGCAAGACCAAGACAACTAGAAGTAGCTCTATGAATGTTACATTTGATCCAATAATCATTGAGAAGATGTCAAAACAATTCCTTGAAAATAACAACCTTTGGAGGATTATTTTAACTTGGAAGAACTTGAGAATTTGATAATCCTACATATAATTAGATACTATGCTAGAAGTGTGGTTGTCATATAATGATACATTGACAATAATTATATTGATGGCAAAGTGAAAAGTAAGACTTTTACCATCAATGTGGGTTTGATTCCTACAATATCAATAGTGTAAATGATAAAGATGATGTTGACCAAAATAACATTTTTGCATTGATGAAACCATCATCTGTCACAAATGATAAGAAGATGTTGAGCCAAAACCAAATCCTAGTAGCAAATGAGCATGATATAATTATATGGGTGTTGATCGTTGTTGCACCGCGAAAAAGCTCACATCTTGAAACAATTTGAAAACCAAGAGAAATTAAATTATCATCAACAGACATCTCATTATGCAACAATCTCCAAAACCTAAGAGACTTGGAAAGGGAATGCTATTATGCTAGATGAATTTTGCTAAAGGAATTTGTTGCCCCAAATGTTTGAAGAATAAATAAACTCATTTAAAGCTTAAAACACCAAAATTGTTTAATCTCCAAATCAGATGATCATCACAATCAAAAGTAAGAATAGTAACCTTGGCCAACAGTGTAGCCATGTGTGGGTAATTATGTAAGATAACATAAAGATATTTTCAATAATAATCCCTAATGAAATGAATGACAGTGACATAAAGATGAGATTGCATCTCATCATCACTGTTAAAAATAGAAACTAGAGAATTATTGAACCAAGTGTTAACCCAAAAGTTAATATTGTCACTTTTGCCATTTGTTGTTCTCACATATAGTAGGTAACTTAACTTTAAGTACGGTCTAGATGGAGGAATCTATGTCATATCCGATATGCCCATATTTTCTAAAGATTCGATCTCTAAGAAGAATAGTCCAATGCTGACTAGAAGTGATTAAATGCTAATAAATTTTAATAGTAACAACATTACTAATGTCTCTCAAAGACATAGTATCAAGATCACCTTCATTAAAAAATGATGGAAGATTTTATTCCAAGCATCAACAACCATTTTTCTCTGCTCAATATATTCATACCTAATGAAGTTCCTAATCCATTTTGTCTACCTCCTTGAGAAGAGAAGTCAACCAAGAATATATATAGAAGTTATAAATCAACATGTTCTAAATGAAACCTTTCACCAAATGAATTCTACTTGCCATGGAGAGGAAATAGACTTTCCAAGTCACAAGCTTAGCCTTGATTCGATCAAAAATTGGTCGTAAATAAGCAAATTTAGATTTTCCTTTGAAAATATGTATTCCAAGATATATGGAAAAGAGAGAACCAATAGAGAACCCAAGAAAATCAGCTAAGATATTTTGTCTTCTATTGGAAACAGATCCACTATAAATAGAAGATTTCTTACAATTGATATGTTGCCTAAAAATAACAACATACTTATCATATAGGTTTTGAAGGTTGTAAACATTGAAAATAGTGGCCTTGCAAAAAATCAAGTCATCAACATACAAAACCTGAGAAGGAACAACAATGCCTCTGAGACCATTATGAAAGAAAAATAACATTTATCAACCATTTTGGATATATCAATGCCAAGAGCCTTTTCATAAATACAAAAAAAGAACAATTGACAAAGTATCCCCTTGTTTGACCCATTTTTACAAGAATAGAAACCCACACACTTGTCATTAACAAATATAAAAAATTTTGCAGACTTGAGAATGGTTCTAATCCAATGACAAAATTTGTTGGTGAAACTAAATGCCTTTAGAACTTTAATAAGGAATGTCCAATCTATAATGTCAAAGGATTTTCTTATATAAATCTTGAGAGCCAAATTTTGACTAAAACTTATATTATGAAGCATATTAGATAGTTTCGGAAGTGAGACACATACAAGCACTAATATACTCCTACATTTAATGAAGCCCCTTTGATGAAAAGAGATGATAGTGGGCATAATAAAGGTCAATATGTCAATTAGAACTTTAGTAGTAATTTGAAGTTGGAAAGGGCAATAGACCTATAATGATCCATTTTATTAGAATCAACAATCTTAGGAATAAACCCAACAATATTAGAGTTATAATTTGAAAGAATCCAATCATACACAAAGAATTGAATAACAACATGAAAAACATCCTAACCAACCACATCCCAATACTTTTGAAAGAAATAAACACCAAAACCGTCAGGGTCTGGAGCACTATTAGGATTCATGTCTAAAACTACATTTTTAACTTCCTTAAAGCTAGACAAATTAGTAAGTATAGCTAGGCAAATTCATGGAATTATCCATAAGATGGAAATGATGTCTTCAACCAAACCATTATTCACACAATTATTGTTATAAGTAAAGATATCTTCAAAATAGAAAACAAATATGGCTTCTATATCCAAATTGTCTTGAATCAAAGCATTATTATGATAATGATAGAAATAGTCTTTGAAGTCTGTCTGATTTTGACAATTTTATGAAAGAAAGAGATATTTCTATCACCAGCTGAATGTCATTTTATGTTAGTTTTCTAATGTCAATATTGCTCCTCTAAATTAAGACCAAGTGAATCAACGATACTTTCAATGCTTCAAATAGTCCTTTTAGTTGTAAAACCTTTTCACAATAGTATTAAAGTAAAAATATTATGAATATATATTTTTCTTAATTACTTTTATCTTCAAATATTTTTTTTATTCGTTTTAATTCTTTTATATATATATATAACATATTTTTAATTTTAAATATTTGGAAATGACCAAATCTAAAATGACTTTAATATTATTTTTTTTATGATAAGATCTTTAAATTTTTTTTTCATGATTTCGATTAAAATGAATGATTATTTCCTCTAATCTGGTCATATTATATTATATTTTCTTGGGTCATTTGATTAAAAACTACAATTTCAGGGTAGATAAGTGACTCTGTGGTTCGTAACCTACTACTCTCTTGTTTTGTAATGAGAAGAAAAAATGATATTAGCCATCATGAATAGATGAGGAAAACACTACGAAGTAGTAGTAGCAGCTCAAGTTCAAGAATCAAGAATTCACAAATAGACAATCTATATATGGGACCATAGAAATTCCAATTATAATATTTTCACGTGGCCACTATATTACTTTTAGAGATTAATTTTGAGGAAGAAGGTGCAAGGTAATGACGAATGCAACAAACCTCGAAATATATCCACGCAGTTCAAATTTGACTAACTCCACGGATGCGCATGCCGTACTATAAATTATTGAGTTGAATAAATTTTTAATTTTGACATTTTATTTCCATGAACCAGTAACATGCTTCCACACTTGTACTGTTACTATTTTTTTATATGATAATTAAAGGAGATCGATAAAAATAGTTAATCACTTTTTCTATAAAAAAAAATTATAATGACCAATAAAATTAGAATTGATAATGAGTGAGAAATATTTGATTATGTGATTTTTTAATATTTATTATCGATAATTATTTTTTTTATATATATCAAATTCAAATATTTATCTTATGATTATTTAACAATTGTGTTTATATCATTTAATAGTTAGTAGTATGACTAATATATTGATTTAGCACTCCAACGGAGTCAATGAATAGTCATAACATATCAAATGTCAAGTATTCACATGATTTAAGGGTATATATATTTTTACATTGTACTATATATTAGTGGCTATCTTTTTTGTTATTTGGTTTGCAATTTATTTGACCTATTTGTGTGTTTGCAACTATCTAGTCTTGATTATGCCACTATAGTAGGTTCTGTTCAATTGCATTGATCATATGATAAAATAGGACAATTGAGGTTTTGATTCATTTTTATTTGATTTGTTATTTCTACATTTTCAATTGAATACTTTATTTTAAAAGCTTTTATTTTGACTAAAAATATTACTGTATTTTTACTTTACTATTTAAAGGATATCACACATCAATCTATTAACATGTCGAGAGGAAAGACCGGGAACAATTCACCTATATAAGATTGTCCGCCTTGCTTTCGATGGATTGATGACGAAGCAAACCAAAACAAGATTTTTCTTCTATGGTAAAATATGATCGAAGGAATTTTTAGTTTTGCTTCATTCATTTTAGATGGTAAAAGACTAAAATAACTTATAAACCATTTTAAATTTATCATGTTTTAAACCAAACACAAAACTAATTAAAGTCACTCCCCAATGCTCTTTTCAACAAAACTAATTAAAGTCACTCTCCTATGCTCTTTTCAACAAAACATATATGTATCTTATATGTATTTTCCTTCGGTTTCCCTCCTCTTCCCTCTCTTTTTAAAAAACTAAACTAAACAAACATAAATAAATTTAATTGTAACTTTTGTTCTCTTATTTCTATTCAATTTGTGAAAATTGGTTTTCTTATTTTAAAATCAAGTAATTTTGATTTTTTATATTATTTTTTAATTAAAAAATAATGATGTGACATATTTTAAATGATACAACATATAATACAATGATTTTAAATGATTACTACATATAGAAGTTTAATAAAAACCTCTACAAATTATGGTTTCAATTTTATATTTTAATTAATAATATATAAATAATTAATTCATTTAAATAGTTCTATTTCATAAGATTATATATAATCTTATTTAAAATATATCAAATTATTATTATTTTTAATTAAAAAATCTGAAAAAGAGATAAATTATCGAATTTTAAAATTAAAAAATCAAATCATATTATAATTAAACAAATCCTAACCCTTGTAGTACGAAAATATAAGTTTAAAACAAAACTTTCATCGAAAATTAAGACATATCACTATATTTTTTTTAAAATTTATTATATAATCGAAGTTGAGTAAAGAGAAGTAGTCGAAGTGGTTGAATTGAAGATTTCTGTCTTTTAGTTACTAATAAGGAGGAAAAGGAAGAAGAAGCTAGTGGCAAGACAAAGTCACCAAAAAAATAAATCTATCCTTTTTAGGAGCTTTTGATATAATTTATATTCATAATTATCTATGATTAAATTTGTTTAGGTAATAAATATTTTTATAATAAATTAAAAAACTGAAAATCTTAAATTCGACACAAAAATTAAATATAATAATATCATATCTACCAATTTAAATAAGACTTAGAACTTTTCAAAATTTATTTTAATATAAAAAAATATAATATATTTGAAGTTGAAAATCACATTAACAACACTCCAATTAAACTTTGTCTAAATAAAAATGAAAAAAATAGTAAAGAAATAGACAATTGGGTTTTCTCTTCATCACATATATATACACATATAAACTACCTTAGCTAATTACTACCTATTCTCAGCCTTCCATTCTCACATTACAACTAAGCATTCCGTTTTCCAATAACAACAACAAACAATTTCACTGCTGTTAACACAAACAACAACAACAACAACAACAACCTTCTCTCATAACATTAACTCATTTTCCGAAAGAAAAAAAAAAAAGAAGAAACACTGTTCTACTGTCTAGTTTTTTTGGATGGAGGTTGAAACTCACTCTGCCTTTGATCTTAAACCAAATCCCAACCCTTCATTTTCATTCAACGACATTAACCCGTCTGATTTTCGGACCTCCGAATACTCTGACCCGGCATTCTCTATCTCCTTTCTTCAATCGTCGGACTCACACGCGCCTCAAAGCGCGTCTGCTGAGACTGAAGCTGCTCTTCATGTGCAGAAGGTTTACCGTGGCTATCGTACGCGCCGGAGGTTGGCTGATTCCGCCGTCGTCGCGGAGGAGCTATGGTGAGTCTTGTCTTCAATTTGCATGCAATCTCTCTCTCTTTTTATTTTATTTATTACTGCGAATTTTTTTAGTATTAATTTTGAAAAATGAGATGTAAATTGTGAAGGTGGCAAGCGATAGATTTCGTGAGGCTGAATCACAGCACGATTTCGTTCTTTAATTTGCCTGAAACTGCTGCCTCTCGGTGGACTCGAGTCAAACTCAACGCTTCTAAGGTCTCTCTCTCTAATAATTTACTTTTTCTATTTTTTTAATCAATTTTTTAATGTTGTAAAAAAATATCTGTTTTTTATTTTTTTTTTTTTTTTCTGTATTTTTGTGTGTACGTATATACTATTGCATGTTGTATTTTGAGAGGGTATATAAGGTATCTCTGTAGAGGATTTTGATTTTTATTATGAATCTATTATTTGGTTTAAGAAAGGTAGGATTTTGGAGGTTTTAATATGACCTTTCAATCAAAGATATGATGATTAGATTTAAATTCAGTATTTTAAATTATATAATTAAAATTAAAATCTGCATTTTTTCAGACCGTCCGATGATTGGACGGTCATTGATTTTCCAATGGTGTGACTGCGTGAATTCACCGACTGCAATGAAATTTCGAAAAATATGGGGAAGGAAAGAATTATTATTAATGATCATTTTATAAAATAAAACTTTTATTACTAAGCTAACACTTGTGGAATTTTTTAGTTGGATTATAAAGTCAAATGTATTTTGGGGCAGGTTGGTAAAGGATTGTCCTTAGACGCCAAAGCACAAAAGTTGGCTTTTCA
Source organism: Cicer pinnatifidum (assembly GCA_037974775.1). Classification (NCBI taxonomy): domain Eukaryota; kingdom Viridiplantae; phylum Streptophyta; class Magnoliopsida; order Fabales; family Fabaceae; genus Cicer; species Cicer pinnatifidum. The sequence goes on from JBBPBR010000005.1 coordinate 20,835,651, forward strand.
GCATTGGATTGAAGCTGTGAGTATGATTGTTTTATTTTTTAAATTTTAGTTGTATTATTTTTTATGTATGATGACCAATTATTCATTATTATAGTTTATCAATTTTAATTGGCCTTGTTTTGAGATATGTAGATTGATCCACGCCATCGTTATGGGCACAACTTGCATTATTACTATGAAGAATGGTGCAAGACTGATTCTGGTCAGCCATTCTTTTATTGGTGAGATCACTTTTTCCCTAATGTTTGATTTGGGTGTGATTTTAGTAATATAACAATTTTTTATTGTTAATTTTCTGTTCATATTAAATGATTTCATTGTGGAAATAGGAAAATCTGTTTTTTTTTCTTCTTTCTTTTTCTTTAGGCTCTATTTGGACATTTTAAAAAGAACTGAGCATACACAGTGTTGAATTTCAATGAATATGCTCTTGCGTTAGTAATTCAGTTGGTGTTTTCCTCACTTTCAATGAATATGCTTGTGCATACAAATTGGAATTTCATGCTGAAATCAATATGCTTTTCAATTTGAACTGTTTTTGGCGTTGGTACTTATACTCACTTATAAAGGTTCACCTGAATTTTGCAAACTTTTGGAAAAAAAAAAGTATCATATTCAGATGATGGATTATTTGCATCACAGGACACAGTGTTGAGTTTTCTTACTGAATTTCTCTCTCTCAATTTATAGGTTGGATTTGGGAAATGGAAAAACTCTTGATCTTGAAAAGTGTTCCCGATCGAAGCTCCGAAAACAAAGCATAAAGTATCTTGGTCCTGTATGTGCATCTGCTGATTGAATTTAGTGCTTTTTATTTTTGTTTTATTGATTGTAGTTTACATTGAATATATTGACTTATATTGCATTATTTCAAAAGTTCTTGCGTTTCTAACTAGTTGGCCGTTCTTAATAATTTTGTAAATTTAGCAAGAGAGAGAGCACTATGAATATATCGTCTGCGAGGGACAAATTATCCACAAGCAATCTGGTGATTTTCTTCATACGAAAAATGACTCTGAAGATGCTAAGTGGATATTTGTAATGAGCACCTCTAAGAAACTTTATGCTGGCAAGGTAACAAACAATTCAAGCTATGTCATTGTTTCTAGTTTACAATTTTCTTATTCAATCTTTAGTCATATTGATACATTGTTATAACCTTGCAGAAAAAGAAAGGATTATTCCATCATTCTTCCTTTTTGGCTGGTGGAGCTACCTTAGCTGCTGGACGGCTGGAAGCTGACGATGGGATTCTGAAGGTATAATTAACTTCGTCTATATTTGGTTTTACTTTTGGATAAGACAAAGTTGATTCCAGAGGTGTATAATTATTTTTAACATATTTGATTGTACTTGTGTAAAATTAATTTTGTTTCCAAAATTGATTCAAACTTTAAACTTGAATTTGGAGCTTTTGCATCTAATTGATTTTTAGCCTCGTCTTTATTGTTCAACTCAACTCACTTTTTATATGAATGTATCTAAATATAAATCACTTTAGATTTAAGTCTCTTTTAGCTAGAATCAATTTTACAAAATGAATTAATTCAAATCAATTATTGACTGTGCAATTGAAACTTTTGTAAGAATCTTATATAATGCAATCATCTTTTTTATTTTGTATTCTTTTATTGTGTATATGTGTCTATGCACGTTGAATTAAATTGTAGACATTTTGCTCATTCCAATTTATGAGCAATGACAAAAGTGTCTGATTCTTAGTGGATTTGACTTTTCAGTCCATTTCTGCATATAGTGGACACTATCGACCAACAGACGAAACACTCGACACCTTCTTATCATATCTCAAGGAAAATGGTGTCAATCTTGATGAAGTTGAGGTAATTGATTATCGTCACATGTTCATGACTTGACTATAGTGTTATCATAGTTTTTTATCAAGAAGTTATTGATCAATGATTTCATATTGGCCAAACTTTTGATAGCTAATTGCGAAATATAATTTTATCACATCGAGGTTGACCTAGTGGAAGCATGCGGATTCGTACATCTTTTATTGAGAATAACACTTGCTTTTTTCGCTTTAGATACGCAAGCCAAATGATGATGCCGATATTTATGAGGAAGGCAAGCTTGGTGAGAGAGCCTTAACATCTGAAATTTCTATGACTACTACCATAACTGAGCTTGGAATTTCTGAAGAAACTGAGAATGCTCCATCTCTAAATAAGGAAGATCCTCCTCAACTCTCAGTTGGTATTTATAACAGGACTCTATCCGGTGGTCTATCAGGTGGTCTTCAGAGTCCAAGAGCAGCTGAGGTGCCAAAGAATTCTATACTGCAAAGAATCAATTCCAAGAAGGGCACAAAGTCCTACCAATTGGGACATAGACTTTCGCGGAAATGGTCAACCGGAGCTGGACCTAGAATTGGGTGTGTTGCTGATTACCCTGTTGAGCTTAGACTACAGGCCTTGGAAATGCTTAACCTGTCTCCAAAACTTCCACCCTCTCCTTTGTCATACATGTTCATCGATGGTCTTATTTCGCTTGCAGTGCCCCCAACGCCCAATGCTGCATGAATTTGTGGTTAATTCAACTACTACTGATCTTAGGATTATGCTTCCAGCTCTTTATAGTGATGCTTTTTTAAATTTTCTTTATCAAATGTTGATGACTTGGTGTTATCTAATGCTATAAGATCAAATACTACTTCCCTTCTTAAATATAAATAGAGGACTCTAGATTAAACCATGAGGATTAGTATTAAATTAGTTAATAATTATATTGTTTTTATAAGTTTATCTTTCAAGAGAGTTAATTTGAAAAATTCAAAGCAGTGTTATTGACAATGAAAAAATTAATGATGTTTATGGAAGTTTCAATTTAACAGTATTTTTTTTAGGCATTTTGAGTAAATATTGAATGAGCATAATCAACCATCATATTTAGGAGGTCCTAGTAAACTCTTTTTATCTTTCCACGTCATGGATGTCTCCTAAAGTGGAAATAATTGTAAGTGTTTAATGTGACCCTTGTAGTGTAAAGCTTATAGTGACCTAAAATTAAATATAGCTACTATTGTAAGTGACTTGTGTGGCCAAGATCATGCACACATGTCTCCCACAACAATACTCCACGCTTTTTATGTACCATCAAATTCAATTTTGCTGCTCTACCATTTGTTGTTGTTTGAATTCAATTTCGAGAGAGAAACAAAAATTGATTTTGTCATTTTGCCTATTTTTGAGTAAAATTGATTTTAGTTTTAGAATTAAATCTAATTTGAAGTTGAAATTTAAAATATATCTTTTATAATTAGTTTTTAATCTCAAAATTTATTGTTTAATTAATTTTTATTTTAAAAATATTACATCTAAACTTAATAAGTTTATATTTAATCAAAATTAATATTATACAATCAATTAATTTTAAATTAATTTTCAATACATTTAAAATTAATTTTCACCACCTAGCACCAATCACACTTATAACAACCACTTGCTTTTACTTTTCTCAAATTTCACTCAATACAAAAAATATACTATTACAAATTCATAATTATATACGGTTAAGGTGTAGAAAAATAAATGTTTAATGATCTTGTAAAAAAAAATACGGTTAATGATGTAGTAGTATGCTTAAACCATCATGATACTTATAACAACCACTTGCTTTTACTATTCTCAAATTTCAGACGACACCAAAAATATACTATTAGCAATTCATAATTATATACGGTTAATGTTGCACGAGTATGCTTAAATTTAAATCATTATGTTGATATGTTTTTATAATTGGAGGGTTCATCATAGCAATTTATTATTAAAAATTAAAATTGTTAAACACATATGTCATGTCAGCTTACATAACATGTGCATGTTTTAAATTTGATATGAGGCAATATATTTTAACATCTATATTGGACACTCTTTAGTCAAAAATTAAAAATCTTAACCGGATACCCGAAAACATATTTTAATACAGTTTTATTTTTTATATTAATTTTTTTTCTCTCTTCGGATAAAATCAAATCTGACTTTAAATATATTTTGTATGATGTCGTCAATTTTTTTTTTATATCAAAATAATATTATTGCTCTTTAATTTAGATTTTTTCTTAAAATCACATGACCAGTTATTGAAGTTGACGTGAAATTTGACTATTCACCTTAATAAGACTTCCAGCAATAAGCCACAGGGCAGAAAATGACACCATCTATAAGATATTGTCAAGGGTTTTGTCTGTATTTTATGTTTCGGCTCAAGTTTTTCAAAATTAAAAATAAACAAACTACTCTGTATTACCTAAAATCAACTACTATTATTAATTTAATTCACAAAATTGATTAGAAGAATTTAAATTCTCAATATTGAAATTTGTTAATATAGAATTTGTGTTTAAAAATAAAATTAAAAAATAGAATTTGTGTTTAAAAATAATTTTAAAAACAATATTTTTATATTTTGCTCCTTAAAATCGACACTTTTTAAGATTACATTTGTGATTTGTCGGTAGTAGTAGTTTACTACTATTGAAATTGAGTCAGAAGAAAACTATGCACTAAATATATTTTCAAAGTAACATTCTTGTCAAAAAAATAACTCTTTAATTTCATGTACAAAATAAAGTTCCATGTTATAGTTTTCGTGTGAAACTACCGGCATATCAATAACTATGCACTAGTATGAGCCATGTGTTTGTCATGGCTGCTTTTGCGAGACCAGCATCAATAATAATCAGTTTAATTTTTATGTTCAGATGGTATAAAAAGTTACGCCGTAAGTCGATTTTGAACATGTATATGATTTTAGAGATAATTAAAATAAAAGTTAAATACTTTTATTGATTTTATTATTATAATTGTTGGAAATAATGATGATATTAATAAGAAATTGTTGAAAATAATAATGATATCAATAAGAAATTGTTGGAAATGACGATAATATTAATAAGAGATTATTGTAAATGATGATAATATTAATAAGAGCTAGTTGATCTGAATTGAAAAAATAAGAAAATATTAAATAGAAGAGATCACACATTAGTAATGTTTATAAGATGGATGTATGATAAATAGGGGTGCCTCAATTTTGTGAATGGGTGAAAAATGCACGCAAATAGACCACTACACTTGTGCGCCGCCGTTCGATCGGCTCAGACTGGACCTGAACTTGGGATTGAGCTAAGTGGTGTATTATTTTTTAGTATTTGAAAATAGTAATAATTATTTTTTAATAAATGCATACATTTTTTCTCATTGATATGTTGTACACATGTCTGTCTTCCATCGAGTCAACATTCTATATCTGAGTTCACACATCAGTTTTTCATGTTTCAATTTTCGGTGGATTTGGGCTGTAATTTTTTGTCTGGTCAAAACATAGAAAGTTTCAGTAAAAAATATAGAAAAGTTCATAGTGTAATTTTTTGTGGATCCGATTTGATAGATCGCATATTTTTTCTCCTTTAATTGTTGAGTTCCCCTATAAATAAAGGACTGTACTCAGTTAGAAAAACACACCCAAAGTTCTCTGAAAATCTGAGACACTTTTCTCTAGTTCTCCCTTTCTACTTCATCTTTTTTTCTTTCTTTTGAGTGATCATTAGTACCATATTACAACTGACAGTTATTAACTCCCATATTGATGATGTAATTCTGGAACCGTTTTCTATGGTGCAGTGGAGCTTCGATATAGTGTATCTGAATTATTTTCTCTTAGGAATTTCTTGTTGGGGAGTCCGAGGGAGCACGACATTCGGAATGGGCTAAACATCAAAGACTCTTAAGAGTGTTAGACACCACATCTCAACCCAAAACCTTAAGGCATTAGGTTTATGGGTCATTCTTCTTATATATCCAATATTTCCTCAATTCCTAGTCAATATGGGACTAACCACTCATAATTGAATTCCAACAATCTCCCCCTCAATTATGAGTCCCTACCACTAGACTTGATCCAAGTCCTTTTTGCTCCCCCAACAGGCCAAACCAGACTTTGATACCACTTGTTGGGGAGTCCGGAGGAGCACGACATTCAGGATAGGCTAAACATCAAGAATTCTTAAGAGACTTAGACACCACATCTCAACCCAAAACCTTAAAGCATTAGGTTTATGGGTCATTCTCCTTATGTATCCAATATTTCCTCAATTCCTAGTCAATGTGAGACTAACCACTCATAATTGAATTCCAACAATTTCATGGTTGATAGTCTGTCTTGCACAATTTGGGCAGTGCCACGAAACGTCTTTAAGAGAGCAACTTAGTCCGTGAATCAATCCAATAATATTTTAGATGTCATAAATTGATTTTAAAACAGTTTTGGAAATTTAAAAACAACAATGATTAATTGACAATGTAAAATATACATGATAATTAAAAGAGACATTTATATCTTACTCTCTCTCACATCAACTATTTTTTTTAACTTACTATTTAATTAATATTATATTTATTACTCTAAATTTATTTATACTCCATCTATCTAATTTTAAATTTCACATTTATCATTTTATTTATCTCAAATTGTTTATTTGTTATTTTAGAGTACCGATGTAAAATTAACTACTTTTTTTTCCATTAATATACTCTTATTTATTATATTTTAACTCATAAAATTTATCGATTAGTTGTAATTAATAAAGATTTTTGAATAAATGATACTTATTTTATTATTGAAATCAACTAAATTAATTATTTTCTTAAAAATTACACACAACACATATCAGACAATTAAAATGAAACGAATATGATATTTTATTTTATATTTATGATCATGTTAGACACACCAAGATAATTTAGCAAAATTATTATTCTTTTTCAATTTCAATTATAATACCTTTTAATATTGTGAATTAAACAATGATGAAAATTATTGTGAGCAATGTTTTAAAAACTGACTCTGTAATCAACTCGTGGCTGGTCATGGATGTGAACATAGTATCAGTCATTCATTTGATAATCTATGATTGATGTTACTTTATAATTGGTCATAATTGTGAACATAGTAAAGTAGCAATGTCAATTTACAAGGAATGTGAGTTTGAATTATAAATACACCTATTTAAAATTTTATGTTAAAAGCTTAAGAAAATAACTCAAGATTGATCTTGGTTGTGAAAACAGAAAACGGATAACGTTATTGGTTAGTTAAAATCAACAATTTAACTTTTCTATTTAACTTGATAATAAAAAAATACTGAAAGTAAATAGAGATAAGAGAAGAGATATCACACAATGATAAATCTTGGTTCACCCAACTCAAATTACGTCAAATCCTCACAGCCGTGAGATTTTTCACTAAATGTTCAAACGGAGAACATTCTTAGTTTTATAACATTTTTTATTTTACACAGTTTGTTCGGATCAACCTTGATCTGTTTCAGCAATTCCTTTCTACCCAGAAAGGATTCAATCAAGTCACCTATCAATCTTTAGAGAGGATGATTTAGGCACATGTAAATGCACTTGTAAATCGCATGAGCTTTCTTTTCATTAAAGGATGATTTGTGCATTCTTGTTGTCATGGAGATGTTGAGAATGTTTTTGGTTTTCCAGTCTTATATCAATAACGTTCTTCGTTCTGTTAGTATGAGTTGCTGGATTTTGAACTTCTGACAGTAGTTGTAGTGTCTTATCATGTTTGTCATGGTTGTACTTGTTTCTTTATCAATGTGAAGATTGATTTTGCTTGTTGGTTCTTAATGCTTAACTTTTGCCTTTGTTAATCTTTTGTAGTAGATCTTTTGGGTATGATCTTTGTGCACCTACTTTTGGTACCTTCACAATAGGGACTGGTTTATCAACAAACCAAAAATGTTCTTGTTTATCGCAAGCCATCAACTTTGGAGATTAATCTTGTTTTTTATTCTTGATGCATTGTTTTGCTTTTGTTGATAATTTTCTCTTTGAATATGTCCAAAATTATCTTGAGTATATAATTATGTTCCTTTCTAGTAAATACATGGGATTTGCAATGAAGATTGGTGTACTTTTATTGTCCAAATTGATCTTAAACTAAAGAAGACTTTGTTCTTTGTAAACCAGAATATTCTTGGATTAATGATGTCAAAACCATAACATTCTTGGATTTAAAACTGTGAAAAGGATAATGTTCTCCATTTTTCTAGACTTCAGTTTTAATAACCAAAACAATCTTCGTTTTTCAGACTGTTGTTCAGAATGATCAGAATGTTGTCAAGAATGTTTTTGTTTCTTGACAGTTAGATTGGAGAATGATCAGTTTTGCTTGAACTTGCTTGATTCATAATAATCTATAGCTTTTCTACTCTGTATTTTGAATTGATTCTTTATTGAGATGAATCCTTTATATTACTTGAAAAGTACATATCACATGATTGTGAAATACAAAAACAATGATTTTGAAATCCAGGGACAACTTCTTCTTCAACAGAGGAGGTCATTTATTTTTGAAATCTCAGAACTGTGGAGAACATTCTCCGTTTTACAGACTTCTGTCAAGAATGTTCTCCATTTTGTCTTTGTATATTTTCTTCCTTTTCCAATGATTTTGTTTCTGATTTATAGCATAGTGTGATCATTAATTGTTTATGAATGTATGTGATCATCTTCTTCGTGAATACACCATCTAGAAGATGTAATAATCATTCTCTTGAATGATTGATATTATTATACATTTCTTCTGAGATTATTTTATTATTGAGTGGATAGTTATGCACTTTGATGAAGTGAATGATTTCTTGCTTGTTCATTTATGCAATTCATATTCTTTAAACAAAATTCAATAGCAATCATTAGTAGACCATCATTCATAAAACTTAATATTTTATTTCATAAGATTTGTTGTCATTAATACATACATAAAAAAAGTTTTTGCCTAAATAGATAGTACTCCCTCCATCTTACATTGAGTGTTACTTTAACAAAATGATTGTCTCAAAATGGATGTCATTCACAATTTTCAATATAACTTTAATTATTTTTTTTCCAATACTATCCTTCAATATTATATACACTTTTTTTATATTTTGTATTGATAATAATGAAAAACTCACAAATGGTTAAGATGGACAATTGAGTGAAACGATTGATGTTATTCACTTTATTTTTTAAAGTGAATTGTTCACCATAAAAAAGTCAAATCTATATATATATATATATATATATATATATATATATATATATATATATATATATATATATATATATATATATATATATATATATATATATATATGGCCCTCAATATTGGATTGTCTGACAATATTTTGTTCAAACAAAAATTCGAGTATTTTGCCAAAACAAATTATCAAAATATTTGGACAATTGAGGATCATTTCTATAATAAAAATCATCAATTGTCCAAATGTTTTGATAATCTGTTTTGACAAAATATTCGGATTTTTGTTTGAACAAAATATTCGGATTTTTGTTTGAACAAAATATTGTCATAATCATTTAAAATAATTTTTGAGGTTTCTCCATGGGAGATTTTTGAAATTATCTTACAGGATGGTTCCTCCTGTGAAGGTTTTGAAATAATTTTTTGAGAAGATTCTCCTTTCTCCTGCCCCTTAAACGAAGGCAATTGAATTTGGAGGGATTCAATCTTCTGTTGGAGTTTGTGGAGTTTTGCCATTTTTTGTAGTTGGAGGTTTTCCTCAATTGAGTTTTTTATTTCCTGTAGATTGTCAGGACCAACTAATGCTTGACTAGCAAGCCATTTTTGAATTTTGTTTTGTTCTTCATTCTCTTCTACAGCTTCTTTCCAAGACCGGATTGGTTTTGCAGATGAGATAGGTTTTGGGGTTTCTTGAGGTTGGTCCTTTTAGACCTCTATTCTTTTTGATTTTCTGGGCATCACTCAAGTCCTGTTTTGGAGAAATTCTCTGGTTAGAAAATCTGGAATTGAGTTTTGTTCTCCTTTTATAAATTCAATATCAAAATCAAAAATGCTAAGAATTGCTTGCCATCTGGCAAAAATTTGTTTTGATGCAATGTTTTGAACATCTTTTTGTAATACTTCTTTTGCAGATTTGCAATCAATTTGAAGTAAAATTTTTTGATTGAGTAAATCGCTTTGAAATTTTGTAATGCACATGACAATTGAAAGAATTTCTTTTTTAATGGTAGAGTAATTCTTTTGGCAATCATTCCAATGTGCCGATGTATACTGTACAATACATTCTTTGTTATTTGTTGTTTGTTTAAGGATACCCCCATAACCTATGTCCGAAGCATCCGTCTCAACAATTTTTTGGGCTGAAGGGTCAGCTAGATGCAAACAAGGTATCTCTTTCACTTGTTTTTTGATCATTTGGACTATTTTTGTGTGTTCTTCAGTCCAAGCGACATAGTTTTTCTTTAGTCTATCGTGGAGTGGTTTTGCTATCCTATTGATGTTAGGACAAAAATCTAATACATAATACAAAGATCCTAAAAACCTTTGTAATTGTGTTTTGTCAAGGATTTTATCAGGAAATTTATCTGCAAAGGATAGGGATCTCTCAATGGGTGTAATAGTGCCCCGAGAGATGTAATGTCCTAGGAAACGGATTTTTGTTTGAAAAAGTGAGATTTTGGATTTTGAAACAACCATTCCGTTTTTCTTAGTAATCATAAAAAATGTTCTAAGATGTTTGAAATGTTGTTCAATAGTTTCTGAAAATATTAAGACATCATCAATGTAGACAATGTAGAATTTTGAGTATGGATTAAAAATTTCATTCATAATTCTTTGGAATTCTGAAGGAGCATTCTTCAATCCAAAAGGCATTACTTTCCACTCATATTGACCAAAAGGGACTGTAAAAGTTGTTTTATAACGATCTTTTGGATCAATTTGTATTTGCCAAAATCCTGATTTCATGTCAAATTTTGAAAACACAGAAGAAGAGTGTAATTTTTGTAAAAGATCTTTTTTGTTTGGAATCGGGTAACGAATCCATTTTAAAGCTTTGTTTAAAGGTTTGTAATTTATAACCAACCTCGGCGTACCTCTTTCTATTTCAGAATTTTTATTCACATAGAAGGCTGCACAACTCCAAGGTCTTGAATTTCTGCTTTGCAATGAGTTTCCAGTTCATAATTCATTTGAATAAGTCTAGCCTTAGTTGGGATTTGTTTGTCGGAAAAGCCATTCTCATATGGTAGATCTACCATGTGTTGTTTTCTATTCCAAAAGGCATTGGGTAAATCTGAACAGATTTCATTTTCAATTCTATTTTGAAGATATGAAATTTTCTGTTTTACGAAATTATTTTGTAATTGTTGTTCCGTTTTTAGAAAAGAAACATCTTGTTTTAAGAAATATAAATGTTTTTCTTTTCCTTGAATCAAACAATTTAATTCAGATTTGTAAACAGAACAAGCTTTCAAAAGATTTAAATTCTTTGTCCTAGGTTTTTCAATAAAAGGGAAAATGATTTTGGCTTCTTTTGTTTTGCAAGAATGCTGTCGTAATTGACTGAGTAGGGAGTTATCATGTTAATGAAAGGAGTCCCTAAAATGACAGTATGAGTAATATTTTCTAATAAAACAAAAGGAGTTTTGATTGAAACATTACAATTTTTAATGGAAGCTTCAGTTTTATTTTTTATAATCATGTTGGAGTTATTAGCCGCAACAAGTTTTTCATTAGATTTTTGTAGAAATCTATTTGGTACAATGCTACTTTAAGCAGTTTAAATCTGCTCCAGTATCAAAAAGTGCAATTGTTTCAAATTTGAAATCTTTAGAAAAGACTAAATTAATTTTGATTAAGTATTTTCTTGTTGTTATAGTTCTTAAAACGAACAAGAAATCCTCTGGGATTTCTTCTAAATTTTCAATTTTGTTAGAATATTCTTCATTTTCTTTTTCTTCTTCATCCTATTCTTGGTCAGAAGAGGTTTGATTTTGTACCTGGGAAAGAAGGTTTTGAAGAATGTTTGAATCAATTTCTTGCTTTTGTTTAAGAGTTTTTAACTCTTGTTTAACGGTTTTAATCTCTTCTTGAAGGGATTGGATTGTGACATGGGCTTGTGTCTTTGTTCTTTTTCCTAAGATATTTGTTAGGTCATAAGTGGTCTTAGGAAGTAATTTTGATGAGGAAGTAGAAGGTTGACTTTGTTTTGATTCAAAAGTATTTAACAGTTTTCCTATTATTTCTTTTTGAAGTTTTGTATCTTCAACCTGTTTTATAATATCAAGGATTAGTTCTTGATCTTTTGTTAAAACATTAATGGATTTTGTACTTGCCTCTGAATCGTCAAGAGAGTCGGAGGTTCCTAGTTCGTGAAACTGTAAAGGTTTATCATTTTCTGATGAACCTGTTTCAGAGTCTGTGACTGTTTCTTCTTCAGAGGTTTCTAAAAGTATTGCCTCTATTTTTTGAATTATTTCTTCATCGATTTTTAATTCATGAAGTTTTTTGTTTCTCTTGCAATATCTTGAAATGTGTCCTGTTTGGCCACATTTATAGCAAGTTATTTGTTTTGAAGTTTGAGGTTCAAACTTCTTTTGAAAAGGTTTTTTCCTATAGAAATTGGGTTTTCTTTGATTGTAAGAATTTTGGGGTCTAGATTTTTTGTAGAATTCTAGTCTTTCTGGTTTGGTAAAAGACTTTTTGTGAGGTTTTCTATAAGGTTTCGAACAAGATCCTTCACAATTTTTTGAAATATTGGTTGTGGGTATTTCAAATTGTTTACAAAAGGATCCTAGTTCTTGTCTAGTTCTTTTCATTTCCCATTTTAAATGTTTTTGGAGTTTTAAATCTTGACAGATTTTCAAACCTTCCTTTTGAGTGAAGCTAACTAACTCACCATAAGTTAAATGGTTATATGGGATTTGGTTTACCCCATAAACTTCTTTGATTTTGTTTCTAACATTTTCTCCTAAAAGGGTTGGGAGTCCTGCAAGGAATTTCTCCTTCCAGAATGGTTGGTTTGAGTCTTCTCTTAGCATAACTCTGGTTAGGAAAGTGTTTTTGTAATTTTGGAATTCAGAAAGTTTTTTACATATAAGGTTGGATAGGAGTTCGGCATTTTTGTCTTTTAAATGTGATGGATCACTTATGAAGTGCAAGCTAATTGTGTGTATTAGTGTTGCAACTGCATCAGGTATTGGGTTTCCTATTTCGTCGAGGATGGGAATACCTTCCTCTGTGGTTTGGACTGTGTTTAAGATTTCTAAGTGTTGTTGGGGCGTGAGATGGTAATCCCACCATCCTTTGAGTTGGCCTGAGAACCCTGCTATTAGGAGTTCAGCTATGGCTTTATCAGGTGTGTTGGCCTGGGTTTTATAAGCATTTGATGCCATCTTCATTTGTTGGAGGAAACCTAAGATGTTATATTCTGACATACCGTCTATGTTCCATTCGTAGATAGTGTTGGCATTGTATTTGGATTGAGAGAGGACATTAGGTCTATTTTCAATACCTAAGTCAGGTGTTGTAACCATGGCTAAAGGTTGGTCCTTTTGCCACTGAAGTTTGCACAAGTTTTGTGTTTCTTGTTCGGTTTCAGAAACTTGGTCTAGAGTTGTGACTGTTTTGTCAAAGGTATCTTTAGCTACCATTGGTGTGGAGGTAGAGGAATGTTCTATCCTACTGAGTTGTTCATGTAAGGCTTGGGTGAATTCTGATCTGCCTTCCCTAAACAGTTTTTGGCTTGTTTATGAGATTTGAAATGGTTTAAAAACTCGGTTTTTTAATTTTGGATCAGTTGTCTCAATCGGAGAGATAGTGGAATTTTGTTGGTTTTCTTCTATCTTTGTTAATTGTTTTGCAATTGTACTAAGATGGACATTTGTAAAATTATTTTGTTGAAGGATATTTCGAATATCTTTTTCAAAACTATCACTTGGGATTTTGAAGGGGGCAGCATCTACTGGTTTTTCTGGGTGTGTTATTATGATTTGTCTTAAAGGTGGGTGTTCAGACTGGATTTTTTGTCCGGTTGCTAAATCCCATTCTGGAGTTTTGTTTCTGGTTGTTATGGGATTAACAGAACCTAGGTTTTGGGTGAAGGGGTAAGAAATTTGGTTTTGTTTAGCATAACTTTCAAACCATTCAAAAAATAGAATATGAGATTTGTTTTGTAAAATGAACTTGTAAAATTCATTCTGGATGTCATGCCTTTGTTTTAGAAAGTTTTTGAAGAACCAAGTTCTTTTTTCTTTATTTTTGGAAGCGTAAAAATCATTATGGAGAATAATTTTATTAACTTCAAATTCTTTTTCTATAACATTAAGTTCATTGACAACATTTTCAGTTATAGCAGAGAAAGAAGGTGAAGTTGGTGGAGAAATGTTTTGTTGCTCCTCATTAGTGTTTTGAGGTGCTGTGTAAATTTGATGCGGTATATTCGTGGAATAATCAACGTTTTGAAAAGAAGCACTTGGTATGTTGGAACATGAGAAACGTGGTTTTGTAAAGTTTTCTAATTTTTGAGGCAATTGTATGATTGGAGATGGTCTGGAGGAACTAGCATCAGAATATCTCGCACTAGAAGTTCTTGAAAAACTAGAGGTTCTTGAAAAACTTAGTTTTACCCTACCATCGTTGTATTGTATGACTTCTTTGAGATTGTTGTTTGGTTTTGACTGTTGGAGAGACTGTGGTTTAACAGCTCCTTCCAGAATCCATTCTTCAGGAAGATCAATATCTTTCCAGAGGATGGTTTTTGGAATAACAGTGTTTGCCTTAGTCAAATTTGTTTGTAAACATAGTGTTTCGTCTTTTTTGTTTTCAAAATGTTTTGTTGCCGTAAAGGCTGAAAATATTGCTTTGTAATGAATTCCGTAAATAATGGCTACAGGAATAGATCCTTCTATCATTTTGTAATTATGAGTTTTGATTTGCAGTATGAGAGATTTTGTAATGTTTGGATCTTTTAATGACAAAGAAAAATATGAATAACATCCAAACCAAATTGGTCCTTGACATAGACTAGATTCAACTGTGCTTATAATTGAATCTTGGAAGTTTAAGAACCTTGCATCCCGTAGGACGCATAGGATTGAAGTGTTTAATCCTTCCCGTGTCAGCGGTTTTATACCAACTTGAACAAGACCTATATGTATGAAATTATAGTTCATGTCCTTGTGTTTTTTGAGAGTTTTTGAATAAAGTAGATTTATTGTTTCAAAGGGGTCAGAAAGAGTAACATCACGTTCTTCCGTTTTGATAACATAATAGATTTTTAAAAGATTTTTGAAAAGACTAGATACGTAGACCTCATCATTTTTGATTTTTGGGATTTGCCAATTGTTTATGGATTTTTGGAAGTCTTCAATAGTAATTTCCTCACTATTGATGGGTTCCCTTCGTTCTGGGAAGTTTTGGGTAGAAGGAGATGAGTAAGAAGAAGTTCTACAAAAGAGATTATCCATCTTTAAAATTTTGTCTTTTTATTTTGAAGAAACTTTCAAGGATTCACTGCCCTCAAACGCCTGTTCGTCGGCTTAAATACGGGACTTACAACCCAGAAACTATTATTCTTCAAGATAAACTTTCAAGATTTTAAATATTTATAATCGTTGGAATTTTGCATATGGATATATATATATATATATATATAATTAGAGGAGGGATCTAATGACTTACTCCAGATCTTAGCCCTTAATTTTAACAATAATTAACAGATACGATTAGTTAATAAATTATTTAGGATAAAACTTTACTCCTCCGTATTCCTTCAAGTTCGACGGCAACATATTTTGACAGAAAGCGGTTTGATTCTTAGAAAGCTGCAGCATAGTCCAACGGCAATAGATTTTGCACCAAATCACGTGAAGTTAGCTTTAGAAGATTTTAGCACAATTACATTGTTCCACTTTTTTATATTATTATTATTATTATTATAATTGACCACACTATATTACATGCTATTGTGCTAGAGTGCTATGTTATGAATCTCCCACGTCTTCTTATTCTTTTGTCCGATGCCTTTTTGTTTTTTTTTGCCTTTTTTCTTCTATTTTTTACGAATAATATTTTTTCTCTTGTATGTCATAATAATATATTTTATTTCTTGCAAATTAAATTTGTATAATAGCTTCTTTGGTTTTTCTAATTTCTAGAGATAATATTAATGTTATTTAACGATTTCAAATAATATTTTTTGAAAGAAAAAACAGGTGCAATAATCAATAATGGATGATAATGCTCTTGATTCATCTCATAATGAAATAATGACTACTATATCCAGGCAATTGTGCATTACAAGAACTTCAAGAAGTCAAAGATATGGAAATATCCCATGAAAACATTGCAGTTGGTGCACGTAATGTTAGTGAGGAATTAAATATTGAACCTTTTGTGGGGATAGAATTCAAATATATGGAAAAAATTGGAGCATTTTACAAATTCATTTGCTAAAAATTTGTGTTTTGGAGTACATGTTTGCTCAACTAAAGCAAAGAGAGATGTCTTGGTATGTTGTAATGAAGGCCATCATATAGTGAAAAGTTCTTGAAACAACGAAATTCAAGATGACAAATCAAACTAAAAGAAAGTGTTCAACTTCTAGAAGTGGTTGTCCAGTTTCACTTTCGGTCTCAAGAGATACAACAGAAGGTAATTGGATTATTAGTTTATTTAATAATGATCATATCCATACCATGGTTAGCACTAAAAGTGTGTCCTATATAAGGTGTCATAAAAAGATGAGCAATGCTGTAAAAAGCCTTGTCGAGCAATTTAAGGAAGAATGCATACCAACAAGGAAAGTTGCTACAATTTTCAATTGCGCGGACTTAGCTATCTCTAAATAGGGATTGTTGAAATCATATGAGAAATCTCCTAACGTCTAAATTCTTACTTCAAAGAAATCTCTGGTTTTCTAAAACCTTCGAGTTGTTGTTTTTCACGGGTTTGGCAGTCACACAAGTTTATCCCAGCATCCGAATATTGCCGGTCTATTAGGCCGCCCGAACCAGTTACTCTACAAGTTTTCCGTCCAACTGGGCCGTCTGAGTTGATTTTTAAAACACCGAGAGAGAGTAGGGGTATATTTAATGGAAATTTTACATACTTACTGGTCATTATTGACTCTAATTGTTCCTTGGTGTATCCAAATTTACATATTCACATTTAAGGCAATTTAAGACCATAAAAATTTACGTGGATAAAATGCTATCTCTTCAAGGCCCTTTTCTTATCAATATCAGAGAAAACAATCTCTTGACAACGTACAAGTCCACTAGCTCCTCCAAAACACAACCATTTCTCACTACCCTTGTTCATGTTCCATCTCACTTTATGCAATGCAACCAATTTGTGAGGAAAGACTTCAGGTATTATATTCCCAGAATCCAGCTTTTCTTTATCAACTCCGGGTTTATTTGTCAACGCACCATCTCTACGAACAAGAGATGTGCTTTCACGTGGTTTCTTCTTGCTGCTACAGCTCAGTTTTGGTCTTTTCGGCTGCTCCGCAGAAGACAATGCTTCCTCATATCCAGATTCCAAATCAAAATTATCACCATCATAAAGGGCTGCAAAAAATTGAAGATTGGATAAATATTTTTCAGAAAATCTGACAACTAATCATATTAGTATTGCATCATAATTAATAAGACTGACCTAAAATCTCAGAATCATTATTAGAAGCTTTTGTCGTTTGATTAATCACACTCCTGCTTAAATTTTCCTTGGATAATAAGTCTCGGAAAGAGTTAACTTGTGGTCCTTTTTCATGCGTCTTCTTCAATGGGAAAGGAGAGTTTGATACTGGAGTGTTGACAATTATAGTTGATTCCTCTTCACATACCGATCCACAAAGAAAGAATGGAAGTCGATTGTGTGAATGATCTGTTTCCACTGCTTTAGTAGTAAGCTGAGTACATAAAACAAACTCATAACTTATTTTTTTTTTTGAAGAGGTAGTGGTGGCGAAAATTCATGTACAAAAAGCATTAAACAAGGATTTGGTCACAACTACAAAATTTGAGGAATATATGGGCATATTATTAATTGAGAAGTGGACTACTCTCAAATCCATGTTCCTTAAAATAGGTAAAACATGCAGGTCTCAGTTTCAAGAGAACATGAAGGATGTCCATCAGGTCTCAATTTCATTTAAAGGATCACACTACTTTATTTTGTATTTCTTAATACATGTCAAAAAGTTTATAATCTTTTCAGTGGTAGATCCTTTCAACCTACATCTCATCATACAGGTTGTCTAGTTAGAAAAAACCAGACAATATTTATGTGATATATTTTGATGTGTGACCTACATCTCATAAAGGTTGTCTAGCTTGAAGATTTATCCTTGTAATTGTGATATATTTTGATGTATGACAATATTTATGTCAAGAATATTTTTAAAATTTTTAATATAGATTGGGGTCAACAGTCATGCGGTTCAACTAGCAACCCACTGGTTCGACCGACGACTCAGTACCTTGGTCGGGTCGATCACCGGTCCGGGTTTTAAAACACTGCCTTCATGTACTAGCCTTTATGGCTTGAAATAATAACTATGCACAAGGCTTTCTTGTGTTAGAAATTCAACTTTAAAAAAGTGTTATGCAAGGATTAAACTCTTACCTATTTTTGTTCATATGAAGTTCTAATACAATATGAGAAGAGGTGCAGGGAATTGCAAGTATATCTCCAACAAAGTATTACTATTACCTGAAAACGGACGGCAGAACCATCTGCACCGCAATATGCAACCATGCCTACCATAATAGAATAAAACAAATCATTTAGTTAGTATTAAGTATCGGTGATGTTCTGTTTAAGTAGCTGTAGCTCATTATGATATTTTAGACAACTTAATGTACATTGTTACTAGATAGATTGTTTACTGAGAAAAACTAACAGTTTCTTTACTTCACACGGCATTTTTAATAGTATGCAAGTTTTTCTATACCCAGTTTTTTCCTAAAAGTAACCTAATTCCATCACAAATGAATATGTAGAACACATTATCCATGAAGTAATGCATACCGAAAAAAGTACCTGTTTCCCGTGACACGTGAACACTCCAAATGGCATAGGATGAATACGTAGTACCATGCAACCATGGTTGTTTTTTCCCAGTGTATATTGTTCCAGTGACAGGGAGGTCACTTGCAGCCTTCACCAAGCTAACGGTTTTCATTGTTCCATCCTCAAAGGACATAATAATACAACTACAAAATCAAAGCAAAAACAAAATAGCTGAGTTAACTATAATGATGAGCTCAGACAGATTTGATCCAGTTAAATCATGGGTTACCTTGGCTTTGACAACCAATCCAGACTGTATATGATTCTCTGCGAAGGCTGGAGG
The DNA here is from genome assembly GCA_037974775.1 of Cicer pinnatifidum. Classification (NCBI taxonomy): domain Eukaryota; kingdom Viridiplantae; phylum Streptophyta; class Magnoliopsida; order Fabales; family Fabaceae; genus Cicer; species Cicer pinnatifidum. The sequence continues at coordinate 20,854,861 of JBBPBR010000005.1, forward strand.
TTCCTCAGAGGACGAAATGGATTACTACAAATAAGTTTCCATCATAAAGCAAACCATTGCAAATAAGTCTAACAGATCCTCAAGATATTACTAATAGCCGTCTGTTCTAATCAGGGAGACAGCAAATCTAATAGAGACATGCACATATAAATGATACCAAGAAATGTTCACTCTCCAGTTGACTTATTTACGCAATGCTTACACTAAGAATGCAAATGAACTGAGATTAAATTCATGAGGATGCAATATTAAAAACGACGGATGTATGCTTAAGCAACTTAAAGCAATTCTGGTCACAGGTCAAATGCCCACAAAGAAATGATTTGAAGAAAAAAAATTCAACAGCAGACAAAATAAGCACTATCAGTTTTAATTAATCCACCAAGAAGCTATTTTGAGCAGCAATAGTAATGTTAAACAGAACATACATTAGAACCAAATGTTGTCAGAGCATTAGGGTTATCATATTATAAGTCCTGCTATGATGGTAGTTGTAAAATATGTTTTATGTGTTTCTTGTGTCTCTAATGAGATCACACACCTTATTTATAATGATGCTGCAATAATTACATTCAATGCCTAGGAAATTGTATTGACTAGGACTCATAACAATTAGCCTAGGATGTTGCACAATGAAGAAATAATTAAAACATACACTGAATTTTAACAGTAATATTGCACTATGACATACATCTAACAACAACCAAAACCTTTTCTCACTAGTAGCACAACAAACACTATTAACATACATTAAGATTATTAACGAGCTCTTTCTCTCTTCCTTCCTTTTCCATCTAATCTATAATCTCAAATTTTTAACACAGTATAATCACTGCCATAGCCATTGTGTTACCTAATCGAATCATTGTATCGTGTTCTGCTTTAACCTGTAGTTTTTTAGTGACTCACATTCTGCAGTGCACAACTTTGCATTGCCCAACTACTTTTCCAGTCAACATTTCTCCAGAACAGGTTGCTTACACACTTAACAAAATGTACATGATTTAATTCATCCATAATTTAACTCTAGACTATACATAATACAAATTGCAGATAATGTAGCACGCTTCTAATTCATCCATTGCCATTCTTTTAAGGGTATATAGCCTTTAAGTAGTATGTTTCTAGTACTTCAAGAAAATGTAATACACAGTCCAGGAGTTACAAAACTAGAAGCAATTATCAACTTGAAAGGGAAACTAGGTCAACTATTAGTCAAGTACTATATATTAAATATTTTTAAGTTAATTATTAGCTTTGAGTTAGCTACTATTTTCCTTTATAATGAAAAAATGATAACAAATATGTTAAACCATAAGGATTGGCCTGCATTGCTAATTTGCTACTTTCTTTCTATACCAAAGTGGACAAAGCAGAAACCCAGGACAATGTGAATGGGAAAATAGAAGAAACTCAGAAACAGAAACAATAAAGAACATTTAGTTCAGAAAAGCAACACTTCCTGACTCGAGTCGCTGGGCCCGTTTTTAGAAAAACAGATAAGTCACAATACATACTGGTTCCGTTATATAATGGTTCCACATGCTACTGCGCAAACTATTCACGAGACCAGTTCACTAGTTTGCTGATCTGAGTCAAGTTTTATCGCATTACATTATACACCCTCCGGTCCTTATTATAAGAGAATTTTTGTCCCATTTCTAAAAAAGGTTACAACTTTTAAAGGTATGAAATGAAGCCACTGGTCGAAACTGCATGACTAAACCGAATTGAACTGGATGACCCGATCATATGACTCAGTCTCTATAAAAAAGTTGTATTTGTACTGAGCTAGGTTGAATCAGATGACTCGACCTCCAAAAAGTTTCTAAAAAGAATTTACACTTATAAAATCTCACAGATCATTTAAACTAAAAAATTTGCAAATTCATAGAGCACCTTACATTTAGTTATATTTTGATGAAATGGACATTATTTACAAATACAAGTTGTCTCTATAAAAGCAATATATAATTAAATAAATGTTCATAAATATTTAACTTTCCATCTACAGCACAAATACAAAAAAGTGTACTAAAAATATATATGTAGTTGTAATTAAGGATTGTTTTATAAACTTTTATAATAAAAATTATATTATATATATTTATTTAAGGATTTTTTTAACATCATAATTTAAGACAAAATATTTGAGCTGCACATATGTTTAAATTGAGAGGTGATAGTTTCAATTCACGTGACCTTATTTAAATCAAAATATGTTTAATATATATAATTAGAAGCATAATAATAATAACATGCAGAGCATGTGGTGTGGTGTGGTGCCAAGTGGTTTTTTTGCAGCCATATAGTCCTGCGTTCTACACCTTCCCACACCAAGTTTTATTTAAATTATCTATAAAAAAGTCCCTTTAAGCATCAAATTGGTCCAGTTTGCTAAAAAAGCCGAGTCAGTGGTTTTCCCCGGGTTTGGCCAAGTCAAACCAGTTTACACCGGTTTCAGAGCATGGCCAGTCAATTAGGCTGCTCGACCCAGTACCCTACCGGTTCCCAATCAGACCGGTCCAAACAGCCAGTCTGAGCCAGTTTTTAAAACACTACATACTCTAATATAAATATATAAAGATATTATAAGAAAATCTCTTATATTCTGACAGAAACAAAATTCATGCGTTAGTATAAAAATTAATAAGTTATACTCTAACTAAGATGGAATGCAACATATAGATTAAGGATTTAAACTCGGAATGAACCAAAAAGAAAGAAGAAAAACTCACCGTAGGTCCCAAAACTTAAGGCCTTCATGTCCAGCGGTTACTATTATATTAGAAATCTCTGGATCACTGAAATAGTATAACAAAATAGCATCCTATTAAACATTTCAAAGGCAAGAGGATGGGTAATGGATATAAATGTAGATATTCCATGTTAGATATTTGCCCGTGTAATAAACCAATGCCTTGTTTATTGAAGCAATCTTCATAAAAAACAAGGGTGCATGTCTACAACATGAAAAATAACTTGCAGTCGTGCTTTCACTGAAATGATGCTATTTTTATTACTTTTTGAAGTAAGAGTTTGATTGAAAAAGCATGAAGGCAGTTAATTAGAATTGATATCCTCCCAGCATAGTTATACTAAAAAGGGATAAATCAACTACCACAATGATTTCAAAAGCACATAGATACAGATAGTAAAGAAATAAGTTACATAAATCACTGGAGGACTTAATTAGATTAGGTTTTAGCTGCAGTATCTATTAGAAACTAGTATGAACAGAAGCAGATTGCTCAATACGAACACTTTATTGATAATAATTCTAGTAATTAATTCACAACCAAAATATTTGACATACACACATTACAATAACTATAGGGAATTGTAAGGAAATAATATGACATAGACACACCAAGAATTAGAGAGCTTGGTCTCTCCCAATATGTATCCAATCCCAAATAAATTGCCTCCCAACTTTTCCCATCATTTTCCTATTTATTCAATAATTCAATAACTACCTAAAACATAACTGCTGTCCAATATAATAACTGCTGCCAAATAACTGCCTAAAAATGTAATTGCAGCATATTAATAATAATAAGTCTAACAATTGGTAGGCAGTTTATTCATGTTATTATTAAATAAATTTTAAATAAATTATTATTCAATGTTGTGTGCAGTAACTGCTGTCTAACTACTATAAGAAGTTAGAATAAGGTATATAGGTTGAAAGGCAAGAGAAGAGGCATTGGGTATTTGGGAGAGACTAGGCTCTCTAATTCCTAGAGGATTGGTTATTTATGTCAGTTTCTGTTCTTGAGTGACAGTTTGTATGTGTGTAACTGCCCAGTTGAGGTTAATAACCGCAGGCAATCAATCAAGTGTGCAGAACTCATATTCTCTATGTTCCTGTTTACTCCCTGAGTCCCTGTCTAATCAGTACCTATCAGAAACCAGGAGTGAAAATCATATACATATATACAGAAATTTTCTTTCAATAGGCACACCAAATTTCATTCTTCAAGCTGCACAATAACAGCCCACATATTCAATGCAATCAATCACATGTCTTGGCTGAGAAGGTTCAATTATCACTAACCCTTCAAAAGGAGCCCAGGCAACTGCTCTAATAGGAACTGTATCCCCACCGAAACAAAGCATAGGCTTTGTATCTGCAGATAAAAATACTGAGTCAGTTGACAATAATTTATAATGTAGTAAATTTATTTTTCAGCACAGCTCCCTTCCCTAACAACCAACTAGGTAAACATACAAACACATCAGGTAGTAAAATTTTTACCATCACATTTGGATGAAGAATTTGTAGAGAATTTCCACAGAGCAACCTACATATAAAACACATTATATTAGTAAAGTAACATACTGATGTTTTAAGAAAACAATAATACCAAGAATCATAACAGATTTTAGATGCACAATTATTACATAAAGGTTTAAGAAAATAAATACAACGCTTTCACTCTTTTCCTTCTTTATAAAAAATCATGCACAAATAAATTATCTGATTACTAAAGAAGGCTGACCAACCAACAACTAAGTTTTTCCAGCTAGAAGAGGCCAGCTACTTGGAATCAATGAAAACCATAATAGGCCTATTTGATTCCCTCAGTGCCTCTCTATCAGTTTTAATAGCAAGTATATAGCTTGCATGGTAGGTCTCCCCAACATAAAAACAAATTTATATTTAATAATGACTCATGAGCTTAATTCCTCTATAATTTGTAAGGATTGATAAGTCACCTTTGTTTATGAAAATACAGAGTAAAGTGTTTCTTCATTCATTCAATATGCTCTTAAATCTCATAACCTTGTTAAACAACTTTGTGAGTCATCTTTTGTTTTTTCTGTTAGGACTTAGATTAGTATAATTTGTTACTAGTAGTTAGTTATTAGTTAATGAAGAAGTTAGAAAGTGGTTAATGGGGTGGTTAGTTAGATTAGTTAATGAAGTAGTTTGTGGGTTTGATAAGGTGCAATGGACTTTCATGAGCATGGAGGGAGAAGCACATGTGTTGGTTCAGTTTTTGGTGTCAAGAGGAGAACGTGAAGTTAATCTGGGAATCATTCTCTACAGATTTGATCCGAAGATTTGGTAATCCAAAAAGAGATAACGAAGACAAGATTGAAGTAAAGTAAATGAATCCAATGAAGAAGCTAAAACAGAACAAGAAGTAAATATGGTGTTTCTTGCAAGCGAGTCGCATGGAGAGGACAAGCCAAACACAATCAGAATTGTGGAGAGCAACAGAAGCTGTCGACAGAATTATAACACCATCCAGCAAGAGGAGATGCTCAATGCAAGGAAAGAATTGCAGAGTCTGCCTATGGGGAATCTGATCCATATTATTGTGATATGGTCCAAGTCCATTGCAATCATAATAGTCCTCATGGATATGGGTTATGTACAGCTGTTATTCAAAGGACTTTCCAACACTTGCTCATTGGATTTGTGGGATCCAGGTGGCAATAATGTAGACGGCATGATGCAAGAGAGTAGGTTGCACGAAACTAAGTGCCACCAATTACTCGTTAGTCGTTACATTGGTGAGATACAAGTGACAACTGTAATGTAACATGGAGCATGACCTAAGAAGATGCAAGCACCTCCTTTAGAATGAGTATGTTGAAGGGAAAAGGGAAGGCAGTGCATGTTATCAAGTATTACATCTACAAGATGAATATAGTAGACGTCGTCCAGAAGTTAGTTATTAGTTAATGAAGTAGTTAGAAAGTAGTTATTGGGCTAGTTAGTTGGGTGTTAGGTGGTTATGTTTGTTATGTTTTGTGTGTTTATTAGGTTAGTTGCTTCTGATTTTTTCCCCCTTATCCTAATTGTACACAGAACCTACAAATAAAGGTTTCATCCCTTATTAAAGGATCTTTTGGCAAACTAGAATTTTCTTAACTGGTATTCCAGTCAAAGGTTGCATTTGCCTTTGAGGAGCGTATTCGCTTTTGCTTATCTTGTTCTTGGAGAAATTACCTCCTATTATTATTTTTCTAAATAGAAGTATTCTTCCTCTAAATCCTAAGAATCAAACTCTTGGATTCATAACACTTCCTCTCCTATTTCCTTTCATAACTCAATAGGTATGAAATCCGGTCCAATTGCCTCACCATGAGTTATTCTATTCAGTATTCAGTGCTTCTTTTACTTCAGGGATCTCAAATTTTGAGGTGATAGAAGTAATCATGATTCTTTTATGTAGCATTACATCAATTTGAGTTCAAAGAAATATCTTGTTCTTCATTAAAAAGTTTATGGAAATAACATTTCCATCTTTTCTTCATAAATTGTTCCTTGACCATTACATTTCCCTTCACCACCTTTTAAAGCATCTCATCTAGTTTATGTCTTTTGTTTTTCTTTCCCTATAGCTCTCTTTAACTACTCAGCTATTATACATTACAAAACCAGATGCTCCTCTCTGAAATAAGTGTTAGCTATAATAAATTCGAAAGCTACAGAAAAATAAAAGACAACGATTTGACCCTCTATATTTATTTCCCACTGGATGCCCTACACAGATGACCATTTATATTACTTCTTCAAAAAAAAAATTCACTTAGAGGTATCTCTTTGACTAAACCTTTCACCCAAAAACTTTATTTTGTGCTGCTCTTCTATTTCATATTATTAAAGCAAGGTAAATTTCATTTTAGAAAGGCAAAGAAGCATAAATTGAAGAACGTTAGTGAAAATTATACCGTTCCATCATGGCAGCCAGCAAGTATATAGTCATGAGGGGGCGTAACTGACCACTCTACTGTTAGTGGAATGCTGTGAAATAAAACATCAGAGTAAATAAACTACATAGCCAGAGTAAAAAAGCATTGTGCACATAACATTCTGCGGTTGCATGAGTTTAACCACCAAAAGCCATATCACAACTCCAGTGAGACACCTTTTAAAGTAATTCTAACTTCTAACATTCTCTGGAATTAATGAAGGGTGAGGATACTAAATAGAAAGTTTTAATTCAGTAAGAAGGCATAGAAGGAGATCTAAACAATGCCAATTTTTCAAAATGGCTGTTTTAAGTTTTCTTGTACAGAGTCAGAAAATTTCAATAAAAATATTATTTGTTTCAGTAATGAATTGCAGCGCACAACTCTTAAAATGCACAATTGTTGACAATCTAACATTTGATTTTTTTACCCTCGAGCAATAACACAATATACAGTACACTATAAAATTAACATTCTTGCAGAGCACCTTTTCTATGAAGAATTTTATTTCACTAAGCAGTAAAGTAGAGTGTTATATATAGAACTTTTCTAATTCAGTACACACCCAAAATAAGCCCTATTATGCACTAGCATTATACACAACAACCAAACCTTATCCCAATAAGTAGAGTGGGCTACATGGATCAAACGACGCTGTAATACTCAATCATATAACATCTAGGTTCACGGCGAGATCGTACCGGAGGGGCGCGGTGCAGTGCCTGGTCACCACGGCATGGTGCGGTGTGGCGCGAAGCACAAAAGCGGCCATTCTGGCCCGTGTTCACAGGTCACAGGTCGCGCTCAGGCCGCAGATTTCTCAAGGGCCAGCAACCGTGAATGTTGTTTTTAGGAAAAACCAAGATTGCCCTTAAATATTTAAAAACATATGGAGGTATTTAGGATTTTCGCTGTTAAGCCTGCACGAAAGTGGCCATTCTGACTGTTTTCACAGGTCACGGGTCGCGCTCAGGTCGCAGATTTCTCGTGGCCCAGAAAACGTGAATGTTTTTTTTTTTGGAAAAACCAAGATTGCCCTTAAATACTTAAAAACTTATGGGGGTATTTTAGGATTTTCGCTGTTAAGCCTAATTCAATTTCTTCCATTGTTCTTCTCTCTCCTTTGAACACTACCTTCCACTCAGTTTTTTATGAACACTCCCTCCTTTCCTTCAAGATCCAGCAGCGCCGCCCACATTACTGCCACCGTCATTCATCACCCAAGTTCTTCTTTCTTCCTCTCCTTTGTTTCCTTCTTTTTTTGTTTGAAATGACTTAGTTCTTTTTTTACTTATTCCTTCTTTCTACTTTCAATTCCTTCTTTCTTTTTTATTTATACCTTTTTCTTTTCTTACTTATTCCTTTTTATTTTTGCCTCTGTTTTGATATTCATCTTTATTTCTTTGACTTTTGTTGGGTATTTAAATGTATTTTTTTATTAAACTTGGGAGACTTTTATTGGTATTTATGAATATTTCAATGTTTGAATCATTGTTTGGGGGTTGACCGCGACACTCCACGAATCTAGGATTAAGTACCTAGCATAACACATCTTTTTCCAGCTCATTAATCTCTAGGTCTTCCTAAATAGTTTCTCTTATAGTTTTTCTAGGTCTTCTTTTGCCTCTAGCGATTTGACTACGCCTCATCTGATATACTCTTCAAATGCCCAAACCACCTAAGCCGAGTTTCTACCATCATTTCTACTATAGGTGCACTAACATTATAGTTGTTAGAATATTAGAAAATATTTTATAATATCTTTTATATTATATTAGAGTATCTTGAATTATTTCCTATGATCAATTTATAATTATATAGATATCTTAGAATATCTCTCATTATTATTATGATTTGTTCCTGATTTAGGATTAAGTCAAGGTTTCTCTATAAATAAAGATTAGTATTGAGTCTTTTGTAATCAAGTTAGCATAAAACTATTATCAATAATATTCAAACATTTATTATTTTCTCTTCTCCTTTTCTCTAAAATCCCACAACTTCAACATGGTAGCTAGAGCCTATTTTGATCCTCTTTGAACGATCCCGCCTTAATTCCGTTGCCGAGTTCCCAACAGTTAGGGAATATAATCATAGTTTCTCTTTTCCAACATTTCGCATTTCACTCGCTTTTCGTTCACTTCGCTATTGCCGCCGCTGCCACTATTTCCGGCGAATTTTCCAACGAGCAGCGTCGTCATCTCAATATCAGGTCATGCCCTAAAGTGCATCGCCAAAAACCGTCACATGCGCTCTCTCGCGCTGCTAATTTCTCATGCAAGTAGATCTCACGCGCCGCCGTCTCCACAGCGTATGACAGCGCGTTTTGACGCCTCTCAGTTGCTGCTTGGTCGGTCGCCTCAACCTCACGGTTTTGAATTTGCCCTCGTATTCTAGTTTCAGGCTACGATTACACCTACTACCTTCAAAATTCGTCATCTACTGCTGTAGCTGCTGAAAAAGTGTTCCAACAAGTTTTCCGACACAACCACTTCCATTGAGTGTGAAATCTCACAATCTATACAACCCAGATTTTGTATGCCAAAAGTTGCTCCACACGAGCTCATGTGCCTTCAAGATCCTCCATGATCATTCCACGCGCCACCGCCGACAGCCTCGAGCTTAGGCGCGTCTGTCCGCCTTCCAACACAATTTTTCAATCGTCTTGATTGGGTAATCAAGTTAGCATAAAACTATTATCAATAATATTCAAACCCTTATTATTTTCTCTTCTCATTTTCTCTAAAATCCCACAACTTCAACAATAGTATTCATGAAATTATGATCTAGTGGCAAACAGCATCTAAATAGGAATGTAATTGTGTAATTTAATTATGTGGAGTTTTCATACCCTGAAAAATATGCAACCAACATTCACATACGTCTACCCAAAAAATAATTTCACTAATACCCAATCAGAAACTACATTAGAGTCTCATTATCGCCATTAATTTCAAATTTGATACTTTATGCATATTTGTTTTCTTAAAATAGGAGTTCTTTATTAAAAAAAATATATATAGATTAGTATAAGACATAAGTTTTATTGAGTTTTACAAATGCAAATAAAGCTGCATACAAAAGATCCAAAATGGATCTGACCCTTCCTGAACCTCGGCTAAGGCAGAAACTCTATATACTAGGTTTTTGTTTATTTGTTAAAAAACCTACATGGGTTTAATGCCCACTCTAGTTAAAATGAAAGCGGAAAAATACCTTTGTAAACTGCCACGCTTCAACAAAGAGCATTTGAATACAGGCTCCAATTTTATAAAACGTGGATCAGTGCCCTCCCTCTGCGTATAAATTGATCTCATCACATGAGGAAGAGGAACCTCCCATCTGCAATTGTGTACAATGAAGCAACAACAAAAGCCATTCTCAGAATCACAGATAGTTATAAAAGAAACTTGCTTTTGTTGAGAATAACCAATCACTGTAATTTTAAATGAATAAAATTTAACAATTTATCAGAGGCCTCTATTACAAATAATTTCACAAAAACATTGAACTATAATTCCATTAATCATTGTCTCACTTGCACAGCCAGTAATGAAATATATGATAAAGTTAGAAAGAACAGTAAGTATCATTTGGAACAACACAATACATTATGAAGTTAATAGTGAGTTGACGTATTCTGTTACAGAAAGAAAAATATTGTCCTTTGAAGTGCCATTTTGGGTTACTGCTTTATTCTATTTCGGAATTCTAACAAACATTATTTTTTCAAACAGATTTTTGTGCTGCAGCCAATTAGATATTTGTAGCTATGTTTGCATTTTGTGCAGATACAAACAGTGAACTACTATTGAAACTATTTCAACAGCCAACACAGAACCTTGTTTAATCTGCATGAAATGGATCAGTTTGCAACTATTACAACTACTTATTTACGTACTGGTACAATTCCATTTCAGCTTTTACAATAAACTATGTAAACTTTACATACAACATAGATATCTGGATAACAACTAGATTAGAATACACAAAGGACCGAGTAACTGACTTATTAACTACTACATTGTAATCTTCTAAATTTACATTATCGTTAGCATTGGCCTGGATTTAATTTTTTATAAGCAGTGGCCTGAGAAAGCACTTCTTATGCTCCCTAGATTGTGACACATGTTGTTCAAAACATACCGACTGTGCATCCTAATTCTTTATTTAAGTAGTTGTTCTTTGTTCATTATGTCTTATTCAACTTTTCAGGAAAGGTCAATATGATACACAGTTAATATATACTATAATAATAAGAATATTAATTACTTAATATCTAAATTTCAAATATTAATAGAAAATGAAGAATGAGGCTCAAAACACCTTACACTTCCAGAGATCCATTGCCCAACAAGACAGCAAGATAGCCCATTCGGTGCTTTGTTGAGGAATCAAAATTGTTAAGAGGCCGCCATTTCACATCCCATGCTACCTTTCCATTATGAGCTAGGCATGACACAACTCGAGGTAATGCTACATTTCCTGGAATGGAACAAGTAGATGCTGGAGGTTCCAATACAGAGCTACCATGTGGTTGATGATTTGCCACATTCTCCCACGGAATCAATAATGGCTGATCTGTATCTTTGCATTCTTTCTTAGCAAGAGTTTCTGAATCACATGCAGAAGCAGGTTTTTTGGCATTCTTTCCCTTTGTATTAGAAGATTGTTGTGAATCATGTTCATCAAAATTCCCACCAACCACGTCTGGAGAAGTAAATTCGGCTGAATCTGGAAGTTGAACAGCAAGAGGAACATAATGGTTTTCACAATTTGGATCACTCACTGTTTCTTCTTTTGAATTCTTTTTAGGTCTTCCTCTAGGCCTCTTAGTTGGTGATGATCTTTCATTCATAGCTTCCTTTCCTCTAGGCCCTCTTTTACTCTTGTTTGTAATGGGGAATATTGCTTCGTTGTTTTCAATATTCCCATTTGGAGCAGGAAACTCAATAGAATTTTCTGCATATTCAACATGAGATGACACGTTCTGGGTCTCACAATTTGCATTATCCACTGCTATTAAAGTTGAATTCTTTCTCGGTCTTCCTCTTTTTCTCTTGTTTGAAATACAGACTATTTCTTCATTGTTTTCAAGATTCTCATTTGGAGCAGGAAAATCCATAGAATTCTCTGCAAATTGAGCAGTAAGTGATGGCTCACACTGGGTCTCACAATTTGTACCATCCACTGCTATTCCAGTAGGATTCTTTCTGGGTCTTCCTCTAGGCTTCTTCGTTGTTGTTGATTTCTCATTTGTGCCTAGGTCTTCATTGTGTTCAGTCATATTTAGAAGACACCATATTTGCACAACACCTCTACCAATAAGTGAAGCCCCCATCTTGTGATAAGATGAGCCAGGTGGATGAGCAGCAACAGCAATGAACTAAACCAAGTATTAGAAAGAATATCATTTAACATGCAAGACTCACAAAGAAAATGTAAATTATTTCCTACAGTCTTACTTCCATGTCTGTTAGCATATCATTTTACTACATATATGAATATAAGTGCAAACAAACAAATAGAAATCAGCCACAAAGTTATTCTAAACAGTTATGTATATGAAGTGGCAGTGTTGTCAAACAGCGGCGCTATAGCATAGCGGAGTTGGATGAATCCGCTATGAAAACCGCAACGCTATCCCAGTTTCGCTATTAGGACAATAGCGGTCGCCATTCCAATTTCAGCCGGCCGAATGAGCGGAAATAGCAGAAAAAAGATAATTTTAGAGTTTTTTAAACTAATAAAACTGAAGGTTTTGCATGAGTGCCATACATGGTCTATTCTTATTATAGAAAAACTAAAGAATTAGTGAGCATCACTCCGATATTCACTGTAATACATATACCTTTCAATATATAATAAGCTAAGCTATGACTCCATTCCCTTTTTTATTTGTAAGCAACATGCCTCTTTTTATATATAATTTACTTATTGCAACCTCTATGCAGCCTCCACTATTTGACCGCAATGCTATCCGCTATTTGACATAGCGTATTTTTGGTGTTTCGCTATTTGCCGCAATCCGTTATTGATAACACTATGAAGTGGGTATTATGTAGAACAATGCATAATTTTAAAATAAATGTGTTGATATTTCTGCTACGGAAACATAGCATCGTGTTACCATTGTCACCATCATAAGTTCCTGAAAGGTAATTTAGGTAGGCCAGGTGGCAATTTAACATGGTTGCCCCTAGCTATAAAGTCAAGTCCATGGCATCTGACATTTGGCGTACATAAAATGGTGAGGAAAAAAACATGAATACAAATTTGGCGTACATTTGGAGCATACTGACATAAGAATTTAGCTTTCTACTTTAGTAAAAAAACATGAATACAACAAGAACAACAAAAAAGAGTATTTTTCCAACTAGGCAGTGTTGGCTACATGGACCAAACAACATTCTAAATTTATAATGTCCTATCTTAAATCATTTCAATGATAGACCATTTCAATCTAAATCTTTTTAACAGTTTGGAATATAGTTTTTTTTTTTCTCTATCTACTTCCAAAGATTAGACAAACCTCCATGATCCATCCGATTTACTCTCATTACTGACATTCTACAGGTCTTCTAAAAACATGTCCAAACCACCTAAGCCAATGCTTTTCATATTTTTCCAAAATAGGTGTTCAATAGATGTTTAAAACAAAGAGAGAAAACAAAGTACCTCACATTTAACTGCACAATCGGGCTCTTCATACATCTGAGGACACCAATCTAATGCCCATACAGAACCTCCAACATTCATCACAAAGTCTCTGCTTCAACAAAATTTTAAGTGTTTAGCCAAGTTAGACAATAATCAGCCATAAAATGTTTTAATTTATCAGCAAGTTCAAAACTAAGTGTCATATGAATAATACAAATATTAACTATAACTCCATAGATATGTCATTGAATAAAACACAGCAGAATTAGTTAATATTTAAGTCATACCTGGATTCTTGAGATTTGGCATCCCCATGTTGCTGCTTTTTTCGCATGTCATACTAAAAAGAATCAATACAATGATAAGGTCTAGAAAGTCTAGTTATTAATAATTACAGCTTAAAAGCAGAATTTTATGAGGAAATTGTTGTCAAAACTTGCCTAGAAACAATTAAAGTAGAATAAAGTATATAGAAGGACTTGTACCTTAGGAACAAGAGCGGATGAAAACTGAGGTAAATTTATGTCACTGATATCATTTCTCTCATAACACTCAGAGCTACCAAGTCCATAAGCAAGCTTGATGTGTTTAGATGGATAATTAAAATCCCTCCATTGTCTGCACATTTAATGGTCACCCAAAAAAAAGAAATTAAGGGGTTGTTCACGAACCTCTAAAATACTATATAGTCAAGTATATTGGACCCATCTTATAATCTCATGAAAACCAACTTCGAGATTCAGTACATAAAAAAAATCAAATCTTATTTTTATTTCAATCAACCTTTTTTGTTCCTTTCCATTCTCCCTTCCTCCTTCAATTAAATATTGGATTAAACATGCTAAGTTTCTTCAGTTTAAACTAATATTAAAATTAATTAGATAAGTTATTTCAAACAATTTGTTACCAAACTAAGTTGAAGTTAAAACTAGTCACCAAAAAAATCTAACTTATTATTTTCAACAACTCTAAACCTGTTGCCAAACAGCATTTTACATGATATCAAAGTTGTAAATCCAAAATATCATATCCTATACATATTCATCATTAATATACCAAAATCGCATTACTCAAGAACACTCATTAATATTTGCCATATCTTCACAATAGATTAGAGCAAACAGAGTTCAAAAATTCAAAAAACAATTACTAGTTCTTCACATCCATATACCTTAAGAAAGTAACAGAGGAAGACATTCTCTTGATCTCACTTTGCTCAACAGCAGCATTTCGTTCTTCTTCCCCACAGAGTCTGGCAATGGTATCCATATCTCGGAAGAAATTATCAGCAGAGAGATCAAATAAACAAATCCTAGGGTTAGCATCACTGCTGCTACCACTACCACCATTATTTGGCGCTGTAGCAGAATCTACCGCAACTTTTTCGCTCTCTTCATCTGCATTTGTCTTTTTATTTTGCTTCTTCTTCTTATCTTTGAGATTATTAAATACGGTAGCCATGGATAAATTATCGTTCGCCTCTTCCATTACTCTCTTGTTTTCAGAAATTGAAGGTGAATTTCAAAAATTATCAGAACCAAGATTCGAACCCTAGACTGGCCATTGATTCAACCGGTTGAACCATAATTTAACTGGATAAATAAATAATGAATATAGAAAAAACTTAAAAACAGAACCTAAGCATTGAAGTTAAAGATATGAAGTAACTATGGCAGAGTAACAAGGACGATAATACAGGGAAGAAAGCGAACACAGAAAGAAACCTGTTTGTGAGTGAACTCTGAAACTGGGAACAGCGAAGGGCGTGGCGACGGAGCGGCCGGGAGTGGGCGTGACCGGACCTGCGTGCCGCTGAAAGGATTAGAGAATTTTGAGATGCAACAGCACGGGAGAGAGATTTCTTTTTAAAAATTATTAATTCTTTTAAGGCTTAATTGAATTCCCTAAATTCTGTTTTAAAATTCAATATCCCTCCAATTTTTTAACAAAAATTAACAATGTTAATGTGAATTAATCGTATTTATAGATACAGTAAATGGACATTATTCACTAATAGGATTAATGGGCTTAATACTCGTAACACTTGAATATTCTCGGAGAGAATATTTCTGGTTAAAATCTTATTAGAAAAAAAAAATTAGTAAAAAAAAAACTAATAAAAAAAAATTACAGTGTGAGAATTGTTTCATTTAAAACATTACCAATAAACCAATGGAACAAAATTATGGCGAAGAAAAAAAAAGTGCAAAATATATTTATTTCTTTCTTTTATTTAAACAATAATTTTTGAAATGATGACGATCAATCTTTTGTTGTATTTGTTGAAAAAATTTATTTGACAATGAATTGGTAACGATGCATCAGATATTGTCACATAAATAACTTTCTTGATGTTTATATCACAATTTAGTTGAAGATCACAAACGATTACATATTTTATTAGAATGTGTCTTATTCTATCTTCTTTAATGTGTCATTGCCTTAACCGAATAGTGAATTCAATATTATCTTCATAAATAACTTTTGTAGTTATATTTATGAAACACAAATCATTAGTCTCTTATAGGTCTTGTCTCACTTTCTAAAATTTCCTCATCATTTGGTTTGTTTCACATAACTCCATAGAATAGTTGTACTTCCTAATGTAAACAAATAACTTTTTTTTATCTATATCATTATGAGAATTTTACAAATAACTTGTATCTCTAATATAACAAAGTATAATTGTTCTTGTATATGCAAAGAAGTTCATTTGTCTAATAGATTAACAACAAATAATTACCAAGATACATTATTATTTGACTACGTAATATATGATACTTCATGATCAAATAGAAATCATCATTTTCTCGAGTTTTAAAAATACATTTGTCTATAATTGATGACCTTACAACATTCAAAATGCACAACTCATTTGACTTGTTCATATATAACTATTTTAGAACATTTGATGTATAAACTTCATAATTTACAAAAATATTCTTCATATAATCATCTTGTAATCTCAAACAAATCTTTTCTTCAAAATACTTAGATAGATGATATTGTTTCCATACCCTCGTTTAGCAAATATTTGAAGTAGCAATGTCAATCACAAGAAATGAGGTTTGAATTGTGATCCCTTTTTAAAATCTTAATTCATGTTTTTATTTTAAATTAACTAAGACCAATATTTGTTACACATAAAAATCCACAACGTTCTTGATTAGTTAAAAACAAATGAAACTGGTTATTTCTACATGATCAATGATAGTGAGTGATAAAAGATAGGGATAAGAAAATCACACAGTGATATATCTATCCTAGTTCACACAACGTGTACATCCAGTCCTCAGAACTTGTGAGTTTTTCCATTAATGTGCTTCACACAAAAACATTCTTGTTTTTACATGATTTTTCGTGATCACTTTTTGATCAGTTACAACATTCAATTTTCAACCTTGAAATGATTTTTACTACGTACCTTTTAATCACTAAAATGAATTTTACAATATACTCAAACTATCTAAAGAGATAAACTTGAGTTTCAAATAATGTTATGATAAAAAGTTGTAGGATCAGAATCTACTCAATATTTGTTTGAGATTGATTTTCATCAATAACTCAATAAAGAAATCCTTGAATATAGTAAGAGAGGACACGAGATTTTGCTTGATTGAAGAGTTTTGTTTGCTCAAGTATGATTGTTTTAGTAATAAAAATAATTGCACTAAAAACTCTTGTTATTATTGTCTTCTCCTTGATGTTCCTTTTATAGACATGAAGAAGGTTAGAAATGACTCATTATAGTCGTTATTAAACATGAAGAAAATCATTTGTTCAGAGTGATATTTAATAGACATCTGTGTTATTTAATCCAAAACGTTCTTCTTTGTAACCTTAATGTTATTGGTTTTGTGTTGAATAAAAAATGTGGTTGAAGGATTTAACAGTTTTTGATGTAAGTCCTTTGTCTCTAAAGCATGTTGAGCTTTCTACAAAAGGTGCAACAACATTGTTCTTCCATCCTTGTTGTCCTAGTTGTACTTGTTCATAACTCATCAATCTGGTCATTGATCTTGATATTATTTTTGCTTTTTTTGGCCTTTAGCTAGACTTTTGGGCTTGAGCATAGTTTTGAGTAGTCTTTATATTCGTTTATCTTAAGACCCATACTACAGGGAATGATTCATTCTACTTTTGTCCTTAAACGAACTAATCATAATGATCTTGCTAAACCAGAATGATAATTTTTATAGACCAGAATGTTCTTGATTATCCATAATGATCTTGCAACTAGTTTCACGTTCAATTAAGGCACAATATTTCTTTGATTTATATCATGGTGTGATTGTTGATTGTTTTATTAATGTATTTGATCACCTATTGTTGAATAAAACACTCAAGAACATAAGTTAAACATCAACGAAGTCAGAATCATGATTATAGTTTAATTAATGTGCTTGTTTATATTCAAAACACACCTCAACAATATTTACACAAGAATATTACAAAGTTTTGCTTTGTGATGTACTTACCTGAACTTGTTTCTATCATTATGTCATTTACTTTTGTTTACAAAGTGCATTTTTATCCTTATTTCATGTTTAAATGTTTGGCCTTGTATGTTTCTATCTTTTTCCTTCTTTTTGATCATGTCAAAAGGGGGAGAAAATTTTGGTATTGTTGTTGCCTTAACCATCTTGTAGGTTCTCAAACAATTTTTCAATTCATCACATACAACGGGGAGTAAGCATATACTACGGGGGAGAAATGGTTCGAATGTTATAATCTCTCCACAACAATAATATTTTGTCATAATCAAAAAGGGGGAGAATGTAAAACTACATGTTTTTGATAAAGACAAAGATCAACAATTATGGTCAATGCAACAAGATCAAAAAGAAGTTCAAATGTCTTCATTAATAAGCTTCAAATCCAAACATTAAATGTTAAAATGTAAAGGTATATGATACAAACCAATATTTCAATTACATGAGAACAAGTCATAGTTACATATCCATATAAAGTATTTTCAAAAGTCAAAACAACATTAACAAAGTCTTAAAAATCATATTTTTGACAAAATACATAAGTGTATTCGAATACAGCATCTTGTGTTCGAATACAAAGCAAGTCAGAAGCAAAAGCTTAAAAGTTGTATTCGACTACGACTATGTGTAGTCGAATACACTGCAAGTCAGTGGCCAAAATCTTTATATTTGTATTCGACTACAACCATCTGTAGTCGAATACAAAGTAAGTAAGTGGCAAATTTTAACTAATCTGTATTCGACTACACACATGTGTATTCGAATACAAGGTGTAATTTTTGAACGTTACAAAGAGGTGTATTCGAATACACACATCCTCTATTCGAATACAACTGGAAGCAATACAATTTTTCAGATATGGAATGGCTCCAGATCATTGTATTTTTTCATTAAACCTCTTGGATCAATGGCCACGAATCTGAAGAGATGTTTACGGAGTATAAATACCCCATAACTTCATATCAAACAACACACAATCCTTGAATCAATACCTTGAACAATTTTGAACAAATTTCTGATTTTTTATAAAGTACTTGCGTTTCATTTTTATATCATTTAGAAAGGTTCTCAAGTACTTGAATTGATTTGGATTGTTATCAATATACCTCTCCTTCTCCTTAGTCATAATCATATTGTATCACTTGTAAAAGAAAGTAGGACTTTCTTAAAAGTAGCTTAATCTAAGATAGTGGTGTACTATCTTAGAAGTGTTGTTAGAAGTTTGTAGCAAGAATCCCAGGGTGGGAGTTGTACACTTTCTGACAATTAGTGGATCAATCTCTTGTGGTGTGTAAGAGGACTGGACGTACCCTTGGTTATAAGGGGAACTAGGATAAATCTTAAGTGTTCATTTATTTACTGCACTTTATTATTAGTAGACACTTTATTAAACTCAGAAAATTCAACTACCATATCACTGAAAACAAGAAAATTTACTAACACCTAATTCACCCCCCCTTTCTTAGGCGTACTTATATTCTTACAAATTCCTTTCCACCTAGAATGGGATTCAATCAGGTCACATATCAGTATTTAGAGAGGATTTTACAATTCACTTTTTAACCATAAAAGGATTTTCTACAAACTACTCAAACTATAAACAACACTTATAGTTTTAAGTTTACACAATAATGATTTAAATAGTTTGGTAGAATTCGAGTAATCTCAACTCCTTTTTGAGGTTAGATTCTTTACAAAAGATTCAGTAAAATAATAACAAGAGATTCAAATATGAATAGCACTGATTCTTTTGATGGATGAAAGACTTTAAGTGTGTGAATGAAAGTAAGTGATGGATTTTCTTAGCAGTTTAAGTCCTAATTTTTCTTTGAGTTTGGGATTCCTTTTATATGACTTGAGAAGGTTCATGACAACTAATTTGACTATTTAAAAAGGGCTCAGTTGTCATGTGTCAGTTTTGACTAAAGACCAGACTTTTTGAACCATGAATGTTTTGACTTGAACATTCTGCAATTTTTTGCTTATGTGATAATAATGTCTGATTTGTAGCTTCTCATTGTTGACAATAATTTATGATCCTTTGTTATGTGCACAAAAATCTCTGAGATGTACTTAGTGTATTCAAATCAAGATTGTCTTTGATTCGTGCTAACATGTTGGAGATTGATTGTTAACATGCTGGAGAATGATGTCTGCATACTGGAGAATGATGTTCGCATGCTGGAGATTAATTGTAACATGCTGGAGACTGATGTTTAACATTCTAGAGATTAATGTTAACATGCTAGAGATTGATCATTATCACTCTTTCTTGGAGATTGGTGAGCAATATGACTAAGAGAGGGAGGAAACTTACATCAAACCAAACAAATCCAAAAAAAAATCCAATTTAGGTTGTCATGAACATTTTCAAGATCAATTTTGGTGGACAAAAAACCCTTATTACCTTTCATTCGAGTCATAGAATGTACCATCTTAAACAAAAAACCCTTATTACCATAAAAGAAGAACAAAATTGAAATTCTTTATAAATGATGGACTTGAATTGTTTTAACAATATCTTGAGTTTATATGAAAAAAACAATTCCATGCTTCTTGAGTTGTACATAAAATCTAATGTTTATTTATATTATAAAATAAAATGAAAACATTAGATAATATAAATAATCAATATACATAACGTATATTTTCATTAATTATATAATGTATCACATAAAATTCAATTTTTAAAAGATTGTAAAATCCTAATACCCACATCCATAAATCTTTTCTATGAAATCAAATTAATGATTGAAAACTTTTTTTATAAATTAATATACTAAAAACGTTCCCTTTAATGTCAAGCTCCTCAATCAACTGGGTGGATAAATTAAACCAAACTATTTCACCATCTTCTTTCTGAAAAAATAAATCACCTTTCTTCCTTGCTCCAATAGGAAGTCTAATACCAGACAATGGCCCAATAGTAAAAAGTTTAGTCCCTGATTCTTTCGTTCCAATTTCTCCCAAAATCGATATATTCAAAGTAGTATTATCTAAAAACCATGAGATCAAAGCAATAGACCCATTTAACACCATTAAGGAGATTGGTATGTCATCAACTTTAAAATCATCATCCACGTCTTGAATTATTCCTACAGGTATAGGTGTTGTAATAATCTTCTCGGTGACTAAGTCAAACGACGCTAAATCTCTTCCAACAACAACATCCTTAAAATACCACCAATGACACATTCTGTTCACGTGCAATCGTTGAGAAGCCACTCCAGAATATAGCGATATAAAAGAGACATCTTCGTCAATTTTTCTCCAAGAGTTACTTCTAAGGCTATATATTTCGTAGTCGCAAATAAATTCTGGGTGATAAACATAATCAGGACTTCCATCATAATATTGATAACGCTCATAAATGAAACATGCACCCGTAATCAACTTATACTCATTTTTAACATGGTCATAACCAAATCCAAGTGGAATAACGTGTTTTCTAACATAAGATGATATAGGCTCAAGAGGGCTTCGAGGGATGATCTTGAATTCCTTTGTTGTTCGATTCCATAATACAAATCTTTTATCACTATGGTAGAGACAAAGAATTCCGGTAATACTACCGGAATCCAAAACCTACAAAGAAGGGTGCTCATCTTGAAATGGATTTGGCAAATCCAATTTGACTACATCCTCAAAACTATCTCTAGGAAATGAACACAAATCTTTATCAGTAAGTTGTAGGAGAAGAGATGTATCATCATAGTAGGAATGATCATAAGAGATGAAATTGTTCTGAAAGATACTCAAGAATTTATGGTTTTCAAATAAGAAAACCCATGATTTACGTACGCATCCAAATCACTTCAAAGATTTTAGTGGCAATTTTGATAGAATACAAAATGCAACATCGTTGTATATGTAGTATTTAACCTTTTCTTTTGTCACACTTGCATATTTTTCCATCTGTACTTGTTATCGTAAACTGGTTGACAAGAGAGATGTTGTAATTTTGATCAAATATTTAGAGAACAAAACAAAAAGATGCAAGCATAGTGGAGGTAAAACTAATTATATAGGTGCTTGTGTTAAAAAATTTTAAAACAAAATTAATTATTGATAAATACTATAAAATATTATTTTTTAACTTAGTTGATAAGTATCCGTAAAATAGTTTAATTGAGAAGTAATTGCAAAAGATTTTTTAACAAAAAAATATATTATTATATTGGATTTTAATATATTTGATCAAAAATTCCTTTAATTTAATCAATTGGAAACTAAAATAAGAAGTAACATCAATTTTTTTTTATTCTCGATTTCCACATTCATCTTAATTACCATTTAAGTCATTATTTATT
>JBBPBR010000005.1:20898967-20910616 GCA_037974775.1 Cicer pinnatifidum
TTTCATTAATAAATTTAGATGGAAGCTAAAATAGAGAATACAAATAATTGGTTACCTCTTAATTTAGTTTTCACTTGATTAAATTAAAGGAATCTTTCCATAAAAATATCAAAATTCCATATAATTATTTATGACTAATTACTCTTTAACAATTACTTCTCCATTTAGTTTTTTACGGGTATTTATCAAATATGTTAGAAAATAATTCTTTGCAGTATTTCTCAATACTTAATTTAGTTTTGAAAATATTTAAATCAAGCACACGTATAGTTAGTTTCACCCCCACTTTACAATTTTATTTGTATCATTGTATGTTATTTGGATTAACACTTGCAACGATATTGAGTCAATTTTGCTTGCATCTTTTTATTTATTTTTTCTCTAAATACTTAATCAAATCATGACACCTCTCTTGTCAATCGATTTAGAGTGACAAATGAAAATGTTAGAAACCACATATAGCACGACTTTATCCATATTTTATCAAAATTACCTATAAAATATTTGAAGTATTTGACTGTTATGGACTCTCTTATTTGAAAACCATCATTTTATAAGCATTTTTCACAATAATTTAATTTCTTATGATCATTCTCTCTAGGATGATACATTTTTTCTCGTACAACTTACTGGTATAAATTTTTGTTCATTTTTTAGAGATAATTTTGAGAATGTAGTCAAATTAGAATTGTCAAATCCATTTCAAGAGGAGGACTTCATTTTTACGGATACTTATCAACTAAGTTAGAATAATTCTCCTCCATGATCACTTCTTAAAGAAATGATTATGGAATCTTTTTCATTTTGCACTTTTTTACAAAAGATTTTCGTTTCAAAAATAAGACCCAAAATTATACTTCATTTCTCCTAGACTTTTTGTTTTAATAGGGCCAAAAATATCTATGTGATGTAGCTATTAATAGTATTTTCTAAAAATCAATATATTAAAAGTAGTATTATCTAAAAACTATGAGATCAAAGCAATAGACCCATTTAACACCATTAAGGAGATTGGTATGTCATCAACCTTAAAATCATCATCCACTTCTTGAAGTATTTCTACAGGTATAGGTGTCGTAATAATCTTCTCGCTGACTAAGTCAAACGACGCTAAGTCTCCTCCAACAACAACATCATTAAAATACCACCACTGACGCATTCCGTTCACGTGCAATTGTTGAGAAGCCACTCCAGAATATAGCGGTATAAAAGAGAAATCTTTGTAGATGACAAACCCAACCAGGACCTCCAGAATATTGGTAATGCCCATAATTGAAACATGCACCCGTAATCAACTTATAATCATTTTTAACATGGTCATAAACAAATCCAAGTGGAATAACATGATTTCTAACATAAGATGATACAGGCTCAAGAGGGCTTCGAGGGATGATCTTGAATTCCTCTGTTGTTGGATTCCATAATACAAATCTTTTATCACTATTGTAGAGACAAAGAATTCCGGTAATACTACCAGAATCCAAAACCCAATAAATTCTAGGTGAGAATATTAAATTTGCCTTTAAAGCAATAAATTCTAGGTGACCAACATAACCAGGACTTGTCAAATCCAACATAAACGAATTCAATCACAATCTTTCATAACTTTTAGAATACATTTTGAATAACTCACACATACATAACAATCACTTTTCTCTCAAACTCAAAACTGAAATACACTTTGAAAAGATTGTCATAGATCACTAAAACTACATTGGCAAATAGTGTGTGAGATCTTCTATTGTGATTGAGTCGAATCTTATTAGTCTTCTTTTATCTCTTTTGTAAGAACAACTGTCTGTATAGAAGTTTTGGAAAATCCAGTGGTTTAAACTGGTGGTTATCTGTTTTGGTGCTTGTGTTCATCAAGAAGAAGTCTCAACTTGTTCTCGTGAGGGTTTGGCGATTAACTCTTAGTGATAAGTTGGTATTGTAATAGAAGTGATGTTGAGTTAGATGGATAGGCGGTGATTAAGCTAGAAAGTCTGTAAAAAGTACTCAAGTCAATTCTAGTGAAAGGATGAAATCATTGTTAATTTCAGGACTGGATGTAGGCTGTTAAACTGATAGCCGAACTAGTATAAAACTCCTGGTGCATTAATTCCTCTCTCTCTTCTCTTTATATTGTTCTTGAATGTTGGTTTGTGAATTTCTATCTTGATTAATCCTTTGAATAAGTATTGAATCTGTACTCGCATCTTGATAATACATTTGTATTTGAATCTTTGTCTTGATAAGTTTTTGAATTGTTAACTTGGTTAATAAGCTTATAAAATTAGTGAAGTCTTTCATATAATTTTTAATAATAGAGGCCATAATTTCTAACAATTGGCATCAAGAGCCTGATCTTTTAAATAAATTCTTAAAAGAAAATGACCTCTATTGAATTTCTGGGAGAAGGTGCATCCTTGGCCAGGCCCCCTGCATTTAATGGGGCTGCCTACATGTATTGGAAAGAGAGAATGTTAATTTTTCTAGAAGCATGTAGTCTTGATATACTAGAAGCAGTAATAGATCGTCCCTATGTGCCTAGAATAGCTGGCACAGGTGAATTATTAATCTTGAAACCCAGATCAGATTGGTCTGATGAGGATAAGAAAAAAGTTGGCTATAATGCAAAAGCCAAAAATATTATAACCTCTACTTTGAGTGCTGATGAATTTTTCAGGGTGTCAAACTGCAAAACCGCCAAGGAAATGTGAGATACACTTCAAGAAACTCATGAAGGAACAAAAGATGTAAAAAGGGCCAGAATCAACACGCTAATGTATGAGTATGAGCTTTTCAACATGAAAAAGGAGGAGTCAATTAATGATCTGCAGACAAGATTCACACACATCATCAACAACCTAAATGCTCTTGGTAAAGTGATAGACAATGAGCAACAGATAAGCAAAGTGATGAGATGCCTGACAAGAGAGTGGCAGCCTAAGGTCACAGATATATAGCTGAATCAAAAGACCTTGGTAGCATGACAATTGCCACACTATTTGGAAAACTCAGAGAACACGAGATGAAACTACATAGGTTGAGTGAGGCTGAGCAGACAGATCGAAAGAGAAAGGGATTATCTCTGAAGGTTCAAGCTCATAAACAAAATCTGAACTAGAAACATGTACTGATGATTCCGATAGTGAAACTGATGAAGAACCTGAAATCGGAATGCTGGTAAGAAAATTCAAGAAGTTTCTGAGAAAGAAAGAAAACCAATCAAAGAAACCATTCAGTTCAAAGTCAAAAAGCTTCAGCAAGAATGATACAAATGACATCAAGGAAATAACCTGCTATGAATGTGGGAAAATAGGCCACATCAAATCTGAGTGCTTTCAATTGCAGAACAGAAACAAGACTGTAAAAGCTAAAGGCAAAGATCAACCATCTTCAAAATCTAAAAGAGCCTACATAGCTTGGAATGATAATGATGAAGAATCCTCTGCATCTTCAGAAGAAGAGGAAGCAAACCTTTGTCTAATGGCCAACACAAATTCAGATTCTGATAATGAAGTAAGTACTACCTCTAATCCTTCTTATGATGAATTGCATGATGCTTTTAATGAATTGCATGATGAACATGTTAAGGTAGTCAAACAATTAATTAGCACTAAGAAAATGATTGAAAAACAATGCATGATATGTGAAGAAATTAAGAAAGATCATAAGGTGCTTGTAGACATGAATGAACGTCTGAAAAAGGAATCACATGATAAACTTACTAGTTGTATTGAACTTGAAAGAAAGGTTAAATCATTAAAATCTGATTTAGCAAAATTTATAAGTAGTAAAAACAAACTAAATGTTCTTCTTAACAACCAGAAAAATGTAAATGAAAAATCTGGAATTGGTTATAGACAAAACATAAATGCTAAAATGAATCATAAATTTGTTAGATCAAAGCATATGCATGATGTCTTCACTAAACCAAATCAAAGTTCATCCTCTGCTTTATCATGTCATTTTTGTTGTAAAAAGGGACATATTTCTTTTAATTGTAAATTGAAAAAGCTTGCTAATAAAGGATGGAAACAAATTTGGATAGTAAAGAAACCTATGCTTGAAACTAACCCTCAAGGACCCAACTTAAATTGGGTACCTAAAACCAAATTTTAATTTTGTGTTGCAGATATGCTTGACATCCAAAATGCACTCATGGTACCTAGATAGTGGATGTTCCAAGCATATGACAGGAGACAAATCAAAATTCTTGTCTCTCAATTTAAAAAATGGTGGATATGTAAAGTACGAAAATAATAACAAAGGTAAAATATGTGGAGTTGGAGACATAGGAAAGGAATCAACAATAGTCATCAAGAATGTCCTATATGTAGAAGGTTTGAAGCATAATTTGCTGAGTATTAGTCAACTATATGATAAAGGATTCCAGGTATCTTTTACATCTCAGTCTTGTATACTTGAACACAAGGAAGACAAAAGCTTAAAGTTGGTAGGTGAAAGAGTAAACAACATATATATGATTAATTTTGATGCTTTGCCTGCTAATACTGTTTGCTGTTTGTTATCTAAATCTGATGAAGATTGGTTGTGGCATAAGAGAATAGCTCATATACATATAGATCATCTTAACAAACTTGTTAGCAAACAATTAGTTCTAGGACTCCCAAACAGAAAATTCACTAAAGAAAAACTGTGTGATTCTTGTGAGAAAAACAAATTAGTTAAGTCAACCTTCCCACCAATAAATTTAGTTCAAACCAATAAAGTTTTACAATTAATACATATGGATCTGTTTGGTCCATCTCAAATAAAAAGCTTTGGAGGAAACTTGTATGGTTATGTGTTAGTAGATGATTACTCTAGGTACACTTGGACATTTTTTCTGACTCACAAGAGTGAGGCTTTCTCTATTTTCAAAAGATTTGCAAATTTAGTTCAAAATGAGAAAAATCAGAAAATAATCTCCATCAAGAGTGATCATGGTGGAGAATTTCAAAATGAATCCTTTAATAACTACTGTGAACAAAATGGAATTCACCATATTTATTCAGCTCCAAGAACTCCACAACAAAATGGAGTTGTAGAAAGGAAGAATAGGTCTCTAGAAGAACTTGCTAGGACAATAATAAATGACTCTAATCTTCCAAAATATTTTTGGGCTGATGCAATAAACACAGCTACACATGTAATAAATAGAGTTCTAATTAGGCCAATACTTAGAAAAACACCCTATGAATTATACAAAGGTAGAAAACCAAACATTGCTTACTTTAGAGTCTTTGGATGTAAATGTTTTGTATTGAATAATGGAAAGGATCATCTAGAAAAGTTTGACTCTAAGGCAGATGAGAGAATTTTTCTAGGATATTCACAATCTAGTAAGACCTATAGGATCTACAATAAAAGAACTAAAACTATAGAGGAATCTGTTCATGTAAAATTTGATGAAATGTTTGCTGAAAACTTGAACATCACCCCTCTTATAGTTGATGAAATTGTAGAATCTGATCCAAAAGAACCTAATGAAACAGTACCTCCAACCAACCTTGATTGTATAGAACCTATAAGGGAAGATGAATTACCTAAGGAGTGGAAATTTAATAAAAACCATCCTATTGACAACATCATAGGAGAAATTTCAAAAGGAGTTGCCACTAGAAAATCTCTTAGACACTTCTGTAATTTCAAAGCCTTTGTTTCTCAAGTAGAACCTAAAAATATAAAAGAAGCTCTATTAGACAATGAGTGGATAATTGCTATGCAAGAAGAGCTTAATCAATTTGAGATAAACAAAGTATGGATCTTAGTTCCTAAACCAGAAAATAAACATATAATTGGAACTAGATGGGTGTTTAGGAATAAAATGGATGAAAATGGAGTAATAACTAGGAATAAGGCTAGACTAGTTGCTAAGGGTTATAATCAGGAAGAGGGTATTGATTATGATGAGACTTATGCTCCTGTAGCCAGATTAGAAGCAATTAGGATTCTGCTTGCTTATGCTTGTATCATGGATTTTAAACTATATCAAATGGATGTAAAAAGTGCTTTTCTAAATGGATATATCCAAGAGGAGGTTTATGTTAGTCAAACTCCAGGATTTGAGGATCCTGCTTTTCCAAACCATGTTTATAAACTAACAAAAGCTCTTTGTGGATTGAAACAAGCTCCAAGGGCTTGGTATGACAAACTCAACAATTTCCTCATACAACAAAATTTTTTAAGAGGAAATGTTGATAAAACACTCTTTATAAAGACAAAAGGAAAAGACATTCTGCTTGTCCAAATTTATGTTGATGACATAATCTTTGGATCTACAAACAGTGAGCTGTGCAAAGAATTTGAAAACATGATGAAAGGAAGATCTGAAATGTCCATGATGGGAGAACTAACTTTCTTCTTGGGATCTCAAATCAATCAAAGCAAGAATTATATTTTCCTAAGTCAAACCAAGTACTGTAATGACCTTTTAAAGAAATTTGGCTCTGATAAATTTAAATCCATTGATACACCCATGAGTCAAGTTTGTCATTTAGATAAAGATGAAAGAGGAAAACCTGTAGATGTAACAATGTTTAGGGGCATGATAGGATCTTTACTATATCTTACAACTAATAGACCTGACATTATGTTTAGTGTATGCTTGTGTGCAAGATATCAAGCTAATCCAAAGGAATCCCATCTAAGTGCAATCACAAGAATCTATAGATATCTAATAGGAACCAAAAATCTAGGTTTGTGGTATCCTAAGGGATCAACTTGCACTCTAGTTGGCTATTCTGATTCTGATTTTGCTGGTTGCAAATTAGACAGAAAAAGTACATCTGGTACTTGCCATCTATTAGGAAACTCCCTTGTTTCTTGGCTTAGCAAGAAACAAACTAGTGTTGCACTATCAACAACTGAGTCTGAATATGTAGCCGCTGGAAGCTGTTGTGCACAAATTCTCTGGATGAAACAACACCTCTCTGACTTTGGTGTTGATCTAGGAATTGTGCCAATCATGTGTGACAATACTAGTGCTATAAACATTACTAAGAATCCTGTTATGCACTCAAGAACTAAACATATAGAGATTAGGCATCACTTTATTAGGGACCATTATCAAAAAAGGAATATAAAGCTTGAATATATCAATACAGCTGATCAATTAGCTGATATTTTTACCAAAGCTTTACCCAAGGAAAGTTTCTTCCATATTAGGATAAAATTGGGAATAATAGATCAAAATGAAATATGATCCCTGTGAAAACTCGATTGAAACATCGATTATCCTGTGAATAAATAGAAAATTAGCATTACACAATCGATTGCATAATCGATTTATGATGCACAGTGTCTAATTTGTCAAACTAGAAAACACGATAATCGATTTTCTAATCTCAAGGTGCAGTAAATGCAAGAGTATTCCTCAATCCAATCGATTGAATAATTGGAAGATAGTTTTAAAGAATCAATTTCATAATCGATTAATTTGGTCCCAGACATCAAAAGATGTGAAATTTTCCAAATCCCAACCCGAGCATCGATTGGGTAATCGACTGTGTCAAATTCTTAAAACCTGCAATCAAAAGGAACCCCCTCACCTCCACCCACTTCAAAACGAGTTTCCATTCCAACGCATAAAATCACGGCAAAGGACAAAGGGAAAGCTATTGCCGTTGATCAAGGAAAGACTAAGAAAAGGAAGGATCCTCCCGCTGCTGAAAAACTAATGAGTGACGCTATAAAAGAGCAAACCCAGAAGAAGAAGAAAACCACTTCTTCTCCTCAACCAAAGAAGTCTCAATCCTCAAAAGGTAAAGCTATTGAAGACTTTGCTCTATCACCTGGTTTTCTAAAAAGAAAAATCCATGAGGCCTGAACTCTGGATTTTACATATTTTGATTCCAACGGATTCACATTTCAAAACCATCTATGATTCCATGGTTTGGTAGATCTTCTTTCCTGCTCCCTCGAAACATATCCAAAACTGATTAGAGCATTCTACTCTAATTTCAAACTCACAAACACTGGTTTTGAGTCTGAAGTTAAAGGAAAGAAAATGTCTATGTCCTTTGAGGAATTTTCCACACTTTCATGACTGCCATTTTATGGTGAAGCTATTGATGGTAGAGCTGATCCTGACTCAAGTGGTGATGCTTGGGAAACCTCAGTAGACAGACATGAAGCTATTTAAGACCTGAAAAGATATCCCTACCAATCGGTCAAATGAAGGTCCAACACAGGATGTTGATGTATGTGCTGACAAGGATGTTGGTACCTAGATCAGGAAACCATGCAGTAGTCCAGAAGCTGGACATTATTCTTCTTTGGGGCCTATACAAGGAGCTCAAGATGAGCTGGGCATGGATTATGCTGAGAAACATGGCGGAAACAGCACAAGGAAAGATGATGCTCCCCTACCCACAGCTAATAACAAAGATTCTGAGACATTTTAAAATTTCTGTTGTCAATGAAGAATCAACAAAAACAACTCTTATCTTTGGAGAATCAATTGTAAATCAAATGCAATTGAAAAGAATAAATGGCATTTGGACAAGGACACAGCCAAATGCTGAACAACCTGAGCCAGCTGAAGCTCAATCTGAAGTTTTGGCTAAGTTGCTGGAATTTATGGAGACTCAGGCTGCTTACAATGCTAGAGTGGAAGCCTCTCTAAGTAAGCTCCAAGCAACTCTGAACTCAGTTGCTCAGGATGTTGGTGCAATACAAGAACACTTAGGTCTTAAGATGTCCTTTGAAGATATTGCTGACATAGGTCGTCAAGCAACTGAAGAACAAAACCCCATCAACCTAGATAGCACTGAACCTCATGGTGAGGAGACACTTGCTGAGACTAATACAGCAGTCTCTACCTCTCCCATTGGTGATAATGAGGAACAACACTAGATTAGTTGCTTAGGACTTTGTTTTCTTTGTTGCTTTGTAATGTTCGTTTATAGTTTTAATTCATAGTTCTCTCCTGTTATACCTTTTTGTATTTAATGACAAAGGAGGAGAAATTTACGAATTTAACTTGTGTTGTTGTTAACTTGTGCTGCTGCTAAATTGATAAATTTTGTCATATATTGTCATAGCTCTGATACTGTTTCAATATTTTGTCATAGCTCTGATACTGTACTGCACTGCTAAGTTGATTAACTTTGTGATTGCTATGATACTGCGCTCTGATACTGCTAACTTGTGTTGCTGCTCTGATACCATGATGTAAATTTTAATAAAGCTTTGATACTACAATATAAAATTGTGATAAGAAAGAAATGATACTATGATATTAGTCTTAATGAATTTTTTTTAACAAGCTCTAATAATCTGATACAAAATCTTAATAAATTTTGAATAGCAAGCTATAACACCAAGATCTTATACTAGATTTGGATAGATTATGCTTGTACTGCTGAAATGAATCATTAACTTCAAAATTCAGGGGGAGTTTTTAAATAATAGTAATTATAAAGGTGCAAACTCAAGGT
Organism: Cicer pinnatifidum; assembly: GCA_037974775.1. NCBI lineage: Eukaryota > Viridiplantae > Streptophyta > Magnoliopsida > Fabales > Fabaceae > Cicer > Cicer pinnatifidum. The sequence goes on from JBBPBR010000005.1 coordinate 20,908,396, forward strand.
TAAATTGTATGTTTTTCATTTAATCAAAAAGGGGGAGATTGTAAGACATATGACTCCCTGATCATGACTTTGATATAGGGGGAGAATGCTAGACATATGCCTCCTTGATCATGATTTTGATATAAATTCCAAACATACAATATACATACATTATTTGATTGATCTAATGGTTTAAATTGAGAAACATTTCAGGAACATGATCAAACACTATACACTTGGACAAAACTTGGAACTCAAGCAATCAAGCAAAAATGGAGGATATACTACCAGCTTGAAGAATGATGTATAAATGTGTCTAGTGTTAGTAGTGTCCATTAGGTAGACTTATTCATAATGAGTTCTCATATAATATCTGCCAATGGAATCATAAAACAAGTTTTAATCAATCAAGTAATCAATCAAGTAATAAATCAAGTGATAAATCGATTGGGCAATCGATTGTCTAAACCAGAGAATAAAGGTTTCACTAAGTGAATCGATTGGGAAATCGATTACTTAAAGATTTTCATTAAAACCTGTGTTCTGAGTTTTGACAAATCAATTGGACAATCGATGAGCACATCAATTGAGCAATCGATTGGACAACGAAATCGATTGGACAATCAATTGAACTAAGTTTCTTAAGGTGCAAGCTTTGCACTAATCGATTAGGTAATCGATTGAAGGAATGAACTGATTAATCATAGATCAGAAACATATTGCATAATCGATTAGCACATTGATTTCAACAAAAATAGCTAAGCTACTGTAACAAGCCAAATCGATTGACAAATCGATTAGAGCAAAACATTTGAGTCACTGTGATTAGTCCAATCGATTGGAGTAAATGTTTGAGTTACAACGCACTGCCAAATCGATTATGTCAATGAATGTGAGTCGACTGAGTAATCGATTGTTTTGATCTTGTTGTTTGAACAACACACATATAATCGATTATTCAATCGATTCTGATATACACTTAGTATCAGTTTCTAATTTATGCATTAAAAGAATCGATTGGCAAATCGATTAGTTCATATAGTTTCAAGATTCAAGAAAAACAAGATACGCGATAATCGATTGGGAAATCGATTAAGCTGGTATTAAACTTTAATAAAATCGATTGGGAAATCGATTTACCTAATGTTTTTCTGAAACTATATAAACGAATTCAATCATAATCTTTCATAACTTTTAGAATAAATTTTGAATAACTCACACATACATAACAATCACTTTTATCTCAAACTCAAAACTGAAATACACTTTGAAAAGATTGTCATAGATCACTAAAACTACATTGGCAAATAGTGTGTGAGATCTTCTATTGTGATTGAGTCGAATCTTATTAGTCTTCTTTTATCTCTTTTGTAAGAACAACTGTCTGTATAAAAGTTCTGGAAAATCCAGTGGTTTAAACTGGTGGCTATCTATTTTGGTGCTTGTGTTCATCAAGAAGAAATCTCAACTTGATCTCGTGAGGGTTTGGTGATTAGCTCTTAGGGATAAGTTGGTATTGTAATAGAAGTGATGTTGAGTTAGATGGATAGGCGGTGATTAAGCTGGAAAGTCTGTAAAAAGTACTCAAGTCAATTCTAGTGAAAGGCTGAAATCATTGTTGATTTCAGGACTGGATGTAGGCTGTCAAACTGATAGCCGAACCAGTATAAAACTCCTGGTGCATTAATTCCTCTCTCTCTTCTCTTTATATTGTTCTTTTACTTTAATTGATGAACGTTACTTTATTTTATATATGTTAACTAAGCATTCTTTTAGGTCTTTGGTGAATCTTGTGATTAAGATACCTTTGTACTATGTCTTAGTTTTAAATTCTAGTTTTATTTTAGATTTTTTTTGTATACGTTAATTATCACAATTTTGGTTTTGTTAATATGAATTAACTTTTTTTTATATTTTTTATACATAAATTATCAGGAATGTGGCTTTGTTAGTGTTATTTAATTTTAGGTAAGGTAAAATTATTTTTATAACTAAGATTACTTTGTATGTAGAAATAAAATTTTTATTGAAAATTTATGTTTTAAACGATTGGGTAAAATTTATTCAACTGCAAAATTTGAAATAAAATCTGATTTCAATAAAAATTAGTTGGTAATTTTTTTAGGTGATTTGAAAATTTTATAGAGAAAATTTGTAATTTTGAGGTTAAAATATTAAAATGGTATTATTTCATTAACATGCTTTCGGTTTCGTCTTTTTCCGTTGTTTTGAGTAATTACTA